>CM042159.1:58207751-58210251 GCA_023376005.1 Doryteuthis pealeii | reverse complement strand
GTTTGGTCTTTTGAAGCCTTGGAAAAAAGAACAAAAACAAGAAAAACAGAACAAAAATCAGAATTTCTATATATTCAATCGTTGCTCTGTTCCTGGTTTAATCTATTCCGATATTTCGGGTGAACATTCACCCTTTTTCAAGGTATATCAGACGGTCTGGAGAAAGAAAAAATATATATCACAGCAAATATCTATTTTATATTATTTAGATTTTTCGGACTGTTCTTCTCAGATTTGTTGTTATATACACAACGTTTCGGTCGATGTGTCCTCCGGCATATATATATATATATATATATATATATATATATATATATATATATATAATTTTCTTTAAAAAATGAGAAAAGTTTTATTCACGAGTGATGTCTAATAAGCCGACACTGCAATGTTTCGCTTTCTTTAACAAACCTTCCTCGGGGCCTTCGTTTGTTAAAAAAAAATATTAGAGAACAAAAGTTTCCGAGCCTCTGCTTTTGGTATGCGGTTGTTTTTGTTGATGTTTAAATATATATATATATATATATATATATATATATATATATATATATATATATATTTACCAACCCCTCCACACGAGCAGGATGCGACACAAGGTCAATTTCTTAAGTGGGGTTTAACAGATTTGAATTCAATTTTCCTTCTTCTTCTAGGCTGATTACCTAACTAAGGTTGAAGAGCCCAGTCTACCCTACTATTTACCCATAGCTGGAGGGAGAGGAGTTGGATGCATACCTTTCACAAGGGCATTAGCGCTATGTAAAATGCAAACAGCGTCGTCCAGGATTTAAACTCAGGTCTACGAGTCTATTTCCTTCGACTCTAACAATTACACCACGCGTCTGTTGTGTTTATAACAATGAGAATAAAGATGAGGAGAACAGTCCGAAACCTGTAAATAATACAAAATATCAAGCCTCATCTCCAAAATTCAGACCAAAGTATCTTATTTTTCGACGTAATCTCTTTCCTATTCAATACACTTAATTGAACATCTATTTTACTAAACAAACATCTAATTTTCAACACAATCTCCTTACTTGATAGTCGACTTAAATATTCGCTGTACTTAACGTTAATTACATAGTTCGTATGTACATGATGCTCTCTCTCTCTCTCTCTCTCTCTCTCTCTCTCTCTCTCTCTCTCTCTCTCTCTCTCTCTCTCTCTCTCCTGTGTTGTTTTGCGTGAAGGGTGTGTGTAGGTGTGTGTGTGTACATGATGCACTCTCTCATGTATTTGTGTGAGGGTGTATGTGTACCTAAGTATGTGTGTACGCTCTCTCGTGTATATAATATATAGTATGTTTTGCGTGGGGTTGTATATGATGCTCTCTCTCTCTCTCTCTCTCTCTCTCTCTCTCTCTCTCTCTCTCTCTCTCTCTCTCTCTCTCTCTCTTCTTGTTGTTTTGCGTGAGGGGTGAATGTAAGTATGTGTGTGTGTGTGTGTGCGTTTACATGATGCGCTCTTTCGTCTATATGTGTTGTGCTTTGCGTGAAGGTTTGGTTTCGTTTGTTTTGTTTTACGGCATATCAACCTCGGTGGGTAATTTAATGCCGACAAAGTTGTGAAATAAATTCATTCTTAATGCATAATACAATTTTGTTTATCAACTCATGTTTTTCTATTTAACCCATAGATGGGACCCTAACTACCACTCCGGGTCAGAGTGGACCAGGGAGCAATGAAGGGGTGCTCCACATTCCCCCAAACCTCCAGAACTAGAACCTCACCATCAGATAGAGTTTAACGTCATTCCCAGGACATGTAGACCCTCAGCCACTGCCTTCTAGCACCCATATGATAAAAGAGGTTGGGGCTTGCCATAAGGGCAATAGGGTTGGGAAAATTATATAGGTGCTAGGGCTTGACGTGACCAGCCGATTGATCGGAGGGAGTCTCTCCGAAAGCCCGTCTAGCCCAAGATAGGGCCAAAGTGGAGTATTGCAAGTCATGAACTGCTCATCCACCAGGGTTGTATCCTTAAGCATCACGGGTAGCCACCCTCGGCAACAGGTGACCCCATTGGGGAGTCTTACCCCACTGCAGTGTGTACGTGCAGACCTACATCCTGTAGTCCGACCATCCGACTTATCCGGTATCCGAAACTAAGTTTGATAGAAACCTTTTTATTTACATTTAATGGTTAAATCAAACTTAACAGACCTGAATTCCACCATCGTATGTCACCCCGCCGAAAGAAAAAAAATACCAAAAATCAGGGAATTAGCCGAATTTAATGAAATTTTCAGTGCTGATATATTAATGAATAAAATTTTTACATTTTTTCAATTCAGTTAACTTTGAACCACGTATCTTTGAGGCGTTACACAGATTCTCAAAGATACGTGGTTCAAAGTTAACTGACCTGAAAAAATGTAAAAGTTTTTAAATAAAATAACTGGTGCATTATTTATTCTATTTATTAATATATAAACACTGAAAATTTCATTAAATTCGGTTAATTACCTGATTTTTTTCTTTCTTTCGGCAGGGTGAT
>CM042159.1:58200251-58205251 GCA_023376005.1 Doryteuthis pealeii | reverse complement strand
TTTTGTTTGTTGTGCTTTCTTTCTTTCTTTTTATTTCCGTCGTATAGGTGATCAATCTTTTGATACGGTAAACGAACCTATGCAGTATTTTTTTGTGTGGTGAATTGACATTTGAAGTGATTATGTCAATACTTACCGGCGATATCGATTCCGCTCGTATCAGGTTCTTACTCTCTGTAGTCCTGACTATACGATTATCTCTCTCTCTCTCTCTCTCTCTCTCTCTCTCTCTCTCTCTCTCTCTCTCTCTCTCTCTCTCTCTCTCTCTCTAAATCGTTTTTAATCACTTCGATGTAGAACAGAGAGGAGTGGTGGGGATTTTTTTTATGCTTTCGTTATATATGTCGGAGAGAAGAGAAAGAAAAAATAACGTTATGTTACTAAAAATTAGAAGTCCTTCTCTCTCTCCGTAATTTCATTGTAGTAAAATACATAAATACATATATCTATATTCCTCTCTCTAGATATATGTATATGTATATGCATAAATGCATATATATGTATATGTATATATCAACAACCGGTACAAACGTAAAGGCAGCTTATTCTATTTTTAAACTCCGGCTCCAAAAGCACGCGTGTTCTACCGGATGAAAATAGATGCGTACGTCAAACAGCCTCCAACCCCCGGCAGATGACGCCTGATAACCTCCCAAATAAATAAATAAATAAATAAAATCCTTTTTTTATTTCATTATACAATATTGTCCTGATTTTTTATATTTAGATAAAAACACACAGGTCCACATTCCATATTTCTGTTTATAATCTATATAAGCTCGTTAACGGTCATCCAGGCCAGAACAAAATCAAGTGGGTCGCTCGGCATGTGCTTACGATTTCTGAGGATGCCTGCCCCCTCTGTTGGAGGCAAAAGGGGTCTCTCAGGTAAATGATATCGATACAGGAAAGGAGCCATATATTCCCATCCGCCCTGGATATGTTACAACTCTACAAGAGCCGACTGTCGTTTACGTATCTCCCTGGGTTCTTCCAGGTGTGCTAACCTTGCCTGTGGGGAGCGATTCGAGCCCCGTTTAAAGATATATAATCCAAGTAAAGCGTCTGGTGGGGTTTGATGATGAGAGGGCGTGTAGGTGTAATATGTGTGTGTGGTGTGTGTGTGTGTGTGTTAAGAGCCGGAAATAGTCCCTGCGGGTTCCAAAAGATCTCGTATATTGATAGCGTTCCCTGTGTTCGGTTACATCTTAAAAATCGCCATACATCGGATGTCTTTGTAGACGGCAAACAAAGTGCCTTTTCATTGCTCTTGTTTGGGATGGTTGGGAGGGAGGTGGTAGAATATTCTCTCTCTCTCTCTCTCTCTCTCTCTCTCTCTCTCTCTCTCTCTCTCTCTCTCTCTCTCTCTCTCTCTCTCTGTTAAAAAAACACAAAACAATGAAAAATGTTATTTAACGCTGAGTAAACATTATCAAGTCGTGTGCGTGTCGCGTGGCGACCGGGTGAGCCAACATGAATCTACATCTGCGAACATGTGCGCGCGAACAGAGCAAGTGAGATGGGGGGGGGTTTAAAAGTAAGCACATATGTGCATGCATCTTCGTTTTTTACCATTTATGTATAATAACAATAATAATAATTATAATGATAATTTATATATATATATATATATATTGTTGTTTTTCATTTTTAGATACATACCGTCAGATTCATTTCCTTTCTTCATATATATATATATATATGTGTATATGTATATATATATATATATATATGTGTGTGTGTGTGTGTGTGTGTTATAATGTAAAATACAATTAAAAAGCGATTGTTACCATTGGTTTCAAAGTAGCTTACTAACCACTTATCGTCAGAACAACGTGCCTGTGAAAAACATTTCAGCCTCTTGCAGCGGTGATCAGGCACTTTATTTTCATTTTTTCAATACAAAATACTTTATATATATATATATATATATATATATAATCATGTCGCGCAATTAGCACGGATATCAATGACAATCTCTCGCCAAGCTTCTCTATCATTCATTGTCTCAACGGTGGCGTGTTCAGGCTTAACGGGCTGGAAGCACACAACTGTTAATCTACCCGTGGCGAGATTGTGAGTGACTTAGCAGCCCCGTGGGTAGCACTTCCCGCCCAGACATATGGGAAGGGTATAGAAAAGGTTTCTAAATAAATGCCTGTTCCGCTATCAAACTGGCCAGCAACCTGCGGCTGTTCACATTAGCAGGTCGGAAACAAGAAAATATTACATCAAACCTAGGCTAATAAAAACGCCTCTCGATCTTGTGGGATCGGGAAACCCCTAACGACGAACTGGTGTCGTGGCAAAGAACTCTCGATATGGGGTAGGCATCGCGACCCTTTCGGAAGTCCGTTTCAGCGATGAAGACAAATTGACAGAAGTGGGGGCCGGGTACATATTCTTTTGGAAAGGCAGGCTGATGGTAGCTGTAAGGATTTGAGGTAAGGTGGCTCCCCATCCTGAAGCGGTCTCTACGTAAGCGGCACATGACGGACGGCATAGACATATTTCCTACATTTAGGACTATCATATATGTGACCTTTCAAGGACTGGGTTTCTCAGTCACGTACAGTCGCATGCGAGAGGAAGCTGAGAAAGGGGTTCATGTGTGAAACAAATTTGGACCAGTGGGCCCTCTGCGTGCTCACAACCCAACTACTTCTGTGAAGAAGTGGCAATCACCATATATATTCAGGTAGGCTGGTCACGTTGTCAGAATGAATGAGAACAGGCTTCCAAAGAAGATATTATACGGACAATTAACAAATGCTAAGTGTTCTATTGGACGTCCACTCTTAAGCTATAATGACAAATTGAAGGAAAATTTGAAACGCCTCAATATTAACCTGAGTGCTTGGGAAAATCTAGCATCAATTCGGAAAGAATTGCGGTAGATTAAAGAGCTTTGAAGGAAATAGACTGAAACATTGAGATCAGTTCCGTCTAAAAACATGTAACTCCCACTTTAGAAAATTTCATCTGACAGTGTAGCTTCATAACTCACAGCAAGGCTGGGCTGCTATCACACTCAAGAATACACAAAATGTCTTCTTGGTAGCATGCCCAACGTGGGAGGAAACAAATCATTCACTACTGACCTTCATTTATCGTTTACGATGGAAGAGTCTACCATATATATATATATATATATATATATATATATATATATATATATATACCAACCATTTATCGTAAAATAATACACACGTGCAATCAACTGCAATTAATCAATACCTTGATTAATCCAGTGGTCTTAACCCTGAAGATCCTTATTGTGAAACTCGAGTAAGTTATTACCGTGTACCATTATCATAATAAATTTGCTCTACCAACGTATTGAGCACTTTATATTTGTTATATTGCTGCCTTATCATTGTGAATCTTACATCAACTAACCATTGTGACCTGTTTCATCGGTAAGTCACCTTTTTTCCACAAATACCATATATATATATATATATATATATATATATATGGGGTGGAGGAAGACATACGGACAATTAAATTGTTCCTGGAGACCTGAGGAGTTTTGTTGTTACTCAGACTCTAATGAAAAACCAAAGCTGGTGTGAAATAATAATAATAATAATAATAATAATAATAATAATAATAATAATAATAATAATAATAGTGCACTTGGAACGGTCCCAAAAAGCTTGGAAAAAAGATTGGAAAATCTGGAAATCAGAGGAAGAATTGAGACCATCCAGAATACTGCACTGCTGCAATCTGCCAGAATACTCAGAAGAGTACTAGAGACACGAGGAGACTTATTGTCACTCAGACCCCAGTGAAATACCATCAGCTAACGCTGATGTGACAAACTCAAAAGGAGTGAACAATAATCTTATAATGGAGATTTGGTGCCTGTCTTGTGCAAGTTTATCAAGGAGTATTTATTTTATTGTCAAAATCATTAATACATAGAATATATCTTATTTATTAACGATGTCTCAATGAAAATCTGAGATTTGCCTCAAAACTTGGGTCGTCACGAGCGTGGTTTCACTCCGCATTCATCTTAGTTGTTCTTATAAGATCAGGAACATGGAGACTCAATTCTTCTTGGCGCATACACTTCCATTTCTCGAGACACACTTTAACACGTGTGTGGAGAATGTACGACAGTTTCTTTCTTTCTGATATATATATATATATATATATATATATATATATATATATATATTTTGGGGGGGGTACAGAATTTTATTACTGCTTAAGCAGACCTCTTAAAATATTCATTGTAAGGATAAAAATAACAAGAAACAAATATTTTTCCTTGTTATACTATAGAAATTTTCCCTTTAGCCCCCCCCCCCCCTCTATAGTATAACAAGGAAAATATTTGTTTCTTGTTATTTTTCTCCTTACAATGAATCTTTTAAGAGGTCTGTTTAAAGCCGTAATATATATATATATATATATATATATATATATATATATGTGTGTGTGTGTGTGTGTGTTGGGCAGCATTTTTTATTTAGAATACGGTGTTAGACAAGACGAGTTTTTCACGTCTGACGAGTTTCATTTCGATCTCTTCAAGTTTTCTGTCCATTTTCTTAATATCGGGGTGGAGTCTGTTGATTAGTACACCAAAGTTTTCATTCCTAGTAATATATATATATATATATATATATATATATATATATATATATATATATATATATATACAGCTCTATCACTGATATTAAGCATTCCATTAATAATACTGCAAAAACTTGGTCCATTAACTTACTAAATGAGCTAGTGATAACTATATATATATATATATATATATATATATATATATATATATATATATAAGAGAGAGAGGGAGGAAGATAGGTGGTTATTTGAAGCTATAAGTACGTACAAAGAATTATTACAAGTTATTTGAAAACGTATAATTGCTTGAAATACTTGAAACCATATAACTGTCTGCCAATATGATTATTATTAAATAGGTATGGTTACTTAAAAGCACATAATTGTATATAAATTATCGGTATTAAGAA
>CM042159.1:58182751-58195251 GCA_023376005.1 Doryteuthis pealeii | reverse complement strand
TCACCAAAACTTATCAGTCTCTCTCTATGAACAATCTACACCTAAACCCATATTTACATTGAGTTGAGGGAGTGGGAATGTTCTTATATAAACAATATCTCATGCATATTCATATATCATAGTATTATAACATTTCAAATTAGCGCATGCGCTTTTAAAAAAAAAAAAACAACATAAATGGCTTTGTGTCGAGTGAAAGAGGTTGATTTTGAATTCTCTCTCCGGAAATTACCAATTGATTTAAGAATGTTGCGTGTCCGAAAAGATATGATAACCCATCCCAGGTAAGTAATACACTTTTTTTTTGTCTCTTGTTCAAAGCAAAAAAAAAAAAAAAAAAAAAAAAAAAAAACCGACACAATTTAACTTGGCTAAATTATTGCATTGGCCTTGCTTATTTATTTTTATCCCCCCCCCACATCGCCTTTCAGTTTTAATTTACTCCCCTTTCATTAAACAACAAAGTTGTTCTTCGAAGATATGAGTTGTTTCGGTATAATATATATATATATATATATATATATATATATATATAGATGAGAGGTATCCAAGGGATGATTCTATATGTGATTTCTAAGATACACTGTATTATTATTGTATGATCCAGTATGTATAAATACAGTGAATCTTTAAATCACTAAAGAGAGCTCAATGTATAATAAACTTTTTAAATTATATACAGAGCAATATTTATCTTAGAAAGGAAGGAAAAACTCAACACCGTAATTCCATAATAAATTTATTTCGACCAAAATTGGGGCCCATATAAATCTAAGTTGATTTAATATAGCTCCCCAAACCGTGTTTCCGCCGAAAATAAGACCAAGCGTGATTTTTCAGGAGGATTTTGATATAAGCCCTAGTTTAGACCGGCAAACAGAAGAAATGAATAAGTATTCTTCACAATCACGTCTAAGCGACGCAAACACTCGTCTTCATAAATGATCAAGACGTCGCAAGTTTTTGAATAAAAAAAACATGTTAATGGTAAATAAATGTAGATCGTTTTTCGTAATTTCGGTTTATCTAGAAGTTTCGTAATTTTCTACTTCTTAATGTCGTTTTTCGATATATGAAGAATAAGACATCCCCCGAAAATAAGCCCAAGTGTAAATATAAACCCGGTCTTATTTTCGAGGAAACACGATATATATATATTCTTACTTCTCGTATCTATATCTTGAACAATAAACTCGTTTTCCCGCCATTAACTCGCGAGGCATGTTCGTACTAATAATCCTTTTTATTTTTTTATTCTTTCTCATTTTTACATCATCGGAGATTTCTTTTTGCAAATGTAAGTTCAGTTGTTCCCTCGCATAGGATTAGTTTAGGATCTCAGAGAGTATCTGGCGTATTTTGGTGACTGTAATTTGAAAGATCTTTTGAATACATGCGACGTTATGGTGAAAGAAATAATATACAGGAAGATTGAAAAGTAACTCCTAATTTTAAGAATCTTATAATTTATTTCTGAATTACAAATTTCTGAATTTACAAACTATGAACATGGAAAGAAAACACGTAACGTGGAGTTTTAATTCATATTTTAATATGGGCACTTGCATTCAACTCCAGTCTCTTAAGCCTCTCGGAAATTGTATCAACTGATCTTCCTTGGAGCTCTCTTGGAATCATATATAACTTCTCGTATTCGTTCTAAAATCATTGGTTTCATAGAGTAGACTTGCTACTTCAACCAACCAAAAGAAGAAGAAAAAAAGTCACATGGTGTTAAATCAGAGCTTCCGGTCGGCCACTCATGTGGACCACGTCTACTCGACCATCTTCCCCAAAAAATGGTGATTTAGCCATCTACGACAACAATAGAAAAATATGGAGGAGCACCATCTTGTATAAAAAAAATCAAGTCTTCAATATTCTCCCAAGTATTGACTTAACTGCATATAAAAAATTATAAATATTTTAAAATGTGGAGTTACTTTTCAATCATCCTGTAGCTTGTTTTGGTCAGCGAATGGAACTAGTTTAAGATAGGTTAGTGAAGACCAGCCTCTTTCATCCACCCACCCTTTCATTTTCAGGCTTCGTACCACATTTTCTAATGTTTTAGAAATTAATACAGATGACCCATCGAAGGTAAGTAAAACTTTTTTTATTTTGTTTTTTTTTTGTTTTCGAGCCAAAAAATTTAATGAAATTAGAAAATGTATACGTATTGATTCTGTTTTATTTATTTATTTGTTTATTTATTTTATACTCCCCCCCCACCGCTTTTATCTTAATTGCAGCTTCCCAATATAGGATTAGTTTAGACCTTCATTGAGAAACTGGTATGTTTTGGTGACTTTAGTGCGTAAGCTTTTCAGAATAAAAGTGATGTTGTGGTGAAAGGATTATTATAGCGTGTTTTAGATCAGTAAATGAAGTTAAAGATAGGATAGTGATGACCAGCCTTTTACCACCTCCACTTTTACGGCCTTGTGCCAAATTTGTATTTTTATACAATAAAATACCAAGTTCTCCAGAGATGTGAGCATGCTTTTCAATTATTATTTTTCTCGCATGATTTTCTTTTTTTTTTTCAATCGGTTAGGGTGGGCCATACAAACATTTTTTTATTTGTAAATATCCAGTTGTTTTTTGCTCTTTTGTTTACTCATTTACATTGGGGGGGGGGGTTGTTTGGGGTGTTTTTTGTTTGTTTTTTGTTTTTTTTCTAAATAAAAATGTATTTCATCTTTCTCGACCCTCGTGATATTTACATTTGAGAATAGTTTAATCTCAATGAGCGATTGATTTATTTTGTTGACTAATTTGAAAGATCCAGAATAAATAGATCGATGAATAACCCCATTACAAATCCTTAGATGCCTTTTGGGTTAAAATTGTAAATCGTCGTCAAAATTAAAACGGAAAAATTTGGCTTGGGCATAGATTTTAATGAATTTAATCATTACTAAAGACACGATTTATGTTATGTTTAACTTAAATTTTAACCGTTAGTTGTGTTTAAGGAAAAACAATAGATAAAATAAAACAGATGAATGATAAGACTAATCAGAATTAATAAACATGTACAAACAAAAAACGTAATTTTATATTTCAATATTACAGGCGACGCGTGCTTTTCTTAAGCATGGATGAGAAAAAGTTTAATAATTCGTGTTTTTTTATGCTAATAAATTCTCGGAAATATTTTTCCCTTTAAAATTAGTTCTCTTGCGGCCTTCTTGTAGGAAAATAACGTCCAATGAAAAACGGTTAAAAACAAAACTAACGGTTAAAATTTAAGTAAAAATATTCCAAGTTTGAGTTTAAAAAACATATGTTACATATTACGAACATTTTTATTGCTTTAAATAGATTTTCAATGAATTGTTTATTTTTCATATATTTCCCGCCAAAATATAAGGTAGGGTTATTTTCTATGGTTGGTCATATTTTATATTTTTGCCACATTACTATCAATAGCAGCACCAGCTGTTGTCAGCACTAGAGATACATTTTTTATGTTTAACGGCTTCCGTATAAAAAAAAAATACATTAATTTTTACCTCAACACTTATTTTCAATATTTTTTTCATAAAGACTATCAAAATTTAAACTCATTATACAGTCTTTTCTTTAATTGAATAAACACACCTTTGTCTACCAGTGAATGGGAGAATTTATATTACTTTTATACATTTTGAAACATCTCAAAAATAAAATAAAAATACAAACGTAGACAAGTTGAACTTTTAATACCATATTCCTTAGAAAATAAGCTAACGAATAAAAGAAAAGAAAAAAAGGATAAAAGATTTTCTCATTCACGAGACTTAAGTTTCAAAATATAAGACGTCCTACTTTATCAGAATATCGATATTTATTCATTATTAAGTTGTTCCGTTATTGAATTCCCTTTCCAAAAATATAAAATTCATTTTCAGCCACCGAAAAAATTACGAAGAAACTAATGTTCACTATATGGGTGATCAATGTGCGAAATAAAAACTAACAAAAAACATTTAACCTTTTTAAATTTAGAGTAAACATTTATTTATAATGAAAGCTCTTATATTACTGCATATACCAAAAATGTTATTAAAATCAGATTATTAGTTTATTTTTGTTGATTTTGTTAAAGAACTTCTTGTGATCTACCTTTTTGCTAGGTGCGTGAATATGTACATCTCCAAATAATAATGGATTGGTGTTTCCGTATCGCCAGTTAATGTTTGGATCGATTTCGAACTTGGTCATCTTAAATATACACTTTGGAATGTTTCATTTTTAAATTTGGCTGAAATAAAATAAGCGATAACCAGATAATCTGGATTCAAATTTTTGCATTGCATCTTGGATGATTTAGACGGTGTCATTTTTAACCAGGTGTTGCAGGATGATAACGGACGGAAGATTAAGGAACAAGAGTATTAATATATAGATAATCTTTCGCCGCAGCTTGATTAAGTTATTGCCCAATCGACTTTTCACTGATACTGACACAAAAAATTAGATCATTTACTTGTACCATTGTTTGAGGAAATAGCATCAAAGATCATCTACTAAAATGCACTAAAAATCCTCGTTTTCTAAAACTACGATTTTTAGTGCATTTTAGTAGACGATCTTTCATGCTATTTCTCTGAATGTTTGAGATGAGGCTTGATGATTAGTATTATCTGCGTTATTCGGACTATTGTCCTCATCTTCATTGTTATCTATACAACATTTCGGCCGATATGCCCTCTTCTTCAGGTATTTCTTGTCGGACTCGGGAACCTTCTCCCGACAAGAAATACCGATGAAGGCCGGATGGCATATTGGCCGAAACGTTGTACAGATAACAATGAAGATGAGGACAATAGTCTGAATGACACAGATAATACTAATCAATGGTGCAAGTAAAAGATATCAATTTTTGTATGAGTATTCAGTATACTATTTCTCTGGATGTTTGAGATCTGCGTTATTCGGACGATTGTCCTCATCTTCATTGTTATTTGTACAACGTTTTGGTCGATATACCCTCCGGCCTTCTTCAGTTATCTCTGGAACCCGAGTTCAATCCTGGGTGAAAGCAGTTAGAGAAATAATTAACACAACTCCTACCCCAGCTATGGTTAGCGGAATGAGAACAGGATACCCCGTGGAATAAATAAAGGGTTAGGTTCAAAGTTCTGTGATGGCTCCCGAATACAAGAAAGTTCCCGAGTTCGAAAGAAGGTTCCGAAGACCGGAGGGTATATCGGCCGAAACGTTGTACAAATAACAATGAAGATGGGGACAATAGTCCGAATAACGCAGATAATACTATTCAGTATACTAACACACAATTTTCGCATAGAGGGACAATTTGATATTCTAAAAGAGTGAAAAATCGACCTGCCCTACTGGCCAATTCCTTTGCACAAGTGAAAAGACAGAAAACTGTTGATTGAAAATACTTTTGTCGTTTATCTTTAGATTTTTGACAAGTAAAACTAAACCCTCCTAATATCATCTAACGACAACATAGAATGAAATGTTGGGCTAACTCATTAGGGGAAAAGGAAGAGGTATGATGGTGTTTGGTGGCATTTAGTGAGGGTGGTAGCGTTGGGGGGGGGTATACTTCTGTTGTTTTCCTATGGAGGTTCCGTCCTTCATTTCGGTGTGACTGACAGATATTTTGGCAGGTGCTTCATTTAACGAACCTTGAAATAGTTTTATGGCCAAAGTGTGAATAAGCTGCACTTTCCTTCATCTTTCCTCTACATACTCTTTTTCTTTATCTTCATCTTTTCCTTTTCCCTACGAATCATCCTCTCTTCTCATCTTTCTTTTTTTTTTCTTCACCTCTTTATATCTCATCTTCACTCCACTCCTCTCTTCATCCTGACCCCTTCATCTTTCTTTTTTTTTTTTTTTTGTCTTTATCTTCATCTTCATCCCTTCACCCTCCTTTTCCCTTACTCTCTCCTCCTGCTCTCATCTCTTGTCTTTTTTTTTTTTTCTTTTTTTTTTTACTTACCTTCATCTTTCTCCTATTTCTCCCCCTCTATTCCATTCATCTTTACATTTCTTTTTTTATTATTGTTTTTTTTTCTTTCTTTCCATTTCTTTTTTTTTTTTTTCACTTTAATTTTTTCTTTCTTTTTTCTCTCTTTTGTATTTGTCTTTTTCTCACATTTCTCTCTGTCCCTCTTTTCTCTCTGTCCCTCTTTTTCTCTCTGTCCCTCTTTTCTCTCTGTCCCTCTTTTTCTCTTTGTCCCTCTTTTCTCTTGTCCCTTTTTCTCTTTGTCTCTCTGTTTTTCTCTTTGTCTCTCTCTCTCTCTTTTTCTCTGTCTCTGTCTCTCTCTCTTTTCTCTGTCTCTGTCTCTGTCTCTGTCTCTCTCTCTCTCTCTCTCTCTCTCTCTCTCTCTCTCTCTCTCTCTCTCTCTCTCTCTCTCTTTTCTCTCTCTCTCTCTCTCTCTCTCTTTTCTCTCTCTCTCTTCTTTCTCTCTTTTTCTCTCTCTCTCTCTCTCTCTCTCTTTCTCTCTCTCTCTCTCTCTCAAATATATCATCCTTTCTCTATTCATCTATCTACATTCTTTTTCCTTTGCCTCTATCTTCCTTGGTTGTAATATACTTCCTCCTCATTATTATTATCATTATCATTGCTCTTTTTATTGGCACCCTTGTAATTATTTTTCATACGACCGCAATTTATATTTGTTTTCTCAAATTTTTCTTTCGAGACTTTCATTTTTATGTCCACCCCACCCCGCCCTACCCCGCGTTTTTCATCAGAAATGACGTCAGTGTTTTGCAATTTGAACGTGCCCCCTCCCCCCCTTTAACCTATTCAAATTCTGTCAGGTACAAAATTAAAACGCACCTACAATTGCAGACACTACTGACACCCACGCCACCACCCTCAGCACCACAATTTTAAAAAATCATATCATAGCTAATTACCATGTTTCCCCGAAAATAAGATACAGCTTATATTGAAGAAAAGCCAACGCACAAAAAGTTCGGGACCATCTTCTAACGGGGTACATACTCTCAGTAAACACCGTTTCTTTCTCAAATTCTCAGACTGGCTGGTTCAAATCCTTGGATAAACGAACAATATGTTGACTTTTCTGTATATAGTTATTTACTAAGCGTAGCTTAGATATGGCACAAGGCCAGAAGTATGGGGCGCCCAGTGAGAATCGAACTCACAAACAATGGTCTGCTAATCTAGTTTGCTAACCACTACACTACTCCTATTTACATGTGTCCCACTTTCACACGATATGGCACAAGGCCGTTTTATGTGGGCACCACCCACAAGCCGAGACTCATGGGGTGATAGGAGAAAAATTGCGTCGATCCCAACCATGCCTCTTTAAGTGCAATGAGGCAGGCATCTGGGATCGACGCTATTAATTTAGCAGCTCACGGGACACCCGTCCCGAAGGACAGGCGTTTGTGGTACTGCTCTACATAATATATAAGGTGTGTCCTAGATGCCTACTCTTATTTATAGACTCGGCGATAATCATGTGACCATATTATTGGCCAATCACTGGCAGTACTCTACTGCTGATATTGTTATTTATACCGGCTGTTCGGATCTTACCTACACTCAATTGCCTTGAACCTTCGTGGACGACGGAACATAGGATTATATCACTGGACCTTTGACACTACGTAGGATTCCATAACTCAGGACTTATTCACTTACCAAAGGATTCTATAGCGCAGGACTTACTTACTTAATTACTTTAAGTCCTTTACAACTGGCCAAGGATAGTGGTCAGAAACTTAACACAATATACACTATTGCCTCCGTCGTCGACATTGTCACTCCTCCCACCGCCTGGCTCGTTATGACTCAGTGGGAACAACTGCCTGCCTGCCTTTATTACAGTTCGCCTAGCCGTTATGTAAATTACACCCCTTGCCGTTCGAGGCTTTTTATGCACGACACCGGCGATTCTTTGCCGCTTACGTCGTGGGGGATCGGCTATGCCCATTACATATATTCATTTCCACTCCGATATATTACACTCGGTCTTATTTTCGGGGTATGTCGAGTGTTTGCGTCGCATGATACGATTGTGAAGAATGCTTATTTCTTTCGTCTGTCTGCCACTCTCAATTAGGGCTTATTTCAAGGGGACGAGGAGAGCGATACAATTTATGGGGCGACACATCTAAGTTAAGGGGGCAAATGAAAATAAAGGAAATTTTCTGGTGCTTGTTCAACTGATTGGAAAACTAAACCCGGTGCTACGTGAACATTTGGTGAAAGTAAAAATTGATAAGTTAAAAACTTCCTTTCTCTCACCAAAAAATTCACACTGTACTATTCAGTAACATACATTTTTAGCAATATTATCCATATAGCGTGACCTTGCAGATAAAATTGATTTTGATGAAGTCGTTCAAGATTTTGCGAAAGGAAGGCGCGTAAAATCCATTTGTAAACAGTTTTTTTGGTTTTATTGTTTTTTGTTTTTGTTTTTTGTTTTTATTTTTCGTTGTTTTGTTTTTTGTGTTTTTGTTTTTTTTTTTTGTAATTCATTCATCCGTTCTTAAACATATATTCAAGGCAATTGAGTGTAGCTAAGATCCGAACAGCCGGTATAAATAACAATATCAGCAGCAGAGTACTGCCAGTGATTGGCCAAGAATATGGTCACATGATTATCGCCGAGTCTATAAATAAGAGTAGGCATCTAGGACACACATATATTTCCTAATTTTTGTGAATAAACATAATAAAATTAAATTCTGGGTTGCTACAGATTGTCTTATTTTTCATACTAATATACATGTATTATATCGTAGGAAATGGACTCGTCGACCCGAGTGGATGAGGCTGTTTGCATTTCACATTGCACTAATACCCTTAGGAAAGGTATGAATCCAACTATTCTCCATCCAGCTAAATAGTAAATAGTAGGGCAGGCTGGACTCTTTAACCTTGGGTAGGTAACCAGTCTAGGAGAAGGAAAACTCTGAATTCAAACCTGTTAAACACCACTTAAGAAATTGACATTGTGTCACATCCTGCTCCAGCGGAAGGGTTGAGATATATATATATATATATATATATATATATATATATAATATCATCTTATTCCGTTTTCGACTATTTGAAATGTTATTAGAACTTTCTCGAATCGGAGTGACTGTTTCGTTTAAAATCAAAATTTAAATCTAGATTTGTTAATGACTTGGTAACTAATTGCCTTTTCAAAAATCCCAAAGTCTCTAGTCTGACTGCCTCTCGCACCCAAACGAGAGTTCGCGGGATTGACCTTTGACCTCTCCATGCTGTTCCACGGTCGCTAGTGGAGGCAACCACTACATTACAATGACATTCGTTTTTGGCTTTTTGAGGTTTTTCGCTCAGGTTCTTTTTTTTGGGGGGGGGGGTTAACCAATTGGGTGATATTCACTTCTGACATATGTGTGACTCTACGCCTATTCTAAGAATTATGTGAATTAACTCGGTAGGTGGTAATATCATACATAACGTATTTGGCGCAGTTTTCTCAATCTCTTCTCTCTCTCTCTCTCTATCTCCCTCTCTCTATCTCCCTCTCTCTATCTCCCTCTCTCTATCTCCCTCTCTATCTCTTCTCTCTCTCTCTATCTCCCTCTCTTCTATCTCTCTCTCTTCTCTATCTCTCTCTCTATCTCTCTCTCTTCTATCTCTCTCTTCTATCTCTCTCTCTTCTATCTCTCTCTCTTCTATCTCTATCTCCATCTCTCTCTCTCTCTCTCCTCTCTCTCTCTCTCTCTCTCTCTCTCTCTCTCCTCTCTCCTCTCTCTCTTCTTCTCTCCTCTCTCTCTCTCTCTCTCTCCTCTCTTCTCTCTCTTCTCTCTCTTCTCTCTCTCTCTCTCTCTCTTCTCTCTCTCTCTCTCCTCTCTCTCTTTCTCTCTCTTCTCTCTTCTTCTCTCTCTTCTCTCTCTCTTCTATCTCTCTTCTATCTCTCTTCTCTATCTCTCTCTTCTATCTCTCTTCTCTATCTCTCTATTCTTTCCTCTCTTCTCCTCTCCCCTCTTCTCCGAGATTACCAAGAAAGAGTCTCGAAGTGATTATTGATTCAAACCGAGTATGTAACAACATGAATATGTGTTTTTGTATTGTTTTTTTTTTTTTTTTTTTTTTTTTGGAGAACCGAGTCATGGAATTTAGTCAGAATATTGACCTTGCCTAAAAGACTAACAACAAACAAAAAATAGATTGTTGGTCTAGATTTCCTTTTCTTTTCTTCCTTTCCTTTTTTTTTCTTTTCTTTTTTCTTTTCTTTTACCCCCAAAGCACAAAACTTATGAATTTCGTCCAAAACAACTAGAAACCAAGAATTCAGAATGTTGTTATTTGGATAGCATGAAATGCAGCCGAGCATAAAGAAATGATTAAGAAATGCGTGTGGAACTTTGTAGTTAGCCATCTTGATTTTAACCCCCACCACCACCACCACCACCAAACAAAAAAAAGACGGTGATATATTAACATGCGTTCCCAATGAAGAAGTCTTCCAAGTACAATAGCCTCTTGGCAATTAACTACAAATAAAATAAAAAAAAGGTATATCGTAAAAAAGCAGTTTTATTTGCAGCCAATATTAAATCATCATGTAAGTACTTACTTTAATTGATTTCCTTCCAAAGGGAAGTCTCCGTGGCATAGTGGGTAGCGTGCTGGACTGCGACGTTGTAGTAAATGAGTTTAATCTACAGTCGAGCCATTACGTTCACTTTTGGAATAATGCCCTCCTTATATAACGGTATACAAAAAAGAAAAACGTAAGAAATTACGTAAAGAATGTAAATGTAAAAGTTCAATAAACGCAATTCCCTAACCACTAGGTATAAAATAAACCATGCTGTTAAAATCCATCAATCAATTAATAATTTCTCTCTCTATCTATCTATCTATCTATCTCTATCTCCTCCTCTTCTTTCTCCTCTTCCTTCCTCCTCTTTCTTCTTCTTCTTCTTCCTCCTCTTTCTCCTCCTCCTCTTTCTTCCTTCCTCTCTTCTTCTTCTCTTCTTCCTCTCTTTCTTCTTCTTTCTTCCTTCCTCCTCCTCTTTCTTCTTTCTTCTCCTCTCTTCTTCTTTCTTCCTCTCCTCCTCTTCTTCTTCTTTCTTCCCTCCTCCTCCTCTTTCTTCTTCTTTTCTTCCTCCTCCTCCTCTTTCCTCTTTCTTCTTCTCTTCCCTCCTCCTCCTCTTCTTCTTCTTTCTTCCCTCCTCCTCCTCTTTCTTCTTCTTTCTTCCCTCCTCCTCCTCTTTCTTCTTCTTTCTTCCCCTCCTCCTCTTTCTTCTTCTTTCTTCCCTCCTCCTCCTCCTCTTTCTTCTTCTTTCTTCCCTCCTCCTCCTCTTTCTTCTTCTTCTTCCTTCCTCCTCCTCTTTCTTCTTCTTCTTCTTCCTCCTCCTTTCTTCTTCTTTCGTCCTCCTCTTCTTCTTCTTTCTTCCTTCCTCCTCCTTCTTCTTCTTTCTTCCTTCCTCCTCTTCTCTCTTCTTCCTCCTCCTCCTCTTTCTTCTTCTCTTCCTCTTCCTTCTTCTTCTTCCTCTCTTTCTCTCCTCTTCTTCTTCCTCTCTTTCTTTCTTCCTCTTTCTCCTTCTTCCTCTTTCCTTCTTCCTCTTTCTCCTTCTCCTCTTTCTCCTTCTTCCTCTTTCTCCTTCTTCCTCTTCCTCTTCTTCCTCTTTCCTTTTCTTCTTCCTCCTTCTTCCTCTTTTTTCTTCCTCCACCTCTTTCTTCTTCCTCCTCTCTTTCTCTCTTCTCTCTTCTTCTTCTCTTGATAAAAAAAAGTAGTAGTAGTAGACCATCTCATATACCATCTATTGAAAGCGATGTCAACATACGCATAGGTATAACATGGACTGTGTAGCCGTATCAGTGCTATTATATGGTTGCCCCACTTGAACTTTGATGTGAAACGCTTACAGAAATAAAACAAGGATGCCGAGTGCTGTTTTGAACAAATCTACTTACCTCCCATCTCATAAACTCTCCAAGAGAATCGAGCAAGACATGCTGGACACTGCTGTGGATGTGTGTATTTATCCCCCCCTACACCTTTTACGGTTAGAATTCCTTCTCTTATACCTGTTGCCGAAACAAGACTGAATATCCCAATTTCACCCGCCCTATCGACTGAGGCCGTAGAAAACGCCGACTACACCTCTGTAGAGGGGTAAGACCCCCCGCCCCCAATGGGACCACCTGTTGGCCGTGGATGGCGACCCGTGATGCTCAAGGGTGGAATTCTGGTTGCTGAGCAGTCCATGACATGCAAAACTACTTTGGCTAGACGGGCGGTCGGAGAGGCACCCCTCCGATCAATCGGCTGTATCTATAAGTATGATCAGACCGCTGACTTTATTGAAAATGTTCAACAAAGTCAAACAAACTCAAAGGTATACACAGATACCTGTGGGTAGAAATAGATCTATAGCCAATTTTCTTTGCCAATTATATTGCTCGGATCAATAATATTGAACATCGAGCTCTCAAATTGGATCTGAACAACTCTTAACATTCCGCTGTTAGAAGAAAGGTCCAACTTAGGATCATCCTA
>CM042159.1:58012751-58177751 GCA_023376005.1 Doryteuthis pealeii | reverse complement strand
GAACCTTCTTTTCGGACTCGGGAACTCTCTTATCGTAATCGGGAGCCATCACGGAACTTTGAAACCAACCCTTTATTCAATCCACGGGGTATCCTGTTCTCATTCAGCTAACCATAGCTGTGGTAGAGGCATTAAACTGTGTTAATTATTATTCTATGTTACTGCTGCCCTTGATCAGGATTGAACCTGCAATCTAGAGATAACTGTCACTTAGAACTGTCTTAACCTAACTACCTTATCCACTAAGGCCATGTGTCCAATAATTGATAGCTCCCGATTACGACAAGAATGTTCCCGAGTCCGAGAAGGTTCGACCGAAACGTTGTACAGATAACAATGAAGATGAGGACAATAGTCCGAATAACGCAGATAATACTAAATGATTCCATTCTTTCTCTGATTTCAAGTTTCCCCAAGTTCGTTTTTAGGTCCGAGGACCCAAATTATTATTGGTATTACTGTCACCTACATGTTTCACAACATTTTTTTGCCTTAGTATTATCTGCATTATTCGGACTTCATTGTTATCTGTACAACGTTTCGGCCGATGTAACCTCCGGCCTTCTTCAGGTATTTCTTGTCGAACTCTGGAAACATCTCGGATTCTATAACCCTCAATTGGACACATGGCCTTGTGGATAAAGGAGTTAGGTTAAGACAGTTCTAAGTGACAGTTATCTCTGGACTGCAGGTTCAATCCTGGTCAGGGGCAGCAGTAGCATAGAATAAAAAATTAACACAGCTTCTCGCCTACTATGGTTAGCGGAATGAGAACAGGATACCCCCGAATGTTCCTGAATCCGACAAGAAATACAATGAAGATGAGGACAATAATCCGAATAATGCAGATAATACTAACCCCCCCCCTCTCTCTCTCTCTCTCTCTCTCTCTCTCTCTCTCTCTCTCTCTCTCTCTCTCTCTCTCTCTCTCTCTCTCTCTCTCACACACACACCCTCTCTCTCTCTCACACACACACCCTCTCTCTCTCTCTCACACCACACACCCTCGCTCTCTCTCTCACACACACACCCTCTCTCTCTCTTCACACACACCCTCTCGCTCTCTCTCTCACACACACCCTCTCGCTCTCTCTCTCACACACACCCTCTCGCTCTCTCTCTCACACACACCCTCTCTCTCTCTTCACACACACTCTCTCTTCTCTCTCACACACACACCACTCTCTCTCTCTCTCTCACCACACACACACCCTCTCTCTCTCTCTTCTCACACACACCACACCCTCGCTCTCTCTCACTCACACACCCTCGCCTCGCTCTCTCTCTCTCTCTCTCTCTCACACACACCACACCTCTCTCTCTCTCACACCACACACCCTTCTCTCTCTTCTCACACACACACCCTCTCTCTCTCTCACTCTCTCTCTCTCTCTCTCTCTCTCACACACCTTCTCTCTCTCTCTCTCTCTCTCTCTCTCTCTCTCTCACACCACCTTCTCTCTCTCTCTCTCTCTCTCTCTCACACACACCTTCTCTCTCTCTCTCTCTCTCTCTCTCACACCACACCTTCTCTCTCTCTCTCTCTCTCTCTCTCTCTCACACACACACTTCTCTCTCTCTCTCTCTCTCTCTCTCTCACACTTTCTCTCTCTCACTCTCTCTCTCTCTCTCTCTCTCTCTCTCTCTCTCACACACACCTTCTCTCTCTCTCTCCTCTCTCTCTCACTCACTCCTCACTCACTCACTCTTTCTTCAATTCACTTATTCATCCTTTCATTCCTACATTTTTCTTTCTATTTTCTGTTCATTTCAACCCAACAACTCTCTACAAATGTCAGTGTCAATATTGTCGGTTTTTAGAATGTTCGACGATCAACAAAATCTCGCGTTTTTTCAAAATGGTGTGCGAGAATCCGTGTAATTTACGAATTCCAACGCGGTTAACTTTTTTTCTTTCTGGACAATGTAAATTCTTCGAAATGAGATCCCTCTTGTTTTTACCACCGCGAATAATAAATCTCTATAAGAGGCGCATCGTAAAAATACTGACAGCCGAAAGACGGAAACCTTTCCTCTACCGTCGACCTTTGTAAAATAGAACACAAGACTGAGAATCAAATCTTCTACAAGCAATACGATACTTGCCGTCGCAGTGGGATTACAACTAGCGCCCAGTTGGCAGACAAGGGAGCGAGCTGTAAATGAATACAGTCCCTGTATTGCTGGAAGCATAATGCAGAATGATGTATATTTTTATCTAGCACCATATCCACAATGAGACCAGCAACACTCAGGACTCTAGGAATGAGATCACCCAGATGCAAGTATATACAAAATAAGGTAATCCTTAACTTTTTCCTCGTAAATTCCTACATGAAATAAAACTGAACCCTCATTTTATAAATAAAATTTTACATTATATTTTCTTTATTCTTTAACAAATACAGAAAATATATTTAGTATTGTAAAATAACGGGTACAAGCGGTTGACATGCCGTAAAACCCAACCAACCAACCAGACGCTGATTTTAATCATGTGACTTAATTGGAGAGTTAAGACAACGTTCTACAGATTTAAAATGATTGGTTAATTTAATGATATGTCAACTCGACCAGGGTTATTTTATGCCTTGAGGTTAGGGAATTTTGTACATTGTACGTTTTTTGCATTGGGGCCGGTTTAGTGCAGTCGATAGAGTATCAACCTAGGAACCACAAGGTTCTTGGTTCGATACCGGCCCTCGCCAACTCAGCGTATGAGTAGAACAGGGATATGTGCGGTAAAGTAAGGAGCTGGTGGTAGGTGAGGCAAGTCTCTTGGTTTAGCGTTAGTGAAAAGGTGATAGATTCCTCGCTGTCTGGCTGATACCGACTTTAGGCCACCGACGACTTTACTTTTTTTACTTATGTTTTTTTTTTTTTTTTTTGCATACAATCATATGATATCAAGTACGTTGAACTGAGTACTAAGCATAAGTGAATTTGTACAGGAAGCAGTTGTTATTTATTGCACTGAAGAATATTCCAAAATTGCATCTGGGTGATACCATTCTGCTATATACTTTTAGCAATTCAGGAACCGTATTAAGTTACGGCTTGCTTGCTGCCTTTGTCAGACATTCAAATGGTAACTGCTGCAGTGCGTTGTGTAATGGTTAGTCGTAGAAAATGGACTCGTCGACTCTTGTTGATATCCTGGACAAAGCTATAGTTCACGCAGCGCTAATACCCTTGAAAGGTATAAGTCTAACTGATCTTCCTCCAGCTACGGGTAAATAGTAGGGCAGACTGGGCTCTTTAACCTTGGTCTGGCAACCAGTCTAAGAGAAGGAAAACAAGGAATTCAAACCTGTTAAATCCGCTTGGGTGGTCTAGAATATGCTCAGTCCTAATTAGTGATCTATTTAACTAAAGGTAATTGGAAGCCCACTGCGATCGTGAGTATTGCTTCTACAAGGTATTCCTTGGTCAGCTTATGAACTTTTCAGCCGACCTCGAATTTTTTTTTTCTGAATCAGCCTACCTGTTTATACATCTTCGAACAGAGCACACACCTCCTGCTGTCTTGTTCACAGGTTTTGTACTTTACCTTTTATCATTGAAATGTATGCCCCCAGTAAATAGTTGGCATTAATTACACGGCAACCACAAAGTCTGTGTGCACTTTAAAATTTTTATAACTTTATTTGTATTATATACATGGAGGCGCGTGGTCCAATTGTTTGAGTCTTAGTGTTACATAATTGTTAGTATCCTAACACTTATTTACAGTAGTGTAGAAACCAAAATGGCTGTTATAAGTTGTAGCCGGCGGCTTTGAAGGATTGAGTGACACGGCTTGACCTCATCCTGATCCTTCCGGTGGATACCGTAAGAATCGGTGGAGAAGAGCCTCTTCCGGTTTAGATTAGAAAGAGTTTAGTTAGTATCGGCCAAACCACGAAGGTGGTAAGTCGTGTTAAGCGCACGGCCGACTCAATCTGCGCGGGTAGTCTGGTGGGGATTTCGGAATAAAATATGGTCTAAAGCAAATCGAAGTCTTGTGTTATTAACTAAAAACTCCCAATGTGCTTCTGATAAAGAGAAATCCCCAATGGAAGACCAGACACGAAGTCCCCAAGACGAAGTCAAGACGCTAGAAGAAGAACGTAAGATACCAAAGATGAGCAGAAGAATAATAGAAGTAAAGAGAGTATACAACATTAAGAAATGGACTCGTCGACCAGAGTTCAATTCCTGGATGAAGCTGTTTGCATTTCACATAGTACTAATACCATTGGGAAAGGTATGAATCCAGTTATCCCTCCAGCTATGTGTAAATATCAGGACAGGCTGAGCTCTTTAACCATGGCTAGGTAAACAGTCTAGGAGAAGGAAAACTCTTAATTCAAACCTGTTAAAATCCACTAAAGAAATTGACCTTGTGTCGCATCCTGCTCGTGCGGAGGGGTTGGTAAATATATATTTGTATTATATACCTACTCCAAACAGATTACCAAATAATGTTCGTCCTCATTTTGTTTTTTGGCTTTTTTGTTACCCTCTTTACAGTGCGCATATTTCTTCGTGTGAAAAAGAAAAACCGTGGGCAAAAGAAGAACAAAAAAATATAATGCCATAATTTCATGAATTATTTAGAACTAATATTCTTCTTGGCGCCACTATGTGTGGTCTGCTGTAATAAGCATGATCTATAGGTACCACCAATTTGCCCAGTGAAATTTACCCCTCCTACATTTAACACAATGAAACTTGCATAAAGATTAATATTATCTTGAAAAAGTTTTCTCCATTCAAAAGACACATTTTTTTTTTTTAAACTCTTTTAAATTTCAGCTTACGGAAATAATGAAAGTTATGAACGAAAACAATGTTTACATTTTTGCATCGTTAAATCAATTGAAATTTGACGTAGCCAAAAACAAGTTATAACGAGAGGTTTTTTGTTTTTTAATTCTATAAAAAAAATCAACATCTCATCTTTGAGGCGTAACACAGATTCAAAAAATAACGTTATTCAAAGTTAACTGACCTGAAAAAATGTTAAAGTTTTTAAATAAAATAACTGGTGCATTATATATTTTATTCATTAATATATCAACACTGAAAATTTCATTAAATTCGGATAATACCTTGATTTTTGGTATTTTTATTTTCTTTCGGTGGAGTGACATGCGATGGTGAATTTAGGTCCGTTAAGTTCGATTTAACCTCATCATTTTATTTATCTTTACAACATAAACGATTAAGCCATCCTGGCATAACATCATGAATCCAAGAGGTCCAGAAGAAAGCGGCGGCAACAAAGCACCGGCACATCAACATCTTCAGGGACAACCTTCACATGCGACATCTGTGGTCGAGGTTGTTTTCGAACATTGGACTTCCACTGTCAAAAGAGGCGCTGTAACTTCAGGGACACAAGAACTATATAGTCCTTCTGAGACTGCTATGATGACAAGCAATTAAGAAATAACATATACTATCCAGGAACATTTTTTTATTAATTACATAGAGTAAAGTAAATTTGGCGAAGTGGCCTATTGTCGGTATCAGCCGGGCAGCGAGAGAGTCTATCCACTTTTCGCTAGTGCTAGACCAGGGAATTACCACATATCAGATTACCCAATCTATGCTACTAATGCACAAGTTGATGGGGACTGGTATCGAACCCGGAACCTTGCGATTTCTAGATGGGTGCTCTTCCGACTGAACTTTAACAAATCAAGTGTTTTGTTTAGTTTGGGGCGGGATGTTTTTATTTTGTTTGCTTTTTTATTTATTTTTTTTGGGGGGGTAGTTTTTTGTCGTTTTTTTTTTGGGGGGGGCTTAGTTTTTGTTTTTATATTTTTGGGGGCTTAGTTTTTTTGGGGGGGTTTGGGGTTAGTTTTTTTTTTGTTGGGGATTTTTTGTAGGTTTTTTTTTGGGGGGAGAGTTCAAGAAAGACGTCGTTAGAATTCGTGACAGAAAAACCAGCAATACATATTAAACCGTATAATGATTACTAATATAAATAAAACTGAAATCAAAAAAGGCTTGAAGGCAAGATGGGATCTAATCAAAATTCAAAACGCCCAATACCTTAACCGGTTTTGCCTTCTTTACATTTAAAACGATTAACATTTTATTCTTCATCTTCAGCCGATGGTGGTGGCGACGGTGGCGGCGGTGGTAACAACAACGTTTTTATTTCACCGTGTTAACCACGCCGTCTAAGTACAATCATCTCAATTTGACCTTTCTGATTGACGAACGGTGAAAAGTGGAAACATTTTGTTGTTGTTGTTGTTTTGTTTTAACAAAAAGGTTAGCTGTGTTTAGACCTCATCAATATTTTATTGAGGGAAAAATAACAGGTGAATATATAAATCTCTGTTGTGGGAGATTGGCCAATAGCGAGGATTGTATACAGGTAGACACAAAGAAATAAATAGAGGAAAAGCGATAAAAGAAATAAGAAAAGTAAGATATAAATAAAGAAATGCACACACATATACATACATATATATATATCTTATTATAATGGAGATTGCGTGTTTTTCTGTCTGTAACCGAAACTATATCACTACTCAAGTCACAATTCCCTTAATTATTTACGTCAAATTATCCATGGTTTCATTCTTTTAAACCTTCAATTATTAATAAAATTGTTTTACATTATTAATACTGTTGACCATATCTACATACTAATAACATGTGATTGTATTTATATATACAACAAAATAACTGCATACAGTATGAACGGGAAGGCTTATTTATATTGATATTTAAATTTGATTTTAATAAAATATGTGCATGGTGTTATTGATTTCTAATTGTTTGGTTTCATCTTAATGAATATGAGCAAAAATCTCGGGGATAAATCTTAAAAGAAATAACTGTAATTTTATTCTTTACTTCCTATTTTAACTAAATAGTTAAATTAGAAAAATTTAGTAATGAAATACGGGAGGGGTGGAAGAGTAAGTTTCAGTTGTTCTATTTTTTTATTATAGCCCCCTCTGTTTCAAATCTTTTTTTCTTTTTTTCATTCTTATTTCGTTAGTCTTTCTAATTTGATATAATATTTAATTACATTAAAACTTAAGTACTTGCACCCGGAGGGGGCATATATTTGCTAGTATATATAAGAAATAACAAAAGACTTAGAGATTTAGCATTATAGTCTAATTCTCTCTCTCTCTCTCTCTCTCTCTCTCTCCTCTCTCTCTCTCTCTCTCTCTCTCTCTCTCTCTCTCTCTCTCTCTCTCTCTCTCTCTCCTCTCTTTCCTCTCTCTCTCTCCACTCTTTCCTCTCTCTCTCTCCACTCTTCCTCTCTCTCTCTCCACTCTTCCACTCTCTCTCTCTCCACTCTCTCTCTCTCTCTCTCCTCTCTCCACTCTTCCACTCTCTCCTCTCCACTCTTTCCACTCTCTCCACTCTTTCCACTCTTTCCACTCTCTCTCTCCACTCTTTTCGCTCGCTCTCTCTCTTTCCACTCTCTCCATATCACTCTCGTTCTTTATTGCTTTCCATCTCTCTCTACCCTCTCTCTCCATCCTCTCTCTCTCTCCATCCTCTCTCTCTTTCTCTCCCTCTCTCTCTCTCTCTCATATATAACGTATTTGCTTAGCTTATATGTGGCACAAGGCCAAATTGTTGGGCGGCCAGTGAAAATCGAACTCACTAACAATGGTCTGCGAATCTAGCTGCTAACCATTACACCACGAAAGCAATAAAGAAACGTGTATGTGTGTGGAAAGCAATTAAGAAACAGAGAGGAATAGAGATGCAACAAAAACAGAAAAAAGGCAATAAAAAAAAGAGTCAGTCAAAAAAACAGAAATAGAGGAAAAAAAGAAATGAAGATCTAAATAAAGAGAGAGAGAGAAAGAGAGAAAGAAGAAGATAGACAAATTCTAAATAAAGAGAGGAGAGAAAGAGAACAAGAGGAAAGAAGAACAAAATTTCAAAAAAGAGAGAGAGAGAAGAAAACAAGAAGGAAAGATAGAAAAATTCTAATAAAGAGAAGAGAAAGAGAGCAAGAAGGAAAGATAAGACAAATTCTAAATAAAAAGAGAGAAAAAACAGAAGCAAGAAGGAAAGATAGAAAAAATTCTAAATAAAGAGGAGAGAGAAAAGAGAGCAAAACAGGAAAGATAGAGCAAATTCTCAATAAAGAGAGAGAGAGAAAGACGCAGCAAGAAGGAACAAGATAGACAAATTAAATAAAAGAGAGAGAGAGAAAAAAACAGAAGGAAGAAGACAAATTTCTAAATAAAGAAGAGAGAGAGGAAAGAGAACAAGAAGGAAAAGATAGACAAATCTAAATAAAGAGAAGCGAGAGAAATCAGAGGGAACCAAGCGAAGGAAAGCATAGACCAACATTCCTAAATAAAACCGAGAAGAGATCACTTCCCGAGAGAGAACCCCTCGAGAAACAAGAAGGAAAAAGACTAGAACAAATTCTAAATAAGAGATTCGACGAGACCCCTTAGCGAGAAAAAGAACAAAGAAGGAAAACTAGCACACAATCCTAAAATACAAACCGGACACGAACGACTAGAGACGCACACAGGATCTCAGAGACACCTAAACGAAGGAACCCAAGATAGACAAATACTAAATAAAGAGAGAGAGAGAAAGCGAGAACAAGAACGAAGATAGGACCAAATTCATTCTTAAATAATCGGCACAGACGACTGAGAGAAGAAGAACAGCAAGCAGCAAGATAGAACAAACCTTCTATATAAAAGATAACAGATGACACCGAGAAAGACGAACAAGAACGGAACATGAATAGACAACTTCTAATACATCGCACGACACCGAGAGAAAAAACCGACCAATATCGAGAACCTCAATAGATAGAGATAAGAGTTGGTAGAACAATCATAAATACCGAACTGAACGAGACCACTCGAACAGATCACCCGACTGAGAACATGTTGGGGAAAAGCAGCCAAGAAGGAAAGGATAGAAAAATTCTAAATAAAGAGCAGAGAAAGATAGGAAAGTATTAGACAAAATTCAAATAAAGAAGAGAGCGAGAAAGAGAACAAGAAGGAAAGATAGACAAATACTCTAAATAGAAGAAAGAGAGAGAGAAAGAGAACAAGAAGGAAAGATAGGACAAATTCTAAATAAAGAGAGAGAGAGAAAAGAGAACAAAAGGAAAGATAGACAAATTCTAAAAATAAAGAGAGAGAGAGAAAGAGAACAAGAGGAAAAGATAGACAAATTCTAAATAAAGAGACGAGAGAGAAAGAGAACAAGAAGGAAAGATAGACAAAATTCTAAATAAAGAGAGAGAGAGAACAAGAAGGAAATAACAATTCTAAATAAAGAGAGAGAGAAAGAGAACAAGAAGGAAAGATAGACAAATTCTAAATAAAGAGAGAGAGAAGAGAACAAGAAGGAAAGATAGACAAATTCTAAATAAAGGAGAGGAGAGAAAGAGAAAGCAAGAAAGGAAAGATAGACAAATTCTAAATAAAGAGAGAGAGCAAGAAAGAAAGATAGACAAATTCTAAATAAAGAGAGAGAGAAGAGAACAAGAGAAAGATAGACCAAATTCTAAATAAAGAGAGACGAGAGAGATAGACAAATTCTAAATAAAGAGAGAGAGAGAAAAGAGAACAAGAAGGAAAGATAGACAAATTCTAAATAAAGAGAGAGAGAGAGAAAGAGAACAAGAAGGAAAGATAGACAAATTCTAAATAAAGAGAGAGAGAGAGAAAGAGAACAAGAAGGAAGATAGACAAATTCTAAATAAAGAGAGAGAGAAAGAGAACAAGAAGGAAAGATAGACAAATTCTAAATAAAGAGAGAGAGAGAGAGAAAGAGAACAAGAAGGAAGATAGACAAATTCTAAATAAAGAGAGAGAGAGAGAAGAGAACAAGAAGGAAAGATAGACAAATTCTAAATAAAGAGAGAGAGAGAAAAGAACAAGAAGAAAGATAGACAAATTCTAAATAAAGAGAGAGAGAGAGAAGAGAACAAGAAGGAAAAGAGGAAAGATAGACAAATTCTAAATAAAGAGAGAGAGAGAGAAAGAGAACAAGAAGGAAAGATAGACAAATTCTAATAAAGAGAGAGAGAGAAAGAGAACAAGAAGAAAGAAGAGATAGACAAATTCTAAATAAAGAGAGAAGAGAGAAAGAGAACAAGAAGGAAAGATAGACAATTCTAAATAAAGAGAGAGAGAGAAAGAGAACAAGAAGGAAAGATAGACAAATTCTAAATAAAGAGGAGAGAGAGAAAAGAACAAGAAGGAAAGATAGACAAATTCTAAATAAAGAGAGAGAGAGAAAGAGAACAAGAAGGAAAGATAGACAAATTCTAAATAAAGAGAGAGAGAGAAAGAGAACAAGAAGGAAAGATAGACAAATTCTAAATAAAGAGAGAGAGAGAAAGAGAACAAGAAGGAAAGATAGACAAATTCTAAATAAAGAGAGAGAGAAAGAGAACAAGAGGAAAGATAGACAAAATTCTAAATAAAGAGAGAGAGAGAAAGAGAACAGAAGGAAAGATAGACAAATTCTAAATAAAGAGAGAGAGAGAAAGAAGACAAGAAGACAAGACAAATTCTAAATAAAGAGAGAGAGAGAAAAGAGAACAAGAAGGAAAGATAGACAAATTCTAAATAAAGAGAGAGAGAGAAAGAGAACAAGAAGGAAAGATAGACAAATTCTAAATAAAGAGAGAGAGAGAAAGAGAACAAGAAGGAAAGATAGACAAATTCTAAATAAAGAGAGAGAGAGAAAGAGAACAAGAAGGAAGATAGACAAATTCTAAATAAAGAGAGAGAGAGAAGAGAACAAGAGGAAAGATAACAAATTCTAAATAAGAGAGAGAGAAAGAGAACAAGAAGGAAAGATAGACAAATTCTAAAATAAAGAGACAAATTCTAAATAAGAGAGAGAGAGAAAGAGAACAAGAAGGAAAGATAGACAAATTCTAAATAAAGAGAGAGAAGAGAAAGAGAACAAGAAGAAAGATAGACAAATTCTAAAAAAGAGAGAGAGAGAAAGAGAGCAAGAAGGAAAGATAGACAAATTCTAAATAAAGAGAGAGAGAGAGAAGAGAGAAAGAAGGAAAGATAGAAAAATTCTAAATAAAGAGAGAGAGAGAGAAAGATAGAAAAATTCTAAATAAAGAGAGAGAGAGAGAAAGAGAGAAAAGAAAGATAGAAAAATTCTTAAAGAGAGAGAGAGAGAAAGAGAGAAAGAGGAAAGATAGAAAAATTCTAATAAAGAGAAGAGAGAGAAAGAGAGAAAAAGGAAAGATAGAAAAATTCTAAATAAAGAGAAAGAAGAGAAAGAGAGAAAAGAAAGATAGAAAAATTCTAAATAAAGTAGAGAGAAAGAGAGAGAGAAGAAAGAAGGAAAGATAGAAAAATTCTAAATAAAGAAAGAGAGAGAGAGAAACAACAAGAAGGAAAGATAGAAAATTCTAATAAAGAGAGAAGAGAAAGAGAACAAGAAGGAAAGATAGACAAATTCTTAAAAAATCTGAACCGAACGAAAAAATAAAGTTAAACCAACTCAGATCAATAAAAGGTTCTTTGATAAACTATGGCTTTAGTTTCTTTGTTTAATGGTATACAAACCCCTTATGGATTATTTAATGCCGAAATTTGATTTGATTTGATTTGATTCATTTGTAAATGTTTAGTTATAATCATATCTTCAGCGTTCTATTTCAATCATTTTTAATCGTATTTAAATTATTTGTATATAATCATTTGTTTGCACCATAAAATTATATGGTATCAAGTATTTATCTCTCTCTCTCTCTTTTCTCTTTCTCTTCTCTCTTTCTCTCTCTCTCTCTTCTCTCTCTTTTTCTTTTTCTCTTTCTCTCTCTCTCTCCTCTCTCTCTCTTCTCTCTCTCTCTCTCTCTTTCTCTTTCTCTCTCTCTCTCTTCTCTCTTTCTCTCTCTCTCTTCTCTCTCTTCTCTCTTCTTTCTCTCTCTCTCTCTCTCTATCTCTCATCTCTTTCGTATATTCTGTCGCTATTTTACTTGCTTTTCTGTGCACATAATTCTTTCAATATGTTCTTTTCGTGGAAACACGTGTCTAATGGTTGGAGTCGTAGGAAATGGACTCGTCGACCTGAGTTCAATTCCTGGACGAAGCTGTTTGCATTTCACATGGCGCTAATACCCTTGGGAATGGTATGAATCCAATTCTCTCTCTCCAGTTAAAGGCAAATAGTAGGACAGATTGGGCTCTTTAACCATGGCTAGGTAACCAGTCTAGGAGAATGAAAACTCTGAATTCACACCTGTCAAAATTCTGTTTAAGAAATTGACTCTGTGTCGCATTCTGCTCGTGCAAATATATATATATAATATATATATATATATATATATATTTCTTGCTTTCTCTGATTGTATCGCATTGAATGTGTTAAAAGAAATATAACATGTTTATATTTTATTCGTGGAGTTTTGCATTGAAAAAATTATCAATTATAATAAATCATTTTAATAACTATTTGAATAAATTCTGGAAGCAGAACTCCATAAAAAGCATCTGTTACGGTCCTGTCGGCTGCGGCGTTAAAATGCACCGACTGCACCTCTGCAGAGGGCTAAGACTCTCCCAAATAGGGCTACCTGTTGGCCGTGGGTGACGACCCGTGATGCTTAAGGATAGAACCCAGGTGGATGAGCAGTTCATGTCATGCAATACTCCACTTATACCCTTACTTAGGCTAGACGGGCGGTCGGAGATCAATCGGCTGGTCACGTCAAGCCCTAACAACTATATGATTGCCCCAACCCTGTTGCCTTCATGGCAACCCCCAACCATTTTTATCATATGGGTGCTAGAAGGCGGTGGCTGAGGGTCTACATGTCTGGGAATGACGTTAAACTCTATCTAGGTTCCAGTTTTGGGGTTTGGGTAATGTGGAGCACCCCTTCATCACCATGGCTCCCTGGTCCACTCTGACCCGGAGTGGTAGTACCTGTTAGGGTCCCATCTATGGGTTAAATAGAAAAATGTATTTATAAAAAATTGTATTATCCATTAAGAATTGATTTATTTCAAAACTTTATCAGCATTAAATGGCCCACTGAGGTTGGTATGCCGTAAAACAAAAGAAAACAAAACCATCCAAGTAAGACAAACGAGACATTCTCGGCACGTCTACAAACGGAAGGACAAATTGATGTGACGTTCTCCAGTGGACTACTACACATGGACACACTAGTTTTGACCGACTAGCAAAATCTTACATACAACTGCTTTGTGAGGACACTGGATGCCGTGTCGAGGACTTGCTAGGAGGAGTGATGACCGATAGACAGATGACGAGAGATTCAAGGGAATCCATGCAGCCAGAACAGCTTAATGTTGTTGACCGACCTGCAAAAATTTACAACAGCTCTATACGTACACTGGATGCCGTTTCGAGGACTTGCGAGGGCCGATAGACGAATGAAGAGAAAGTCAAGGGAATCTGTACTGTCAGAACGACTTAATGGTGGTGATTTACTTATTTCTATACGTACCTACTAACCCAAAAGTTGACCTTTTGTATAAATCGATGATTATGTAGTAAATCTGACATAGATACGATCTTACATCATCGAATTAACAGCTCGTTTCTGGACGTCATGTACAATGACAAGGATTTCATTACGAGGCTGCATTTTACATCCTGGTATTTCTAGTATGATGGAGGGGGAACCCTCTGTGGTGTAACGGTGATTGTTGGTGTGCGAAATTGTAGTCGGCAAGTTCGAACACTAGTCGTGCTGTTACGTTCACTTTTGAACTTATATTAATGGGACATGTGTTCTGTGCAAATACTCTAATCTTTTTCTCTCTCATCTCTATCTTTCTCTCATCTCATATATATATATATATATATATATATATATATATATATATTATTATTATTATTATTATTATTATTATACTAAAGCTGAGATTTTCACCTTTTAAAGTCTAAAGGTTTTTTTTCCTGATTTGTTTAATGACACGAAATTTATACTAATTTATTCCTTAGTTTTAGGATTACTAAATGTTTGAAAAAAATCCATTTTAATTGGTTCTAATTAGTCGTGATTTGCAATTAAGTTAAAAACTGACCCATCCTTGTCTTTACATTACATCAATAGATCAAAAAGCGAATATAAAAAAATGTTTTTATTAAAAAATTGAGTTTGAAAAAAAATTGAATACCCAACGAGAATGGTAAAACAAAATGTCTTCGGCATAAAATAACCCAATCAATTTTTATCAGCAACCAGAAGTTAAGGACTGGCTTGTAAATAACATACAAATAAAGTCGGAAGTTGCATCTCGCTCTCACACTCTCCAGTCTCTCTCTTTATTATCACAGAGTAACTACCATAGAAAGAAGTACCGTATTTGACGGCATATAAGACGCACCCCCATTTCAGCATGTCAGATTCAGGGAAAAGTTTTTAGTGTATTTAAGCATATATTGTTGAAAACAGTCTAGCTGTATAAAAGCAATTTGGCAGTACAGACAAGTAAGGGGTAGGTAAAAGTACTGAGCGTAAGCTTGGTTAGTAAGCATCATAGAGAAGATTAGCCTATCCTAGGCCTACGGAAGGTCTCAAACTTCATCTATGATGTATAAGATGCAGTGCAATTTTTTTAGCCAAAATTTTGGAAAAAGAGTGCATCCTATATGCCGTCAAATACGGTAGTTAATAAAGATATATATTGAGTAGTGACAGAATGTGAAGTAAGAGACACGTCAGCTTTTGACTTAATTGCAAGTTTTAGCAAAATGATTTTAATGTTTGTTTTTTTTTTTTTTTTTTTTGTTTTTTTTTAATTTAATTCGCTTTACAAACTCAATTTTTCCTGATCACAATTATCTACACAGAGCTCAATGGGTGACACAACATGTCACGTTTTGTTCTTGTGTGTCTGAGACTAGTTATGTTGCTTGATTAGTATTTTCTTTCATTTGTTAATTTTTGGTTGTTTAACATTTGACATTTGAATTACCATAAACATGTTATTGTTTTATTGAAGTTAAAATGAGCCACTGGTTTAGAAAAGGTCAAATTAAACCATTTTCGATCTTTTCATTATAGCTTGGCAGCGCTCATTAGTCTTAGTTTGGTACAAGGCTAGAAATATGGAGCACCAAGTGAGAATCAAACTCATTCATAACGATCTGCTAAACTAGCTTAAAAGCATTATACCACACAAAGTGCCCAATGAAACAATTGAGTTGAAATGTAAACAAAAAATTACAATGCTAAATTAATGGTTTGATAATCTAGAAATATAATATGGCTACACAACTTTTCTATGACTGAGAAGAATGATTAATAATACACTAGTAGGAACCGTGGATATAACACAGTAAAGTCGTCGGGGTGGCCTAAAGTCGGTCTCAGCCAATCAGCGAGGGAGTCTATCCCCTTTTACTAGCGCCAGACCAAGATTGTTTTTGCATCTGGGGTAGAGCGCCACGCCTACCATCAGCTCCTTACTTTACCGCACAGATCCCTGTGCTACTCATACGCTGAGTTTGCGAGGGCCGGTATCGAACTAGGAACCGTGTGGTTTCTAGTCGAATGCTCAACTGACTGAGCTAAACCGGCCATGATAATCTAATTATTTCAACATTTGATATGTTTACTTAAGAGCTATTGCCAAATAGTTCAATATGTAAAAAATATCTTGATTTAACTCTCCGTCTCACTCTTTTTTCTTTTCTTTTCTTTCTTTTCATTGTTCAATTGAAACCGATTAGTGTTATCACTTTTGCACGCGTACCCCCCTCTCTCTATCTTTCCTCTACTGTTTTTTCTTATATTTTTCTGTGTAGCCTGTCCTTTTTCTTCTCTTTCTTTATAATAAAAACGGAATGGTCCATTATTTAGCTGGGGTAACAACACTCTTAAGAAATAAGAATTTGGCGAATAAGAAAACTAGATAATCAGGATTTACATTTTTGCATTTCATCTTGGACGGTCTCATTTTTAACCAGAAGGTGTTGCAAGATGATAAAGGTCGTACAATTAAGGAACACTAGTATTAATATATAGATGGCTAAAATTTTGCTGCATCGTTGGCTGTGGCTATAGAATATACCGACTGCACCTCTGCAGAGAGTTAAGACCCCCCACCCATCCAATGGGGCCACCTGTTGGACGTGCGGGGTGACCCTTGATGCTTAATGATGGATTCATGGTTGCTGAGCAATCTATGATCTGCGACACTCCACCTTGGCCTTATTTAAGCTAGATGGGCTGTCGGAGAGGTCCCTTCCAATCAATCTGCTAGTTACGTCAAGCCAGGGTATTGTCAGCATGAGCCAAACATCGATGAAGTCTATCCCCTTTTCAATAGTGCTAGACCAGGGAGACTATGTTTGCGACTGAGGTAGAGCACTATAGCTTTCCACTTTACTGTACAGATCCAAGCTGTGCTACTCATGCATGAGTGAGGGCCAGTATCGAACCCAGAACCTTCTTGTTCCTAAGCGGATGCTCTACGACTTAGCTAAATGGGCCCATAAGAGGAATAGAATTATACCAAAAATTAAAAACGTAAACCTGATCAATACTATCTCTATTAATAATGGAGATTCGCTTCCGGCTTTTGTCTGTAACAAAAATTACGTCACTGCTTACGTCACATTACCCAAAATCGTCATAACAGAATAAATACACTCAAAATTTGAACATGCAACATTAGACAGTCCTCATTGTTTTTTTAAAACAAGTTTTAATAAATACATTACTGGTATTATATATCTATATATAGTTTGTTTTATTTTAATACATATTTAAAGTTTACATTTCAAATTGTTTTATTTTTTTAATCCTTTAATGAATTTGATGATTTTACTTACTTAGGGTACAAACTCGCTGTCATTGAATTTTTTACTCCCACTCCTCAGGCAATATGTTTCAAAAATCTATTTTTACATCGCCCGGAGGGTTTTTTTATTTTGTACTAGTATAAAGTAATTTTTTTTTTAAATATACCAGAGGATTTTGACATATTAGAACAAGAAGTTCTAAAAAAAAAAAAAAAGATAAACGTTTAAACTATACAAAAATGTAAATATAAACATACAATGTATGCAATTTTCTAACCTCTACGCAGAAAATAATCCCAGGGTGGTTGACATACCGTTAAACTCAAAGTTGGCACATTATTTTTCAATTTCTTTAAATCATTCAAAAACAACTTTTTTTTTTTTTTTTTTTTTTTTTTAAAAATTCCTTCTCTTGAAAGATAAATTAGTAATGTAGTTATTTACTAAGCTTAGCTTAGTTGTGGCAAAAGGCCAGAAGTATTGGGCACCCATTGAGAATCGAACTCACTAACTATGCTAATCTAGCACGCAAACCATTAAACCACGTGAGATGGGATCAGGATCGTGCAGTTGTGCCTATTTAGGATCAGTGAATGTTTTAAAGAAAACCTAGATTTCAAAAATGCTGATATTCAAGGGAGATAACTTGCTTGAAAGATTAACGCTTGCCAATCTCCTTTCCTTCCACCGGTCATATCTATTTAACTACCTACCAAACTAAACCAATTATCTACATTAACAGCAGCAATAAAAAAAATCATTTATACTCCTACAAATAAAAAGCAGTAATAAAAATCCGTTGTAGTTGTAAAAACAATTTTCCATGAATTCATTGCTTCTGACTGAGAATTTTTAATTTATAAATCCAGAAAAATTGCTCTTTTATATATTACTAGCAGCAGCTACCCGGCGTCGCCTGGGTAGAGGGGGATCTTTCTAAGTTAGTCCTGCAGATCCATTATTACTGAATCGTGAGTTGAATCCTCGTGGATGACCCATTTAAATCCCTATGTAAAAAAAAAAAAAAAAAAAAAAAAAAAAAAGACCTTGCATTGATCCAGCTACTATCTAAAATATTAAATGAAAAAAAAAAATTGCTGCTGCTATCATTTAAATTTTATTTTTTAATTATCTTCCCGAATATAAATCAAATCTCAAATATTTTTGCTCGAAAACAAAGACCTGGTGTTATTTAATGCGTATATATATTTACTTTGTCGTTAATTGTTTTATTTTCGAAGTTTTCTCCGGACCCAACTGTCCTTTATATATGTATAGATAATAACTAGCAAGAGTATGCGCACTCCGGGCAAAAGTATTTAAGTTTTAATGTAATGAAATAGATTGAAAGGGGAATAAATTAAATAAGAACACATATAAAAAGATTACTTTAATTGGTTTCTATATAAAATCATTCAAAGGATTATTTTAATATTTTGGAGAATAAAACAATAATATTAGAGACTTATAACACCAAGTAATTATTTATCAAACCCAGTTTTGTTAAAACCAGTATGCAAATTAATCACATCTATTATGGAAACCTTTATTTCTTAGTGATATATTGCATAGACATATTGCAGAATTTTAAACACGCTAATAAATAGGCTGTTTGGAGGCAAATCTAATTCAGATTTTCATAGAGACCTCATTAATAAATAAGATTTATTCTATGTATTAATGATTTTGATTATAAATTGAATAATTAGTATTATTTGTATTACTCGGACTCATTGTTATTCAAAATAATTAATTATTTCTCTGAATTTTTTGAGATGAGGCTTGATGATTAGTATTATTTGTACAACGTTTCAGCCAATGTGCTCTTCAGCCTTCTTCAGGTATTTCTTGTCGGACTCGGAAACCACTGGCACATCAGCCGAAACGTTGTACAAATAATACTAATCATCAAGCCTCATCTCAAAAAATTCAGAGAAATAATTAATTTTGAATATTTTACAAATAAATTTTCCACAAAATTGTAGGTATTTATTTATTTGTAAACTTTTAAGTTAACTTCTTGAAATTGAAAAAAATGACTATTTCTCGTTTGTAAATAATATTCTCTTAAAACTATGTAAGATAACTTTAAATATATATCAATAAAACAAACTATATAATACCAGGAATATATTCATTAAAAATTATTTTAAAAAACAATAAGGAGCATCTAAGGTGGTATACTCAAATTTTGAGTGTATATAATATAAGGCTGTTCTTTATTCTATGTATTGACGATTTTGGGTAATGTGACATAAGCAGTGACAAAGTCTCAGTTACAAATTGAGACCAAATCTCCATAATTATTATAATAATAATAATTGCATCCAGTGTTCAGGTGCACTACAACTCCTCAAAGGTGCATGTATAGTACATAGAATAATGTGCAAATGTCAGGAAAATGAACAGTGTAGGAGTTGTGATATATATATTTACCAACCCCTCCGCACGAGCAGGATGTGACACAAGGTCAATTTCTTAAGCATGTGTATGAAAGGGGTTTTTTTTAGGTGTTGGCGAATTTCAGGAAGCATGTAAGTTTTGAAGGATGAAGTGTCTCAACAGCTAATAACCAATGGAGGTAGTTTGTCCTATATATATATATATAGGACAAAGAAAAAGGTGGAAGTAAATCCGACAATATGTAATTTTTATAAAGAATGAAAAAACACAAGTTTCATTGACAAGAGATGTTTAATAAGCCGATGCTGCAATGTTTCGGTTTGTTTAACAAACCTTCGTCAGGGCCTTCAAAAAAGGCTCGCATCTTTTTCTTTAAACAAAGGAAGGTTTGTTAAACAAACCAAAACATTGCAGCATTAGCTTATTAAACATCAATGAAACTTATGTTTTTTAATTTTTATATATATATATATATATATATATATGTCTCAGCAGTCCTTTTTAGTATTAGAGAATTGAAAATAAAGTGCTCAATTACATGTGTAAGAGCTCTATTTATTAATTTATAGATTCACTGCATTTCTTAGCAGATATAGTCTTGACAAAAAGTGACTAACATGCTGCTTGGAAACCAATGGTAACTATTAGACCTTAAATGTACTGTACATAAATAAAAAAAAAACAAATAAATAGTAGCAAGATGTTTTTAGAAAGTAGTGAATACTTAGTCCATATAATGTATCAGTCACTCTAAAAGATTAGAGATGAATATTCTATTTTTGGTTATCTGAGAGGTGTGGGGGAGGGGCTTAATCAATAAGCATAAAAAGGATTAAACATTAGTCTTAAACATGTTATTTTACACTCCTCTTTTTTATTTATATATATAAATGTTAATGTCTTTTAAGCACTGAATTTTAGCAATAAGTATATCCTTATATATATGTATATGTATATATATATATGCATGCACTTAAAAAAGGAAACACCTTCATCATTAAAAAAGTGGTAGTACCTGTTCAAGTTCCATCTATGAGTCAAATAGATCTGGATTATTCAGATTATTGTCCTTATCTTTATTGTTATCTATACAACGTTTCGGTCGATGTTCCGACCTTCTTCAGGTATTTTTTTTGTTGGACTCTGGAACCGGACAAAATGTTGTGTATATCTTATTATAATGGAGATTGTATGTTTGTCTATAACCAACACTACTACTCAAGTCACAATTCCCTTAGTTATTTACGTCCCATTCTCCATGATTTTATTTTTATTTAAACCTCAATTATTAATATTGTTTCAATACTGTTGACCCTATCTACATAGTATTTACCGCGTACCCCACTTGTACGGGTCAGGCACAAAGTCCCTATTAACGTGGGACCACCCACAACCGAAGCTCATGGAGTGGCAGGTGAAAAATTGCGTCGATCCCGTCGGCATTCCCCCTCAAGGGGGGCGCCTCGGCACTGGGCAATAAACCCAGCCCTGCCCCTTTAAATCGAGGGGCAGGTGTTGCCTGGGGGGATAGCCCCCTGGGATCGACGCCGTTAATTATAGCAATGGTCCAGAGGCCGAAGCCACTGTTGACCATATCTACATACTAATAACATGCAATTGTATTTATATATACAACAAAATAATGGTTTACAGCGTGGACGGAAGGCTAATTTGCATATTGATATTAAAAATTTGATTTTAATAAATATGTACTTAGTATTATTGATTCCTAATTGTTTGGTTTTATCTTAATAAATATGAGCAAAAATCTAGGATAAATCTTAAAAGAAATCCATTAACAAGAAGAAATAACTGTAATTTTATTCTTTACATCCCATTTTAATTAAATTAGGAACATTTAGCAATGAAAGGTCGGAGGGATGGAAGAGTAAGTTTCAGTTGTTCTATTTTTCGATTATACCCACCTGTTTCAAATCTTTTTATCTGCATTCTTATTTAGTTTCATTAGCCTTTCTAATTTGGTTTGGTTTGTTTTACGACATAACCACCTCAGTGGGTCATTTAATGCCGATAAAGTTTTGAAATAAATCAATTCTTAATGGATAATACAATTTTTTTATAAATACATTTTTCTATTTAACCCATAGATGGGACCCCAACAGGTACCACCACTCCAGGTCAGAGTGGACCAGGGAGCAATGGTGATGAAGGGGTGCTCCACATTCCCCAAACCTCCAAAACTGGAAACTCACCATCAGATAGTTTAACGTCATTTGCAGGACATGTAGACCCTCAGTCACCGCCTTCTAGCACCCATATGATAAAAAGGGGTTGGGGCTTGCCATAAGGGCAATAGGGTTGGGGCAATCATATAGGTGCTAGGGCTTGACGTGACCAGCCGATTGATCAGATGGGGCTTCTCCAACCGCCCGTCTAGTCCAAGATAGGGCCAAAGTGGAGTATTGCAAGTCATGAACTGCTCATCCACCTGGGTTCTATCCTTAAGCATCACGAGTCACCACCCACGGCCAATAGGTGGCCCCATTGGGGGAGTCTTACCCCTCTGCAGAGGTGCAATCGGTGCATTCTAACGCCCCTGGCGCCTTTATAATTTACTATATTTTATTACATTAAAACTTAAATACTTACACCCTATGGAGGGTGCATATATTTGCTAGTAACAATAGTCTGAATAATACAAATAATCCAAATTATCAAGCCTCTGAGAAATAGTATCAAATAGATCTATTTAAAAATTACCAATCTTAGATAGGAATACTTGAAAGGTCCCATCATTGTGTAATGATTAATAAGCTAGTCTTATACAGATCCCTTACTACAGAAAAGCAAGTTTGACCCTCACATACCTGCGAACTTGTGTCACATCCTGCCTGTGGAAAACAAGTTGGGTAAATACCTACCTGAAACCATATGAATTTCTGCTAATTATTTGGATTAAGAACAATTAATTGAAGTTATGGGTTTTTATTTTTTTAAATTAATTAGTTACTTGTCTTATTATAATGGAGATTCTGTCTGTCTGTAACCAAAACTGTCACCAGCAACGTCACAATTCCCTTAATTATTTACATAATATTCTCAATGGTTATTAATTAATCATTATTTGATCTTAATTAGCATCTTATTCATTAAAAATGTCTACATTAAGGTCTACCTAGATTTGCCTCAAAACAGCCCATATTAGTTATATAACACACATTGCAGGATTTTAAACACATATCATTAAGAAATAAAGGTTTACATAGTATATGGTGCGAATAATTTGCATAGCAGTTTTAATAAAACCGTGTTTAATAAATGATTATTTGATGTTTCTATTATTGTTTTATTCCCAAACATATTAAAAGCAATCCTATATATAATTTTATATTGAAATCAATTAGAATAAAGTAAAGATAATCTATTTTTGTGTTCTTATTTAATAAGTCTTTCTAATTCAATATAATATCTAGTTATATTAAAACTGAAATACTAATGCATTTTTTGGTAGTAGTAGTAGTAGTAAAGTCCGTTGAATTTTACAGTATGTCAACCCTTGTATTATTCAGTCAATTGTCTTCATCTTTATTGTTATCTACTCAATATTTCGGCCTTCTTCAGGTATTTCTTGTCAGACTTGTGAGCCTTCACAGAACTTCGAATCAAACCCTTTATTCAATCTACATGGGTAGATTGTTCTCATTCTGTTAACCATGACCGGGTACAAGTGTTAAGCCGTGTTGATTATTCTGTTTCTATCACCCTTGGCCAGAATTGAACATGCAGCCCAGAGATGACTGTCACTTAGAATTGTGACACCTATATCCATTACGCCATGTGTCCAATTGATATGAAGGCTCTGAAGTTCGACAAGAAATACCTGAAAAAGGTCGGAGGGCACATTGGCGAAAACGTTGTGTAGATAACAATAAAGATGAGGACAATAGTCCAAATGATCCAACTTATCAAGCCTCCTCTCAAAAATTGAGAAATAGTATGTCAACCCCTTTTTGTGGTATATTATACCAAAGACTTATTCATTCTTGATGGGTATTCAAAATTCAATTTTTTTAAACCTATTTTTTCTATTTCTCTGAATGTTTGAGATGGGGCTTGATGATTAGTATTATCTGCATTATTTGGACTATTGTCCTCATCTTTATTGTTATTTGTACAACGTTTCGGCCGATATACCTTCTTCAGGTATTTCCTGTCAGACTCAAAATACCTGAAGAAGGCCGGAGGGTATATCGTCAGAAACGTTGTACAAATAACAATAGTCCAGATAATACTATTTAACCCATAAATGGAACTTTAACAGTATTAGAGAGGGAGTCTATCTCCTTTTCACAAGATGAGACCAGGGAGATTGTGTTTTTGTTTGTTTTTTTAGTGTTTGTTTGGTTAAATTTATTTATGCTGGCTATTCAATAAAAAAAAAATAAATAAATAAAAATTGTTTTATACTCATAGATGTGACCCTAACCGGTACTTCAAGGTCAAGGTCAAGGTCGACCTAGGAGTGTTACGTTTTTAAGGGCCATTCCTTGGCCTTATAGATGAAGCGCTTATCTGGTGGAATTGGATCCTTGATAAAGAGTCCGTTGATAATGTGAATCCTTTGGTTACTGGTAATCGTATAAGTCCTTCGAGAGTATTGGTATAGATCCGGCAATCCTATGTGTGTTCGTCCTCAAAGAGTGCAGTTTTAATTATGGCCAATGTGGGGTGGGGGGTTAAGTATTATATCAGGCCAGTATTGCTAGTGATTGGTTACAAGAGTCAATCCATGACCTTGGCTAGGCTATAAATAGGTGGGTATCCAAATAATCCCAACAAGGAGTAATGGTGATAAAGGGGTACTCCACACTCCCTAGAGTTCCAGAATTGGAACTTCACCATTAGATGCAGGACACTAAGATCCTCAGCCACCACCTTCTAGCACATGATAAAAAGGGGTAAATAGTATGGCAGACTGGGCTCTTTAACCTTGGTTAGGTAACCAGTCTAAGAGAAGGAAAACAAGGAATTCAAACCTGTTAAATCTGCTTGGGGTGGTCACTACTAGAATAGACTCAGTCCTAATTATCGATCTATTTCACTAATACAAGTTATAAATATAGCTATAGGATGTTCCAAACTATTATTGTAGCAAAATACTTGAAAATTTGATAGGAAAATCTTTTAAATTACTACACAAATGTAAACACAATTTCCTAATCTGTTGGCAAAAAAATAAAACCTAGGTGGCATTACTTGTCTGAATGGTTGTGTTAACACAGTTCTAAATGACAATCATTTGTAGGTAACAGGTTCAATCCTGACCACGGGTGATAACAGAATACTTAACACTTGTACCTGGTTATGGTTAAGCTATGTTAATGGAATAATGGGTTCAGTTCAAAGTTCCACGCAGGCTCCCAATTATGACAAGGAACACTTGGAGAAGGTTGTAGGGCGCATCAGCCAAACTGTAGTGTATATAACATTAAAGATGAGGACAGTCTAAAAAAGGAAAAAAAAAAAAATACAAACCCTAGGCAGTTTTATGCTATGCTGTTAAAATCCTATTCTTGGCTTAGCATGGGGGAGGGGGGATGTTTCTTCAAATTTTTGTGTATTTAAGTTAAATAAAAAATATACTTTGTGCTGTAAAGTGGGGAGCTGATGGTAGGTGTGGTGCTCCATCTATCACTTGCTGCCAGGCTGATACTGACAGATCACCACACCTACTTTACTTTCTCCTTGGAAGATTAGCATAAGTAAAAAAATAATTTTTAAAAATAAAGTCTTCATAGAAAATCAGTATTCTATATTCTTACCAAGGTTTGACCACTGATCTTTGGTATGAAGAGGAAATATAGCCTTATAAATACTTGAGGCTGGTATGACCATTTTCATAAACCATGCTCGATAAACATTTTGAAATTAAATTTTTTTTTTTTTTAGTCTATAACTAGCAAGATATGCAGCCTCTGGGCGTAAGCATTTAAAAGTTTTAATGTAATGAAATATATTAAATTAGAAAGACTCATGAAATTAAATAAGAACGCATATAAAAAGACTAAACTTAATTCAATTATATTTTAATTGTTATTTCTCTGAATGTTTGAGATGAGGCTTGATGATTAGTATTATCTGCGTTATTCGGACTATTGAAGATATTTTAATTGGTTTCTATGTAAAATTATTCATAGGATTGATTTTAATGTTGGAGAATAAAATATTAGAGATCAATAACACCAAGTAATTTATTAAACATGATCTTGTTAAAACCAGTATGCAAATTAACCACACCATATATTATGTGAACCTTTATTTCTTAGTGATATAGAAGACCTATTGCAGGATTTTAAATGCACTAATAACATGGGATGTTTTGAGACAAATCTAATTAATTCAACTCTGGAGGGTGTATATACAACTATGTTGACTTATACACTAATAAAAATTAAAATTTTTTTTTTTTTTTTTTTTTTTAAGAAACCAGAAGTTTATAGCGTTCTGCCATTTTCTCTAGTGTAATAACATAGCATAAAAAACAGTTTTTATGCTAACTTCATTTCAAATAATGCACAAGTACAATTTCATCACAATTATTTTGTGTTTTTTTTTTTTGTTTCATAGGACTTAACATTGATGGGTTCCAAAAGCTGTGACATATTTAGGACTTTTGGGTTTATGTACATTTTTTTTTTTTTTTTAATACAATTTTTCAAGGTATGGTCTCAGAAATATTTAGAAATCAAATATCTATTGTTTATCAATGATATTTACATCCTATATAATTTATATTATGTAACCACTTCCTTAAGTTATATATTCTCAACAATTATGAATCTGCATTATTTAATCTTTAATAGACATTGATAAGATGCTAATTAAGTCTAGCTAAGTTAGAGTTGTCGCAAAACTGCCAATGCATTTAATAAAATCCTGAAATATGTGTTATATATCTCAAAGAAAGAAAAAATTTACATAGTATATGGTTAGTATGATTTTAACAAAACTGGGTTTAATAAATAATTATTTGCCGTTACTGGTTGAGAATAACATATTAGTAAACGTATTAAAAGCAAAACCCAACCCCATATTCAATCCAGAAGGGTATCCAGTTCTCATTCTGCTAACTATAGCTGGAGTACAGTTGTTTAGCTGTGTTAATTATTATATGTTACTGCTGCCCCTGACCAGGATTGAACCTGCAGTCTAGAGATAACTGTCACTTAATTCACTTATAATAAAAAAAAAAAAAAAAATTATACATAAGTGAAGGTAGTGTATAAAGGAGTTAAGTGACAGGTATCTCTAGACTGCAGGTTCAATCCTGGTCAAGGGCGGCAGTAACATATAATAATTAAACATCTACCCCAGCTATGGTTAGTGTATTGAATAAAGGGTTAGTTTCATGATGACTCCCAATTTCGACAAGAAATGCAGATGAGGACAATAGTCCAAAAAATTCAAATAATACATTAAAATAAGTTAAGTAACATTTTTACATTTGTTCTTATATAATTTCATAGGTCTCTCTAATTAAATATAATATTCTAACATTAAAAGTTAAATACTTGCACCCAGAGGACAGACTCATCACATACACACTTGGCAGTAAGATCAATTGGGAGCTTCATCAGAAACAAATGGCAGGGACATTGTATTCTATAATTTATTTCACATGGTTAATTATTGAGTAAATTATTTAAGCTAATTATTGTGGTAATTGCCAAATATTAAATGTTTTCAAGAGGTTGCCCCCCTCCAACTAGGCTAAAGTACTCTAACAATCAGATTAAAAGCTATATTATTAGTACTAGCAAGAATATGCACCTTTGGTGTAAGTATTTAAGTTTTAATGTAATTAAATTAACAAGACTAACAAAATTAATCAAGAATGCATATAAAATCATTCATAGGATTGATTTTAATATATTAGAGATCAATAACACTAATTATTTATTAAACAGTTTTCTTAAAACCAGTATGCAAATTAATCAAACCATATTATGCAAATCTATTTCTTAGACACATTGCAGGGTTTTAAATGCACTAATAACATGAGCTGTTTTGAGGCAAACCTAACTAAGATTTTCATTCTATGATAAACCTTAATGAAATTCCTGAGGGGAGGGTATTGTGACATCATTTTAGTTACAGATGGACATATAATGTAAAAGAGGTAATGATAGTTTCATTGAAGATGAGTATAGCATTTCTCATTAATGTAACACCACCTTTTGTATACACCACCTTTTGTATATTCATCATATTAACAAGGATTGCAAAATAAACCAGACAAAACATCTAGAAGAATAAAAGGACCCCAAATGTCTTTAAAAAAAAAAAAATTATAAAGTTTTTGCAACAGTTGACAGGTCGTTTGTTTATCCCAATGTATTCCCAGGCTTAAGAGGGGCAGTTGGAGCTCAGTCTCTCTCGTGGGCATGCCAACAAAGTCAGAAAACAGCATAGCTCGCATGACTTTCGGAAACATTTATTGTAGGCTGCCAAAACACTGTATCTTTCATGCTTCCTGTAATCTGCCAACACTATACATGTATATTGTTACTGTACGCTATTCATGTTCCCGACACTAATACATTATTCTATGTACTAGACATGAGACTTTGATGAGTTGTGGTGCACCTGAGCACTGTACACAATAACTTTAATAATGAAAGTTATACCACATTAATTTAACCTAGATCTTTTCTATACATGCTGTCAGGTAAAAATTAAAAGGATATAACAAAGATGAGGGAAGATGAAGGTGAAAGTTCTCAGCCCAATAATAATACTTTTTCGTCCATCACTTCAAGTTTTTAAAAAAAAAAAAAAAAAAAAAAAAAAATTGTAAAGGGAGGTATTGGAGAGAAGCACAAAAGAAAGGTAAGTGCTTCTAGATGAATAGACAAGCTTTAAGCTTTTTAAGATATAGAAAAAGAAAAGAAAAAAATTCCACACAAAACTGGTTTATATAACTCATCAATATAACCAGTTTTCACCAGGGTAAATTATATTGAGATAAATATAAAAATTTTCAAACCAAAATATTCATTTCAACTGAACTTAAATCTTCAAAGAAAAATGGATATTATTAATTTTTTTTTTTTTTTTTTAATTACACGAAACAAATTTATATAATGGTGTTTGGAAAATACCCAATTTCATATTTAAAACTGGCTATTTAAAAAGTCATAGTTAATTTTCTTTAAAAAGGGGGAAATCGTTAACATATACACCAAAATAAATATAAAGTAAGACAAAAAAGATGGAATGGAAGTTATCAGCAGTGACCCAGTGAATATTTTATTTATATCATATTTACATCTCATCTACCACAGATATGGCGATGAGAGACAAGGCAGGAGAAGACAACTCTTCTGGTTTGATAATTTCCCTTCACTGGTGAAAAAAAAAAAAAAGTCTGTAACATCATGCCATTTACTACTGTTATATATATATATATCAAACTTGCAGGCATACAATTTGTAGGGAAGGGAGGGGAAAATAGGGAGCACTTTAAGAAAAAAAAGTACAATCCAAATTATTGCATTATAATGCAACTTATAATTTTCAATATACATCAAAGACTATTATCATTAGTGTGTACGGTTTAGTATATTAATGTGGATATTATATTTAAATTGTTAATGGAACCGCATGGAATTCATGTAAAAATTTAACTTTTTTAAAGGGTTATTTTATCCTGGAAGTTTTCCTCTTTTTTTTTTTTTTCAATTTATGAATGCGTTAAAATCAGTTGCCTCAAACAATTTCGTGGAAACGTGCGTCAAAGGGAAGCAACTCTATACGGAGTTAGTTCCCATCTATCTTTAATGTTTAGCCATTACGTGTAGGGGGCGTTTTGCGACACAATGTATATATCATAATATATTATACATGTATTTTTAAATCTATACATGTATTTTTAAATCTCTTAAACAAAGTACTTTAACTGTTGTCTGGAATTGCAATAATACAAATTTAAACTGATTTTATAAAAAGAATATTAAAACAATGTGGGCACCAACTTTTTTTTTTTTTTTTTTTAAACAAAAAATAAAATCAAATAAAATTGAAATTTGCTGAAAAAACCAAAAGCATTTTTTTATTATATTATTTCTAAATTTACTTGCAATTAACAAAGAAAAAAAACCCTCTTATGCAATTAAATCTTTATTCATTCAATTTTTTTTTAATAATTTTTTTTAAAATGATATCCAATTTGGAAATATTAAAGTCCCATCATTTTGAGACAAGTCCTTAAAAAAATTTCTAGCACCAGTAGTTTTCAGGCACTGCAAACTTCACACATACACAAGTATTCTGAATTTAGTGGTCATGGGTTTAAGATGTGAAAGACTTGCTCAAAAAGTGTATGTGTTTTTATGTGTATATGATGACAATACAGCTTGAACCAGTGACAGTCATACCAACAATATGACTAGTTGTAAAAGCTGAGGATGTTCTTAACATAAAAAGTCCTGTTACTCACATCTGTCGTCTGTTATATTTCAATTTCACAGTAACACTTTTTTTTTTGTTTTGTTTAATGCACTTTAGTATTTTAAACTGATTGCAGCATCTCCAATTTATTATTATTTTATAGTAAGTAAGTTAAAAATAGAAAAAGCAAAGAAAGTGCAGAGTGTTTTGTGAACAAAATAGAGAAAATATATATATATATACTTAAATCACACTGGAATATATTGGTAATATTTGTGTTGAACCAGAATACTGTCATTTTTAATAGTCTCAACTCCACCCAACAAGAGAAATTTTAAATCCACCTTCAAAAGTCTTACAATTACCTTATACTTTTACACCTAACAAATAAAATGAGGAGAAAAAAAAAAAAAAACTTAATGCATCAGTGAAAAACAAAATATCCCAAAATTTTACAGTGACAATTTAACAAATTATTTTGGACGAGATAATAAAAAAAAAATTCAAACCACAAAAGTTTATAAATTTGCAGTTAACCAAATTCAAATACTACAGTTCCGTAATACAAAATTGTATAAAGAAGATTGGTTTTTTTTTAAATCTTTTTCATTTTTTTTTTTTTTTTTCTAACATCAAAAGATGACGTGCTCAAAGAAAAAGAAAAAATGTTGGGTATGAAAAAAATAATTACAGAGAAAAAAGTAAAATTTCTCAAAAAAAATAAAAAAAATAAAAAAAATTCCCAAATAATAAACCTAAAGTTTTAAGACTAAATCCCTAAGATAAGAACATGAAGATACGGAGGAAAAAAATTTAAAGCACAATAACCTTCCCTCATACCATTTTAGGAGGAAAAAAAAAAAAAAAAATACTCCAAGGTCAACATGATTAGAACCTGAAAGTGAGATGCTCAATTCAAGAGAAAAAAAAAATAATATTCCAGACAAAATCCAGCTTTTCACATCTGTAATTTTAAAAGGAGACTGGAAAAAATTAAAAATATATATTTTCTTAATTTAAAGATATGCAAATTGATAGCACTAAAAGCCAGTATTAGTGATTATAGGGATTTTGTTAAAATCTGAACCTCTTCAATTGAATAAAATATTCTTTGGTACATGTCACAGAACCGACACACCCACCCACCCACAAGAAAAAAGAAAGAAAAAAAAAAAAAAAAAGAATCACCAACAGATCAAGAATTGGAAAATTTAATCTCCAAGGAATCTTCAGAATATAGATATACATTTTTTTTTTTTCGTTTTCTTTTTGCTTGTTTTTTTTTTAATTATTTTTTTCAATGCAGAGGAACAGTTTTGGTTTCATGATATTTATTTTATTTTTATTTATTTAAATTTTTTTGGTATTTTTTTTTTAAAAAAAAGATTCCTTTTTTTATGTAGGGGTAAGGGATAGGAAAAAAAAATGTTTCCTAGACCAGTAACTATTACCAACATGACTTTATGATTTTTTTTTAATTTATTTATTTTTTGGGAGGTCAGGGGGGAAAGATGTCACCAGTAAAGGGAGGTAATCAATTATATGTAGAACAGTAGTACCCCTTAATTCAAGAGCCTTAAAGGAAAAAAAAAAAAAAAAAAAAAAAGTAATAATAGTAGTGCAGTTGCTTATTTGTTCGAAGTAGTCACAGTTTGTGTTGTAGTCGGCCTGGGAGTATAGTTGCTGTTTCTCATTTCACCCCGACCACTCCCTCTTTGTGAAGTCGGCCTGGGTGAGTAGTTGCCTCTCATTTCGCCCCGACCAGTACCTCCACCACCACCACCTCGATAGGGCCGGGAACGACGGACACCACGACCAAGGTACTGTATCCTCTCATGTGGATATGTATTATAATAACCACCTCCACCTCCACCACGGCCACCTCCTCGTTGATTGGAACCACCTCTTGAACCATAGTCTCTATTGCCCGTATTTTGGTAATTCTTCCGTGTCGGCCGCCGACGGGAACTAAATGTTCTTGGTTCTGAAAAGAAAAAAAGAAAAAAAAAAAAATACCAATTTTATCATACCTATTCAGAATTTCATAAAATTAACTCAAAAAGGTTTTAAAGCACTGGTGAGGGTGAGATTAGGAACAGTTAATAAGGTTTTTTTTTTTTGTTTTTTTGTTTTTTTTTTTTTTAAAAGAAACAAAATCTAAATGACAATATGTCAAACACTAAAGTAAAGGAACACATATGCAGTTTATACAGAAGAAAACTGACATAAGAATTATACACGAATGCATAGTTTTGTTATATAGTTTGCAATTAGTCAAAAGTCTGAACATTTGCTTGACACCTGTACACAGCACATACAGTGAATTTGAGAATCTACAACTTCTTAGTGACTTAAATCTGATGTTAAGCCTGATATCCCTGCACTAAGCACATCCATCCCATTAACAATAACTGAGGACAATGAACTACGTTACTATGGTTACTGTTGTGATGCTGCTAAATAAATTGGTTTAATAAATTAGGTTTTATTTGTGAAATAAATTTGTTAAATTTTGTTTTCAATTTGAGAAAAAAAAGTGTTTGCCTGTGTATAGGGGGGGGGGGGCTACTGGTAAGCCAAAGGAGCACTAGCCTGAAAAAGTTTGGGAACCATTGTTTTAAAGCATTTGTTGAATTACAAACTGTTACTGATAAAGTTGATCCTCATTTAATACTCTATAGTCTTGTTTCAATAGAATACTGCTTTCAGAAAATTAGGCTTTCTACTTTAAATTTGTCTCTGAACAACATTTCATCATTGTACAGAAAAGTGATCAATTTGGCTTGGTTTGTTTAATGGAATATTACATGGGTTATTTAATGCCTGCAGAAGAACACTAGTGGTACTATTTAACCCTTAGCTGGAGGGATGAGGGGGTTTCATACCTTTCCCAAGAGTGTTAGCCTGAAAGTAAACATAATAGAACAACTAGAGTTCAAACTCGCTTACTACAATATTGCAGTCCAGCACGTTAGCCATTACACCACAAGAACTACACAAGGGGATGCTGTACCCTACAAAAGAGCACAAACCATCAATCTCATGGAGTGTAATGGTTATTAGGCTAGCAGACCATCATCAGTAGGCCAGATTCTCACTAAGTGCTCCATACTTCTAACCTTGTGCCAAACTATGATAATCCTTAAATAAGCTGTGATAAAAAATATTTTTTTAAACTATAAAGATACAAAAAAAGATAAGTTTATCATGAAAACTAAACTGGGATTTCAAAATTTTTTTAGTGTTAAAAAAAAAAAAAAAAAAAAAAAAAAATTTCACAAGACAATTGGTTATTTCCTATAACTCCAACATAAACAAAGGGGAACCACTCTTGACTGATAAATTATTTATTTATTGATCTACTAGGAAAAAAGACGGGGTTAGGGTTAGTTTAATGGGAAAATAAATAAATTTATCAGTCAAGAGTGGTTCCCTTTGTTTATGTTAGACTTACAGGAAATAACCCATTAATTGATATTTAAGTAATTTCAATAACAAAGATATAAGTAAAGTTGGCAGAGTGGCCTATTGTTGGTATAAACTGTACAGTGAGAAAGTTTATCTCCTTTTCGATAGCACTAGACCAGGGAGATTGATTTTGCTGAGGTGGAATGCCACACCTACCACACATATCAGATTACCAAATTTGTGCAATTCATCATGCACCGAGTAGGCATGGACTGGTATCGAACCAGGAACCTTGCGATTCCTAAACAGGTGCTCTACTGACTGAGCTAAACCAGACCCTCCTTAATTCACACCCATTGGTTTCCAAGAAGAATTAGAAGAAATGCAGATTTTATATTTACCTGTATGAATAATCAATTTGTAATTGGTCGTAGTAAATTGATCATCATTTGTGAGACTGTCAGGAGAATTTTCTTTCTGCAATGGGAAAAAAATAATTTTTAAATTAGAGTCAAAGGAGAGAGAGACAAGACAAATAAAAGTCAAAGTTCAAAGCAAGATTTAGTAAGGCCTCCAGTAAATTTGATTATTTAGTGAATTTCATCAGTTGCATAATTAATCAGCTGAAAATGATTATTGGTTAGGTGGATGGATTTGACGGCATGTCGACCCTGTGTCATTTTATGCCAAAGACATTTTGTTTTATTCATTCTTAGTATTATTATTTGTATTATTCGGACTATTGTTTTCGTCTTTATTATTAATTTGTACAACATTTCAGCTACAGATAATAATACTAATTATCAAGCCTCATCTCAAAATTTCAGAGAAATAGTTTATTCATTTTTGTTGGGTATTCAATTTAAAAAAAAATTTTTTTTTTCTAAAGACTTAAAACCTATTTTTTTATCGATGGAACTCTGGTTGAGAGTGGACCTGGGAGTAATGGTGATAAAGGGATATTTCATACTCCCCAGAGCTCGAGAATTGAAACTTCACCACTAGATGCAATTTAACATCATAAAAATAAAAATAGATAAATAAAATTCAAAAAATAGAATAAGCAATACCATATAATCAGGATTTACATTTTTGCAAGATGATAACTGTCATATTTTGTAGGAACACCAGTATTATTATATAGATTGGTGAAAGATGTGTACCAATTTAAAGTTTAAGCAATGAACAAACAAGAAGAAGAAAAAAGGAATCTAAACTTACTTGTACAGGTTCTGCAACTTCAGTCTGTTTTTGTGATGTTTCTTGGTCTGAATTTGGAATAGTTTTAGAAGTAGCACCTTCAGATGAAAGAACATGGTTAGTATCTAAAAAAAATAGGAAAAAAATATATCAGTATCCAATGATCAATGTTAGATTCAAGTTAATGTCCAAAATTATTTTTTTCTATTAAAATATAAAATAAATAACAAAAGTGTGTGCTCTCTGGGCACAAGTATTTAAGTTTTAATAAAATAAAATATTAAATTAGAAAGACAAATGAAATAAAGAACGAATATAAAAATACTTATTTTAATGTTATCTTAATTGATTTCTATATAAAATCATATTTGGGTTTGCTTTTAATACGTTTGAGAATAACACAATAATATTAGAAATCAGTAACAGCAAATAATTATTTATTAAACCCAGGTTTGTTAAAATCCTTATGCCAATTATTTTCACTATATAATTTCTCAGAATTATAACATATTTTAGGATCTTGAGTGCATTAATAGAGACATTGTTATTAAATAAGATGCTAATTAAGATTAAATAATGACTATTTCACAATCATTGAGAATATAACTTAAATAACTAAGGAAATCGTGACATTGGTGATGTATTTTCAGTTACATAATTGTCCATTATAATAAGATGTTATAATTCTAGTCGCCATTTTAGGCACTTAGTTCCGCTGTTGTATTGAGTGCAGTTTCACAGTAACTGGTATTTATGGCACTAAGGAATATTCCATTCCTTGAGTCCTGATTGGATGCTTGGTTTCAGTGATGTTATTGTGCCAGATAAATAATCTACCCATTCTGTAGTAGGCTTGCCACAATGCAAGATCCGTATTGAGTTACAGCTTGCTTATTGCCTTGTCTGCCAATTCAACAGTAATTGGAACATTCCTTCCACAAGTATTACTTGTGGCATAGTTTGATTTATTCCTTGAAGTAGAAAGATGTATCAGTTTTAATCCTTGTCTGTTGATCCTTCTGTGAGGCAGTCCATTAGTTTTCAATTTTTTAATATTTTTTTGAAAAACGAAACTAAAAAGCAAGAAAATTAAAGTGACTAGAACAATACAAGTCTCACCATTTGACTCCGTAGAAATATTTGCACTTGTACTTAAGACTTGTGCAGGTATTGGTGGAGGCAGTGAATCTTGGTTGCTGCTGGACACAGAAACACTGGTAGATGGACGGCTGCTGTTGCTGTAGGCACATTTATTTACAGCTATGACTGAAGAAAGAAATAAAGGGGTTTTTAACATCAAATATAATTGGAACTTTTGAAGCAGTTTGAAACAATAAAAATTAATCTTTTGAAAAGGAATAATAATAAAAAAATAAAAATAAAAATTTAAAAAAATAAAGGAAAAAAAGACCATCTAGGCTTCTTAGTTTGTTGATTGGATTTTACAGCATGTCAACCCTTGTTGAGTTATTTTATGCCAAAGATATCTTGTTTTATTTATTCTTGATGGGTATTCAAATTTTTGGACCATATGACCTTTAGGCACCCCTTTTGCTTTGCTGATTCATAAGTACATTTTTTCATTTACACTGTCAACATCCAGTTGTTTGTTTACAGACGATTTTTAGAGGGTTTTTTTTTTTTTTTTTAAATTATAAAACTAACCCCTAGCAAACAACCGGATGTCGACGGTGTAAATGAAAAAAAATGTACTTATGAATCAGCAAAGCAAAAGGGGTGCCTAAAGGTCATAGGGTCCAATTTTTTTAAAACATCTTTTTAAACTGATTTTTTTCTATTTAACTCATAGATGGGACCCTAAAAAGGTTTCTTAGTTTAATGTTAATACAATGGATCTAATGACATGTCAACCCTTGTTGGGTTATTTTATGCCAAAGACATTTTGTTTTATTCATTCTTGATAGGTATTCCCTTTTTTTTTTTTAATTAGATGGGACAGCAGGTTTCTTAGTTGGTAATGTTAATACAATCAGATCTCTGAATATCATAAAAGGAAACACTGGGGCATTACAAATTGATTATCTAAAACATTTCCAATTTGGGGGTTTTTTTTTTTGGGGGGGGGGGGGTAAAGAAAGTTTTGGAATTTTTTACAACTATAACTTTTGTTTTGTTTTTTTATATCAACGGTGGTCTTTACCCAACTTTAGAAGTTTCACATACATAAAAAAACACACAAGCCCAAAACGATTCATCAACATTTTGGGAAACAGGAATATGATGAATTTAATGCCAGGTTCAAATCTCCAGCTCAGCCTTGGTGAAATTATTTTATTCATACTCCTTGTATGAATAAAATAATTTCACCAAGGCTAAACTGAAGATTTTTTATAACTTTATTTTTCCAAAGAAAAATGTTGGAGCTCTCAGTAAAAGTGTAGAAATGTGAAAATTCATTTACTAAATATGCAAAAATATTTTACCAACTTTTTTTGTCTCAAATTAATAAAGTTAAAATCTTACCTTTTCCAAATGATTTTATTTCCTGAAATAAAAAATAAAAATGTTTAGTTTTTTTTTTTTTCATTGGTCTTATAAATCAAAAATTATAGTTATAATTATTTCAAAAAGGTGTCTTCACTGGTTATCAAGCTAGGCTAGAAAATCATTATTAGTGAGTTCAATTATCACTGGGTGCCCTAAATTTCTTGTGCCATATCTAACCTAAGATAATAACTCCAATTATTACAAACAATCAAAATAAAACGTTAAAAACTGAATAATTAAAGCATTAGAACAAAAAGTCTTTTGTTAAACTTTATTTTTCCTTATTATTCACAAGGGCTATTGTATCAGAAAATTGATTTAAAAATTTTTTAAACATTCAGGTCTTAATACATACAAATCTACTTAATGTTTGAAGATGTGGTGAAGGGCACTTATTTTCCGTGAATTATTAAAAAAATACAATTAATAAAAAATATATAAAGTTCTTAAACAATTTCGGATTATTAATACTTACTGCAGCTAAATGGTCTGAATCGTATGTAAATCTTGTAGTACGGCCCAAATCATCATCAATTCTTCTATCACTAACAAATTGCTGAAAATAAAATCAAGGGATTTAGTAAAGAATTTTAAAAAAAAATACAAATATTTTTTTTTTAATTCTTTAAAAAAAGATAAATAAAAACAGTTACGCCCAATTTATAGGGCAATTAAAGACAAAAGGAGCATTAAAAAAATCTAAATTATAAAAAATGAGTTAAATTAAAAAAAAAAAAAAAAAAAAAAAAAAATCATTTTCAACAAGAAAAATGGAGATGTTTTATTGAAGTTTGTCCTTTGAGATTTGTCAGGACAAGTTTGACGCATGAAGAGGGAGTAGGACACCCGTCAACCCCTACCCATTTATGAGAAGATTCAGAAAGATTAGGTAGTTTGTTCTCTGCAGATTAGTCATGGTTTTGCCAATCAAATCATCCACAATGAGATCAGCTTCCATAAAACAAGAGTGCAGATAATTTTTGAATTTACCTCGTAAAAATTTCCCCATGTTTAAAAAAAAAAAAAAAAAAAAGTTCAAATACAGAATTTTAGAAGCATACATCAACAGATCATCATAGGTAGAGATTAATAGGAAAAAAAAAAATATAACTAAAATAAAAAAATTAAGTGGGTGGTTAGGTTATGCATCTCACCTTAATTTGCAACCGCAACTCTGCCACATCAGATTCTGACAATTGTGAAGATCTATCTATTTCTTCTTTCAAATCCACTGCTTTCTGTTGACGTTGCTTCAACGTCTCCACTGAAGGGGAAAAAAAAAATTTATTGTCATAAACAATTAAAAATATTGTTCAACCTCAAAGTAAGTAAAAAGGTTAAGTTGTTGTGGGTGACCTAAAGTGGGTATCAGCCAGGCAGCAAGGGAGTCTACCCCCTTTTCACTAGCGCTAGACCAAGGAGATTGTTTTGGTGTCCGAAGTGGAGTGCCACACCTACCATCAGCTCTTCACTTTACCACACAGATCCCCATGCTACTCATGCGCTAATTTGGCGAGGACTGGTATCGAACCCAGAACCTTGTGGTTCCTAGTTGGAAAAAATTTAATTACTAGAATTTCAATGTTTATTTTATTGTTAATTTGATTTTTAAGTCTCTTGGAAAATCTAAATCAAAAATCTTCATAATTTTTAACACAAAAATGGAGATCTCGTGATAGTAAATGTGTATATATATATTTACTTTGTTGTTTTATTTTCATAGTTTCCACTGGACATACACCCATACAACTTCCCTTTATATATGTACAAGGTATGTCAGAAAAGTTCCAGGACTGGTGTCACAAAAAATTATTTAAAATCCAAACTACAAGTTATCCCCTCCAAAGTTATCTCCCTGGAGTCTAATGCAATTTCCCATTCTTCTCTGCTACACTTGCGTGCACATCCTCAAAACGGGTTTCCTTGTTGACCCCCCTTGAGTTTGGGGAAAAAAAATCACCTGGAACCAGGTCAGGGGAGTAGGAAGGTTGCTCCACCACAGTGACGTTTTTCTAGGCCAGGAACTCTGATACTCAGGGCAGTGTGGGCAGATGCGTTATCCTGCCACATCTCTCACCTCTTCTCATGCACTAAACGAAGCAAACGCCACACTATCTCTTTGTAGACATGCTGGTTGATCATCTGGCCCTGTAGCAAGAACTCGCAGTGGACGATGTCCCTCATATTGAAGAATGTGATCAACCTGGAACTTTTCTGACATACCTCATACAGATAGATTACTGATAACAAAGAAATTCTCAGTAAATTCATAATTGTTGGTGCGAGAGAATCACACCAACAATTATGAATTTACTGAGAATTTATCAGGAGCAAGAAAAGGCATAAAAGAAAGAAGAAAAAAATCTTATGCTTACTTGCATCCATTTTAACCAAGTCCATCTCCTTGTTTAACCAAGTCTCCCGTTCTCGTAAGCTGAAATTTAAAAAATAATAAAGATAAAGATTTTTTTTTATTTTTATAGTGTGTTAGAAGCATTAATTAAAATGTAATATATTTTTGAAGGCAAAATAATGCAAATTTATGTTGAAAAACATTTAATTTTTTTTTTTTTTTCCTCTTAATATTTTCAGGCTAGGCCCATCTTCAGAGAGTTGAAAAATTTCCATCTGTGTTTGTTAAACTCAACTGTGATATCAATCCGTTGGATGTTCTAATGTAAATTCAAAGGCTCGGCAAAGATCGTAAAGTTCCGCTCGGCAAAGATCGTAAAATATCGTAATAAAGATAATTTTAAAAGAATACCAGATAAAAACATTATCCATGATACAAAGCAAAAATAATCTGATGTACTGTCAACAAATAGAAAAGTCATACATATATCCCCTGTAAACAACTAGAGATAGTCAGGTCATTGGTTGGTTTATTTAACAGAATATCAACCCCTTCATGGGTTATTCAATGTAAATATTTGATCTTACTATTTTATTATAATGGAGATAGTCTGTAATCGAAACTAACATCACAATCCTCTTAGTTATTTGTTATATTCTCAATGGTTATTAAATAATCAGGGCCGGATTAGCTCAGTCGGTAGAGCGTTCGGCTAGAAACCACAAGGTTCCTAGTTCGATACCGGCCCTCACCAACTCAGCGTATGAGTAGCACAGGGATCTGTGCGGTAAAGTAAGAAGCTGATCGTAGGTGTGGCATGCCACCTCAGACGCTAAAACAATCTCCTTGGTCTAGTGCTATTAAAAAAGGGATAGACTCCCTCGCTGATTGGCTGATACCGACTTTAGGCAACCCTGACGACTTTACTTATTTAATCTTAATTAGCATCTTTTTTATTAATGATGTCTCTTAAAGTCAGAGATAGATTTGCCTCAAAACATCCCATATTATTAATGGGCTTAAAATCCTGCAATGTGTGTTATATGTTATTAAGAAATAAATGTTTACATGGTATATGGTGTTAATAATTTACCTAACGGTTTTAACAAAATCGTGTTTTAATAAAGATTTTCTTTTTTTGTTTTTATAGTGTGTTTGAAGCATTAATCATAAAATGTAATAAGATATTTTTTTTTAAGGCAAAATACTGCAATTTATGTTGAAAAACATTTATTTAAATTTTCTTTTTTTCCTCTTAATATTTTCAGAGCAAAGTCCATCTTCAGAGAGTTGAAAAGTTTCCATTTGTGTTTGTTAAAATCAACTGTGGTATCATTCGGTTGAATTTGATGGAGATTTAAAAGTTCGGCAACGATCGTCAAATTCCGTTAAATCCCGTGTAGCTGTTGTGTTTTGCGGGAAGTTTTGAAATCATTTAAGATTTTTTTTTTTTATATGTGTTTGAATAAATAATTTTTTTTGTTTTTGGTTTCTAATATTGTTGTTTTATTTTCAAACGTATTAAAAGCAATCCTATGTATCATTTTATATTGAAATCAATTAGAATAAAGTAAAATAAGTGTAATTTCTTTTTCGTTTCCGTATTTAATTTCCTTAGTTTTTCTAATTCAATGTAATATTCAATGATATTAAAACTTAAGTACTTGTGTCCAGAGGGTGCATTTTTTTGCTAATTATAATAATTTGTTTGCACAGTTATATGGTACCAAAAAATCCTATCTAGTACTAATAATTTTCAAACATATCTATTGACCTATACATCGAACCCTAACATGTACAGCTACTTTGGGTCAGATGGAGTTTAATGTCATACTCAAACCCCTCTCTGCAGAGAATGCAGTTAGGATGATGGGGGCAGTTCGACCAGAATATTTCAATTATCTAATAGGATTTTTTTTTTTTTTTTTTTTTTTTTTTTTGCATTCTGAGTGAGTGAGAGAGAATTATAAGCAATGATCTCCAAGATTAAATATAATACTTACCAATTTTGCATTTCTTCAAACACAGTTTTTATTCGTTTATACGCCTTATTTACTTCTTCTGTCAACACTAACTGCAACCTTTCAAGCGACACTGTTTGTCGATGCAAATCTTTGGACGATTTCTCAAGACCTGAAATACAAAAAAAAAAGTCAGCAAATCAACTTTTCTTAAATGATTTCAAATCACAAAACTTTCACAGCCGACCAACATAATCGATACACGTTTTATTCCAACTACAAAACTATTTACAGAAATTTTGATTCTTATTCTAAAATTAATCAAAACAGGAAAACCCTACCCCCCCCCACACACACACACATACAAATTACAACTCTCTCACCGATAACTTTACAAATTATTCAAGCTGAAAAACTTGCTTAAGAAATTTCCAATGCAGCTCTTGGCCAGACCCTATATAAACCAACGTAATGAAAACACAATGTATTAACACAAAAGGTGTGCTGAAAAGTTCTGCCTGATCAAGGTAATGAAATAGAACCATAAAACAAAGCCAGAAGTATTTGGCACCCAGTGAGAATCGAACTCACTAATAATGGTCTGCTAATCTAACTTGCTATTACACCAGTATGTAACATGAACAGGGTGGTCTGAAAGTCTTGTCATCCTACATATTGGTTTTTTTTTTTTTTTCAACTTTCATTATTTTTTCTTTAAAAATATAATATACAGTATCATTAATTATAACAATTTTCTATTTCATTTCCAGCAGCTTATTTCATCTAATTATAGTTGATTAATTAGCAGTTCTATTTTGGTTGGTTGAATTTTATGGCATGTCAACCTCTGTTGGGTTATTTTATGCCAAAGACATTTTTGTCTTATTCTTGTTGGATATACAAAATTTTTTAAATGCATTTTAAGCTCATTTTTTAAATCTATTCAACTTATAGATGGAAGCCCAATAGTACTAAAGTGGACCTGGGAGTAATGGCAATGAAGGGGTACTCACCACTAGATGCAGTTTAACATCATCCCCAGGATGATTTGGTAGGAGGACGATAATTTCAGATCACGCTGTATATACTATATAACCGACATTAACAGACCATTATTAGTGTGTTTGATTCTCACTGGGCACCCATACTTCTGGCCTTGTGCCACAACTAAACTAAACTTAGTAAATAAGTACATGCAATATTCATCCTGCAATTCTATACATTTGACATTTTTTTTCTCAAGTTTCTTTAACTCTTTCTTGGTTGGGCTAAGACCTTTTCAGCACCCTCTCAAAATACACAGTTAACTTCTTCCAAAAACATCCTAATACTGAGAGGTAGCTTTATCTATTTCATTATTAATTCATTAGTATTTTTAGATCTTTGGAATCAAATACTCTATATCCTTATGTACAGGTAGATTTTTAAAGATCTAATTAAAAAAAAAAAAAAAAAAAAAAAATTGATGTTAGCCTATCAAGATATAATAATAATAATAATAATAATAGTTGTAATTTCAAATCATCTGTTGAACATTAATACAAGGTGTGACAAAAAAGTATTGAGATTTTTTGTAATATTTGACACACCTTGTATTCTGAAAAAAAAAAAGTTCCATTCATTGTTCATTTCAATCTTGATACTTTTATGACACACCTTGTATACTATACTACTCATGTTGCTTTTTTTTGAAGGAGTGGTACTTTATATACTAACCTTGAAACCAGAAGCCTCAGTAAGTATAAAATCAAATTGCATGATGGAGGGGGATCCCCCCAGGCAACATCTGCCCTCTCGTCTAAAAGGGGCAGGACTGGGTTTTATTGCCTGGAGCCCTAAAAGGTACTATTAATGTTAAGCTCATGCATTGGCCAGTGTAAATATTGCATGAACCCCTTCGGCATTCCCCTTTTAGGCCACCAAGTAATAAACCCTGCCCCTTTTAGACTAGGGGACAGGTGTTGCCTGGGGGAATGCCTTACCACCCTTAGATCATACAATTTAATTTATATTTACCGAGGCTCCTGGATGTTGTTGTTGGCACCTTTCCGTCCACTAAGGACGATGGCATAGTTTCCAAAAAAATAAATAAATCTGCGCAAGTGTAAGTATATAAAGTGTCATGAACCACTTGTTCAAAAAGCAACATGTACTATATTGATAATTCATTAGATAAGTTTTTATGGCCTAATATTTCAATGGCCTTTTATTATAACTTTTGTAAACAATTTTGGCCCATATTACCTTTAGGCACCCTTTTTTGATCTTGATTAAGAAAGGACATGTTTTTCATTTACACCGTCAATATCCGGCTGTTTGTTAGGGTTAGGGGTTAGTTTTTTTTTTTTTTAAATCTAAAAATCGTCTGTTAAAACAACCGGATATTGACAGTGTAAATGAAAAACATGTCCTTTCTTAATCGAGATCAAAAAGGGGTGCCTAAAGGTAATATGGTCCACAATTTCAAATAAATTGATTATGAAATCTTGTTAAAAAACAAACTGGTAGTAAAAATAAAGCACTAATGGAAAAAATAATGGTATTAATGTGTAAGAGGTCTTTTTTTTTAAAAGATTCCTTTATACATACCGTGGGTTATTTCCTATAAGTCTAACATAAACAAAGGAGAACCACTCTTGACTGATAAATTATTTATTTTCCCATTAAACTAACCCTAAACCGTCTTCTTTTTTCCTAGTAGATCAATAAATAAATAAATAATTTATCAGTCAAGAGTGGTTCCCCTTTGTTTATGTTAGACTTATAGAAAATAACCATACCGTGTTTCCCCGAAAATAAAACCTACCTGCAAAATAAGACCTAGCGTGATTTTTCAGGATTATTTTAATACAAGCTCTCCCCTTAAAATAAGACCAAGTTGAGAGCAGCAGACCAACGAAAGAAATAAGCATTCTTCATTATCACATCATGCTAGCAAATAATCCCGAATGTTTTATTTCAGAGTGAGAATTAATATAAGCCCCTTTTTATTTTCAGGGAAACACGGTAGTTGAGTTTACATTTCTTTTTCTCCACAGGTCTTAATTTTAAAACTTCCTTGGAAATTTCACTATTACAAGCTGCTGATACAATACATTACTAAAAGGAAATGGTTACAGGCCAACTGGTAAAATACAATACAAACATTTAAATCTGAACATAAGCCCAGGGATTTTGAGCCTAAATTTACACTCAGCCATTTGAGTATGACCGGTGCTACAGTATGTGTGGTGGTGGGGTAAAATATCACCAGTATAGTGGTGTAACAGTCTCAAAGGGTTAAGTCACCAAGAATTCTAGAAGCAATAAGTAAAACTATTATCATAGTAATAATCAATTACCTACATTAAGAACAAAAAAAAATGGGTCAAAGACTGTAGCCCGATCCATGTTTCTTAGTTGAATTTGGATCGGAAATTTAAATTCTCCAAGAGAGGTTGTGCTAAAACATTCTTCAGTTGACAAAGTAGGGGGGGGGGCATTAGTAAAGAAAGATACAGGTTCATCCCACAGTTCAACACCCTTGGTGCATCATTTCAAATTTCTTTAACCGTTCCAAGAAAAAAACAAAAAGATTCCCTTCTTGGTTGAACCAAGAACTTTTCAGCTGTCCTCAAATAATGTTTTAATCTATAGGTATTTACTGACATCCCACCATGTCAGTTGAACACAAGGATCATTATAGTGGGGAACCACACACAAACCGAAACTCATTGCGTGGCTAGGCTAGTGTTTAAAAATTGTGTGAATCCCATTGGCCTTTCTCTTTTGAGGCGCCTCAGGCACTTGGCAATAAACCTATCCCTGCCCCTTTTAAATGGGGGGGTAATGTTCAATCTATATGCTTAATGAAGTGTTGGATTAAATGTATTAACAAGAAAAATTATGTTGAAAAATAATTTTTTATTGGCGGTACCTATATAAATTCTTAAAGGAAGCGCATGGTATGGTTAAAGTCATGGGAAATGGACTCATCACCGCGAGTTCAAATCCTGGACGTGGTAATTGCATTTCACTTAGCACTAATACCCTTGGGAAAGGTATGAATCCTACTCTCCCTCCAGCTATGGGTAAATAGTAGGGCAGACTGTGCTCTTTAACCTTGGTTAGGCAACCGGTCTACGAGAAGGAAAACTCTGAATTCAAACCTGTTGAACTCCTCTAAAGAAATTGATCTTGTGTCGTATCCTGCTCGTGCAGAGGGGTTGGTAAATATATATAAATTCTTAAAGCTAATACCAATTAATGAAATATAAGCAGCAAATAATTAAAGGCTAATCCAAGAAAGTTTTTTTTCTTTTTTAATTGTGCTTGATAGAGGGAATTACAATAAGTTAGAAAAAGCCACAACCAAATACTTTTCAAAAGCAGCTAGGGCAACAAAAATGTTTAGAAAAAAAAAAAAAAAAAAAAAAAAAAAAAAATGAATGTTAGCATTTTGTTATATTACAAGCAAACTTCTAACAACCAATTTGACATTTGTTTTGTTATTTTTGTTATTGTTTTTTTTTTTTGGGGGGGGGGGGTATTGAGAGAGAGAGAAATATGATGTCATGAGCATGTAAAATTATGATATTTGAAAACTTTTGCAATACTTATCTTCTGTTAGGCATTTTAAATTTTAAACCAATTCCTAAAATTTTTTTCCATATGCATGTTCATATAGGCAAGAAACTGTCAGTAACCAGGCACCATTGACCACATGTCCATGCAACCGTAACTTATATATATGATTGCTCATCTTGTCAAATGATAAGTCTCACTATTATTCCATCACCCAGGTCTAGTCACACCAATGTGTTTTGAGGTAAGTTAAGACCAGATACTAACTTAGTCATTTACCAAACAGTTCACCATGGATAGGCAGTGACAAGATTGCAATATGGGACAATCCAAGGATCAAACTCTTTTCTGTCGTAATGGATCTGCGAGACTAGATTGCTAACCATTCCAGACCAGATTCTTGCTTACATGGTTTAAAGCACACATGTGAGATATTCAAATTATTCCAAAGAGCCATTGAATCCATCTGCAGAATCGCATTCTTATAAATTCTCTTCAATCCAAGAATGTCCTGCACACTTCCAACCATTAAGATCTTCATGGTTCCTTTGTGCAAGGCATATTTCAGTTCAGAACACTGAATGTTCCTTTCCTCAAATAGACATACTTTTTTTTTTTTTTTAATAGACAACTTCCAGACATTTGGATTGGCCATTTGTGTCTCTCAATTCTCTATATTCATCCCAGGATTTAATATACAGTAATGTTGGCCAGAATGGGTGATTCACATGATTTTTCCCCCCCCATGTACTTTTCCATCACTCAGTATTCATTCCTTTCACATGTAATAGACTAATTTTGATTGGTCAAATTGGACGACACATTGTTTTTCCAATCAAAGAGTATTTATTTTTTTTGCATGTTCTCTATATAATAATCAAGCTAGTTCCAATTACCGTCGTATTGGTAAGACACGGCAACAAGCAGTCGTAACTTAAATACGAACCTGTCTTGCTGCAACACTACTGCAGAATGACAGGGTATTTATGAAACTCCACAATATCATAGAAACCAAGCAGCCAATCAGAACTCAAGGAATGGAATCACCTAAATACATGAATGGACTATTCTTGATTTCCATAAATACCATCTGTCTTAGACACTGCTTCAGTTGTGCTTAGCCAGTTGCTGTTGTTCAAACCAACTGACTCAATATTCTCATTCAGGTAGGGTTTAACAGTGATTAGAAGTGTGGTTTAGCTGTGAATTATAGTGATACAAAGTGTGGTAATAGTGATTATTGCTTTCGTAAAAGAATTGCATCAGAGATGCATGCGCAGATCAAAATTCTCAGTGAAGAAGGATACAGCATTTACGAAATTGGTGGCAGATTGAGACTAAAACAACCAACAGTTGCCTGGTCGATAAATCATTTTAAAAGTTCTAAAATCTTTGGCTGTCAAATATTTAAATAATTTTTTTTTAAATAAATTTTAAAATGATGTGGGGCAGGTCCATATACTTCCCACACTAATTATGCCTAAACAGAAAGACAAGATTCAGTTGGTAAGACAAATAAATATAGGGGACAGGGGCAGTGAGGAGAGAGAGAGAAAATACATTAATGAAAGACTAATTAAAGTGAAGAGAAAAAAAGTAGAAAGTGCAGAAAAGAGTGTTCAAGCGGTTTAGATTCCCCAAATAATAAATATGTATGTATGTATGTATATATACATGCATACACACAAAGTTAGGTAAGTGGTGTTTGTTTAAAATGTGATTAGTCCAAATTAATAGGTAGAGAATCCCACCACACCTGGCTTTGTTGGTTTTGATACAGATTTTTGCTTCTGCTTCGTCTTTTTAGAATTCTGATCTTTGCCTGGGATAAAAATAAAAATTTCACAAATCGAAAAACAATTTTTTTTAAATTTTTAACTTTTTTTTTTTTTAAAGTTTGAAATTTAAAACCAAAACAAATTTTTTTTTGATACAAATAAACATTTAAAAATTTTTTTTTCTTCTTCATGCTCTTTCTTTACTTTGTTTTTTTTTAAGACCTAAACCTAAAGGAAGGTGAAATTGGCCACTAATCAAAAATGGGTTATGATGATATGGTGAGGAGATGAAGTAAAAGAAAAGAAAAAAGAAACAATAATTGGTGAATAGGGATAAGTAAAGATTAAAGTATAAATGTATGTGGTTTGGTTTGTTGGATTTTATGGCATGTCAACACTTATTGGGTTATTTTATGCCAAAGACGTTTTATTCTATTCATGCTTAATGGGTATTCAAAATTTTTTTTAAACCCAATTTTTTAAAACTCATGGGAGCCTAACAGATACTACCACTCCTGGTCAGAGTGGACCTGGGAGTAATGGCAATGAAGCGGTACTTCACACTCCCCGGAGCTCCAAAATTGGAACTTCATCATTAGATGCAGTTTAACATCTTACCCAGGACAGAGTGATTCAGGTGTCAAAGAACCATTAAAATATTCATTAACTTTCCGCTTTTTTAATTAACCAAGGTAATTTGCCATTGGTTGGTTTAATGGCATATCAACCCTTCTGGGTTACTTAATGCCAAATTTTGTTTTTCTTATATGATTTGTTTATAGAAATTTCATATGCATTAATAAATACTGATGGTAGAAACAGCCTTCTAGCACCAATATGATGAAAATGGGGAGGCTGTTTGCTATAAGAGCAATTTAAAGGATACCATTAGGACAATCATATAGCTGCTAGGGCTTGATATGAACGGCCAATTTATCGGATAGGGCCTTTCTGACCACCCATCTGGCTCAAGTAAGGGCCAAAGTGTAGTGCTGCAGGTCACAGGACCACTTAGTACCCAGATCACAAACAACTCAACCACGACAATCCTGACATTACAGTCACCACCCATGGCCAAAAATGTTTTCCAATGAACCATTGGAAAACATTCAGAATTCATTTTACATTTTAGCTATTATTGGGATGTTTGTTTCTCTCATTAACAGTAACAAGAAAATTAACCCCCCCCCAAAAAAAAATTTTCCCACTTATTCAAATATTTTTCTTCAGATGAACAAAAACTTCAAACCGAGAAATCTCAACGAACAAAAATAGAAGCAAAATTAACTTTTTTTTGTTGTTTGGTTTCCATTATGGGTTATCTAATGCCAAAGCCATCCTTGTAGAAGAACAGTGTATTACTATTTAAACATAGTTGTGAGGATCAGGGAGTTCATACTTTTCCCTGAGGTATTAGTCTGAAAGTGAACATAATAGTACGACTGGAATTTGAACTCACTACAATATTGCAGTCCAGTACATTAACCACTACACTACAGGGATTTCCAACTTTTTGTTTTACTAGTTAGTCACAAGACTGAAAGATATCCTAGAAAATACATTAGCAAGAATGCCTCAAAAAGTAAAATTCAACTTTTATAATAATGGAATTCTTAATTGCAGACCAATTACCCAAAACCGTCCTAGAGGGAAATACTTTAAAGACAAGATCATACACACTCACATAAAATATTACTATTTGTCTGAATTTTTGAGATGAGGCTTGATAGTTTTGTATTATTTATATTTTTCCAATTGTTTTCCTTATCTTTATTATTATAGATGACCAGATACAAGTATTAAGTTATGTTAAGTATTCTATGTTATTTTCACCCGTAGTCAGGATTGAACCGGCAACCTACAGATGATTTTCACTTAGAACTGTACTAACACAACCCTTGTGCCATGTGTCCAACTGGTCATGGTTAACAGAATGAGAACTATCTGGTAATCTGAACATTAGCTACATAAATGAGAGTAACCTCCCCTTGTATGTTTCACTTAAAGGAAGCCATTTGTTTTGGTCGACCATTTTCATTTCCCCATAAATCTACATTGAAAATACGAATTTATTCAAATCAATACAACTGCAGGTTTTATCACGAAAATATCATAAAATGTCTTGACAATTAAGTTCTATTCAAATAATGCGCAAGCACAATTAAGAACACATTTTATGATATTTTCGTGTTAAAACATGCTGTTGTATTGATTTGAACAAATTTGTATTTTCAGTGTAGATTTACGGTGAAATGAAAATGGACGACCAAAACAAACGGCTTCCTCAAAGTGCAGCATACAAGGGGAGGTTACTCATTTATGTAGCTAATGTTCAGATTACAATCTATCTACCCCAATGGACTGGTTCGAAGTTCAATGAAGGCTCCCAAGTTCGACAAGAAAAACCAGAAAAGGGCAAGAGGGCACATCAGCCGAAATCTTGTGTATATATAACAAAGATGAGGACAACAGTCCGAAAAATATAACTAATGCAAAGTATTAGTAGTCAGTAATATCCAGCTATGAAAATAACTGCGGCATTGTTCATAAATTACAAGGACTGGTTAATATGAGGTTACATGACATCATAAACCATTTAAGGTTTGTAACAATGGTTGGTTGGTTGTTTTAACGGCATATCAACACGTCTGGGGTTATGTCATGCCTAACGGTTAGGAAGCAATATATGTTGTGTATTTATATTATACTAATTTGGTGATCATGTTGTATGGTATTGATTAAGTTCATGTCTATATTCTATGGTATGATTTTATTTCTGGGCAGTGGGAGGGGTAGAATATTTATAAAGAACAAGAAAAAAAAACAGCATTCCAAAAGACAAAGAAAGCAAACAGATCTTCATGCAAATAAATATTTTGGTTCAATACTAAAAAAAAAAAAAAAAAAAAAAAAAACTCATGCTTCAATACAAATCAATATCACAAAATAAAAGACATTCATCTTTAATAAGAAAATAAAACAAAATGATTTCAAATTTCATAAGTCAAAAAATGGTGCACAATTGTAATCATACTTGTCTGTTAGTAGGTACCAAAAAAACTAGTAAAGTTAGCAGAGTGGCCTATTGTCGGTATCAGCTAGGGAGTCTATCCCCTTTTCACTAGTGCTAGATCAGAAATACACAAAAAACTTTAAAACAAGTCTGGTACAAGGCTGTAAATAGAAGTGTCCAGTAATTATCATATTACCATTGATTTGAGATTTGCTTCCAATTAGTGCTGTCAATCACTTTTCTCTAGTAAAGTCAGCAGAGTGACCTATTGTTGGTATCTGCTAGACATTGTGGGTGACTATCTCCTTTTCACTAACGCTAGACCAGAGAAATTGTTTTGGCTGAGATGGAGCACTACATCTACCCTCAGCTCCCCACTTAACCACACAGATCAAATTACCAAAGCTGTGCTACTCATGTGCTGAGTTGGCAATGACTGGTATTGAACCCAGAACTTTACAATTCCTAAGTGAATGCTCTACCGACAGAGTACTAGAAACAAAAAACTCTTACAATGAGACATTTGAAAATTTAGTTTCAAATGGCTTTAAACTAGTTTCTCATAGATAAGTAGTAGATACCATTCATTGAATTTCAGCCACATAAAGAATTTTCTTTTAAAAAAAGTTTTTGTTTTTTTGTTTTTTTTTGTTTTTTTTTTGGGGGGGGTCTAAATTTACTAGTGTGTTTACGTAATAAGAAAAATCTAGTCAAGGTTCATTTTACAATAATCTTAACATTAGCTACATAAATGAGAGTAATCTCCCCTTGTTTGTTTAACTTTGAGGAAACCATATGTTTTGGTCGGCCATTTTCATTTGACCGTAAATCTACACTGAAAATACGAATCTGTTCAAATCAATACAACTGCACGTTTTAATACGAAAATATCATAAAATGTGTTCTTAATTATATTTGCGCATTATTTGAAATGAACTTAATTGTTATTAAGAACACATTTTATGATATTTTCATGTTAAAATACGCAGTTGTATTGATTCAAACAAATTCGTATTTTCAGTGTAGATTTACGGTGAAATGAAAATGGCCAACCAAAACATAAGGCTTTCTCAAAGTGAAACAAAGGAGATTACTCTCATTTATGTAGCTAATGTTCAGATTACCCATTTTACTTTTTTTTTTGTCCTTGCACCAGACTATACCTCTAAGGTTGTTATTTTTCATGACCTCCCACCAGGCCTGATTAACACAAGATCTTTTTAACGTGGGAAGCTGAAGCTCATGCAATAGCCTCAGGCACCAGGCAATGAATCCAACTGTCCCTCTTAGGTGAGGAGGCTCAGTGCTGCTTGGGGGTATTTTACCTCACCCACCCACCGTGACTTAAGTTTGATCCTATACAAAAATTGGCCAATATTTTCTTCCCAACCCTTCTGAACCATTATTGGCCATTTTTTAGAGTAAAATTTAAACGTTATTGTTTTGAATTCTGAGAAAATTTAGTGGGGTTTTCAATAGCATTTGTTATGTCAAAAAGTTAATTCCACATAAAAAAGGCTATTAAAAAACAAAGTTTCTATGAACTTAAAACCAACTGTCACAAAGTGCTCAGGCAGAAAATTATATATACAGTCTTGTAAAAATAAAATATATAAAGCAATCTCTAACTTACATTGTACATTATTTCACATAAGTGAAAATTATTTCAGATGTATTTAAAAAAAAAAATGTTTTAAATTTAAAAAAACCTGTTCATATCAAAGAATGTTATCCTAACTATTGTGTTTTATGTTCATAATAGCTGAAATTCAACAGCTCAGCAGATTAAAAAAAACTGATGTTTCTCTCATGGGAAATTTTTAAAGAAAAAAAAGAATCATTCTAAAAGGGAATCATTTATTTTTTATTAAACAGGTCAAATACATATTTATTTATGCTTCTTTGATTAATGACATGTCAACCCTCATGGGTTATCTAATGCAAAAGCCATCTTTCTAGAAGAGCAGTAGTGGTACTATATAAATCATAGCTGTGAGGATAAGAGGGGTTAATACCTTTCCCAAGGGTATTAGTCCAAAAGTGAACATAATAGCAAGACTGGAGTTCAAACTCACTAGAATGTCACAGTCCAGCATGTTAACCACCACTGTTGAAGTCAGTCAGTATACTGTTGGTTTGGATAACAGCAACTAGCTAAGCACAATTGAATTAGTGCCCAAGACAGCTAGTACATATGGAACTCAAGAATAGTCCATTCATGTATTTGGGTGGTTCCATTCCTAGAGTCCTGATTGGCTACTTGGTTTATATGATGTTATGAGGCTTCATAAATACTCTGGCATTCTGCAGTAGGATTGCAACAAGGTTAGATCCGTATTGGGTTACAGCTACTTATTGCCTTGTTTTACCAATTCGATAGTAATTGGAACTTAGTATGATTATTCTACAACAACGCTATATTTTAGGTTTGTTTTATGACATATCAACCTCAGTGGGTCATTTAATGCCGATAAAGGTTTGAAATAAAGTAAATTCTTAATGGATACTCAATTTTTATAAACACATTTTTCTATTTAACCCATAGATGAGACCCTAACAGGTACTACCACTCCAGGTCAGAGTGGACCAGGGCGCAATGGTGATGAAGGCATTCTCTACATTCCCCAGACCTCCAAAACTGGAACCTCACCATCAGATAGAGTTTAACGTCATTCCCAGGACATGTAGACCCTCAGCCACCACCTTCTAGCACCCATATGATAAAAAGTGTTGGGGCTTGCTATAAGAGCAATAAACAACATTATGGGGACTCCCTCTAATTAGTAAGTAGTGAAAAAAAGGATGACATTTGTTTAAGATGGAAGTACAAGAAATTCTATGTACAAAAAAGTTCTGAATCTAATCAGTCTTTCACTCCCATAAAACTAAGCACATGTGTACCTGCCTTGAGAGCTCCCATAGTAAGGAAAAATCTGGAAGTGGTTTCAATTTTTTACCTTACACTTCTTCATGTTCCTTGGAACATCCTCAGGTCTTTTTTATGATTTGGGACTGAACTATCATTATCCAGGGATAATGTTGTTTTTAAATGTTAACCTGCATAACTGAATTTGTCTTTTCCGCACCGAATATTCTGTGTTGGGTTACCCTCTTTTGATGCATTAGAGGAATACAGGTGTTAACTTCAAACTAATAACCTGTTAAATTCTTATATCAAAAGATAAATTTTAATAACCTGTTAAATTCTTATATCAAAAGATAAATTTTAATAACCTGTTAAATTCTTATATCAAAAGATAAATTTTAATAACCTGTTAAATTCTTATATCAAAAGATAAATTTTAATAACCTGTTAAATTCTTATATCAAAAGATAAATTTTAATAACCTGTTAAATTCTTATATCAAAAGATTTTAAATTCTGTTAAATTCTTATATCAAAAGATAAATTTTAATTAAACCTGAAATTTTGACAATGTTTAAATGAAATGAAGAAAAAAAAGAAAAAAAAAAAAAAATCAGATTTATGGTTGAATTCACATTTTGTTTAGGTTTAAAGAGTAATTGGTTCTTTATTGACAAAACATTAATTTTCAACAAGTGTAGAGTACTTTCAGCGTAGGGAGATAGGATGATATGAAAGGGGGGTGGGGTACAGAAAGGTTGAAAATTACAGACTTAAAGATTCTCTGGGAATAACAAAATTTAAATCAAGAAACTTACTAAATACAAGATATTCCCAACAGAGCAATACTTGAACCCTCACTTATACATTCACCATTATTCAACATCTTTTTACATAATGAATATGGATAAAAGAAGGTTTGGTTTGGTTTGGTTTAATGGCATATCAAACTTTGTGGGTTATTTAATGCCAAAGTAATCTTTGTAGACGAACAGTAAAGTCATCGGGGTGACTAAAGTTGGTATCAGCCAGACAGCGAGTCTATCCCCTTTTTCACTAGCACTAGATCAAGGAGAGTGATTTTACGTCCGAGGTTGAACGCCACACCTACTATTATCTCCTCACTTTACCGCACAGATCTCATGCACTGAGTTGGCAAGAGCCAGTATTAAACCTGGAATCTTGTGGTTCCTAAGCGGATGCTCTACTGATTGAGCTAAACTGGTAGTGGTACTATTTAACCAATAACAGGGTGAGGAGAGAGTTTGTACCCTCCCAAGGGCATTAGCCCAAAAGTGAATGCAAAAGCGCAAACAGAGATTGAAATCACCCACGATAATGTTGCAGTCCATCACTTTAGCCACTACACCATGGGGATTTCCCCCTCCATGGTGACCCCATCCTCTAGTAAAAGAAGGGTGGGGCCAAACAAAACCATCAACGATTTCACAATTTCCGCTCTGAATGTAGGAGGTTGAGTCAAAAAGTAATGCTATTTTGTTTAGGACAGGTATAATTACCAACACAGGAACATGTATCACACATCAAAATGTAGCTAGTCTTCTGTGCATCACATCCCTACTTCTCACAGTCACCATTTCTCTCAATAGCAATGTTCCACCTTGAATGAGAGCATATATCCCTGCCCCGTAAAATTCTGTTGACCGTTCTTTGAGCCACTTTACTACAGATCCTCATCCTCCATACTCACCAGATTTAGCGCCTTCAGACTAACATCTCTTCGGCAATCATGAAAAGAGGGTTTGAGAGGCAAACATTATTCCAGTGATGAGGAAGTGAAATCTGTAGTGAGGAAGTGGCTCAAAGAACCATCAATAGAATTTCACAGGGCAAGGATACATGCTCCCATTCAAAGGTGGAACATTGCTATGAGATAAACAGTAACTACGTGGAGAAGTAGGGATGTGATCTACAGAGGACCAGGTTCATTTTGATATGATACATGTTCTTGTGTTGGTAATTATCTAAATGCAGCCCCAGTTGCAGAGTAAAACACTTACCTGGCCTGACTCGAGTCAAATCAGCAGCATTTGTACTAGATTCCTGAGAGCCGTGATATGTATCAGGGATGGGGGAGGCAGCGCCAGGCTCTGAGGATCGTATCGTATGTTTATGGCGTTCAGATTCGTTGTCAGTTGCAGACTCAGATTTGCTAGCACCCGTAGCAGCAGCAGCAGCAGCAGCACTATCGTTCAAGTCCTTGTTTGAGGAAGCTGGCTCCGAGGAAGAGCCGTCCTCTTTGGGCGAGGTGGATGCAGCCGCATGGGAGTCCCCTCGAGATAATGACGATGATGAAGATGACGATGATACAACAACACCTGTTCGAGTAACATTTTTACCAATGAGAATCGTGGATTTGATACCCGCAGGCACATGACCTGCAAGATAAACGCACACAGAATCAAATTAAACAAACACATCTTAATATTCAGACAACAAATAGATTATGGTTTGATTTAATGGCATATCAACCCTTTTGGGTTATTTAATACCAAATCTTGTTTTTTTTGTTTTTTTTTTTTTGGAGGGAGGGGGGTAATATATACATGATTTGTTTAAGAAATGATTTTCATTAACTTCATGTGTATTGATAAATACTTAATTGTTGACCTTCAGCCACTGCCTTCTAGCACATGATAAAAAGGAGGTGCCCGTAGTGTAATTCATTGTCATAAGAAAGGGACACAGCAAGACAAGTTCAAATCCTAGACAAGGCAGTTTGCATTTCTCATAGCACTAATAACCATTGAGAAGGTATCCTTTCATTCATCAATTTTTCTAATTTATCTAAATTAGACAAAGAATAAAATCATATTTCTTTTTGTTAATGGATTTCTTATAAGATTTATCAATAGAATTTTTACTCATTTATTTAGAAAAGAAAAAAAAAAAGAAAAACAATTAGAAATCAATAATACAAAGCAAATATCTATTAAAATCAAATTCAACCAAAACCGACAACCAATTGAAAAAAAAATTTTTTTAAATAAAAAAAAAAAAAATCAAACAAAAGAACAGCAAGTCGGTAAAACTATACACTCAAACTCCAGTTGAATTTACACTTAGTTTAGTCTGTAAAGTTATATCATTGGGGGATCATGTTGTATGGTATTGATTAGGTTCATGTCTATATTCTATGATATAATTTTATTTCTTTCAAAAAGGACAATGTTTTCTATGTTGACTTTTTCAAATAGATCTTTCATATCATTTGTATTAAAATAAGTTTCTGATGTGAGCAAAATCCCTGCATTTTATGAATAAGTGTTTAACAATCAAAGGTGTTTGACAGGTTTCACACTGTGGTGGTGGTTGTTCTAGTATATATCAGAGCGTTGTAACAAGTAGAGTCCATAGGCTTTCAAAAAGTGTTATTATGTACAACTTATGAAGCATCTTAAAAACCAAACCTGACTAAACATAATGAAAGGTATTTTCAAATTCAGCATAAAATGGCAAACATATATCACTTGATAAACCTATGGAAAAAATGTTGGTACCATTATAGTATGTGGCCTACATAAAAAGCATATTATAAGGTTATAATAATAACTGCTAACCCTAAACCTATTTCAGAATTAAATAAATCTGATTCATGTAAATTATGGATAAATTCTTTTTTTTTAAATTATTCTTGATTACTATATACAGCTTATGACTGAATTGCATTTCTTGAAATTGAATATATGTGAAAAATAATTAGTTTCAATAAATTGCCTACTACTTCTATCTATAAATATACACTTACTGAGGTAGGACATATTCAAACAGGGTAGGCCACATACTATAACAGAATCAAAAAGGTAGGCCATATACTATAATGGCACCAAAATTTTTTAATGCAGGCCAGTGTTATCAATTGGAATGCAAACTGTTAGAATAAGAGATACAGACCATTAACAATACCATTTGATAGTCGAGCATTTGTATTGTTGTTGGCCTGAGCTTGAGAATTCGACTTTTGTTGGTCAGCAGACTGGTTCTGGTTTTCTTTTTGGTTCGACTGGCTTTTTTTACTCTTCTTTTTCTTGTGTTTGGATACCTGCAATGACAACAAAGAGGTGAAAAAAATGCATAAGAAAAAAAATTTGAATGTCAGAATATAGGATTATTAGTAAAAGATCTATTAAATAGAATTAAGATTCAAGGATGTCTGGAAGAATGATCTCAGGTGCTTTGACACAGATCATTTCAAACAGATTTTAAAAAGAAATCTAATTTTTTTTATTGATTAATTTATAATAGCCATATGACTGATTTTTAAGTGTGTGTGTGTGTATATATTATATATAATATATATATATATATACACACACACACACAGATGCTGATAGGTATGAGTCCTGCTTCACCGAGTATAAAAATCTAAAAGAACACAGAAAAATCGTATCCATGCTCCCAGTGTTTTTTTTCTTCCCCCCACCATTTCCAGCTAACTAAATACATTTCAATATTTTCTTGGAAATGAATTACACTGTACAAGGTAGGGGTTTAGCCGGATTTAGTTTCTCATAAATAAAAACACTAATTTACTGAGAAACATTAGTTGGAACACATCAAATACATGCTTCCCAGGATGCACTAAATTAAAAAGCTATCAGCATCACTATATATATATATGTGTGCATGCTGTAGTGGTGGAAAGGGTTCTGTTGACATTTTTTACAAAAAAATGTCATTCAGAATAGAAAAAGAGAAAAGATTTTTTAAAAAGGGAAGGAGGGTCAAATATTTTCTGTCAGTTTTTCCTTTGAAGAAGAAAAAAAAAATATCTTCCACATAACTGTCATAACTTTAATCACATTGTAACACCAAAAACAAACAAATAGATAAAATACTCTAAATCTATGAACATATTTAGACATTCAAAAACGTTTGTCAGCATTTTTATTTTTGGGGTGGAAGGGGAGTACAATTCCATCTCACCCATTTTTGACAATTTGTTCAGTGCATTTTATACATTACCATTGACAAAATTGTCTTCTTTCCTTTGAATCCTCCAAAAAAATAAAATTCTTCATACCAGACATACTATACACTATAACAAGCTGTCATTTATTTTTCATGTTAGATTTATTATAAAGAGAGAATTGCATATTTTAGTAACAAAGTTGTTAGTAAACAGAGTTATTCTTACAAAGTTTTCAACACTAATCCATATAAAACTAAAATACTATATACAGAGATGCTGATAGGTATGCATCCTGCATCACTGATGCACAAAAATCTAAAAGGACCCAGTAAAATCATATCCATGCATCCCAGTGTTTTTTCTTTTTTCTTCCCTCGCTATTTCAAGCTAACTGTAAATACATTTCAATAGTTTCTTAGAAATGAATTACATAGGATAGGTTACAAGGTAGGAGTTAGCCGGCTTTAGTTGTTTCCCCAGATCATAAATGAAAAAAAAAAAACCTACAATTTATTAAGCAAATATGTGTGTCCCAGGATGCAATAAATCAAAAAGCTATCAGCATCACTGCTATATTAATTTTGCTTTAATCTGAAGGTAGGAATCCACTTATTTAAAAAATAAAAATAAAATAAAAATTTAAAAAAATATTAAGTACCTTGTTTTCTGAGAAATGCCATTCTTTTAAGGCTTCCTTAGCACCATCTGGAAATAAAGAAAAATACATATTTTGGTTACTTGGTGAATTTCAAATATTCTGCAAACTTCAAGAAACCTTTTTTTTTTAAACATTCTAAATTCAAAATATGGCACCCTGATAACTGGAATTTGTGAAAAAGAATATTTGCTAGACTCGTACAAAAAAATTTAAAAATTGGGGTGGGGACATTATCTTACACACAAGTAATAATTATGTAAGGTTGAAATTCAAACATTATAGAAGAATATAGAGCAACACTTGGTTGGTAGGATTTTAAAGGTATGTCAACCCTTGCTAGGTTATTTTATGTCAAAGATGTTTCATTCATTCTTGGGTATTCAAATTTTTTTCAAAACTAATTTTTTGATATAGCTAACCCATAGATGGACCCTAACAGGAACTATCACTCCAAGTCAGAGTGGACCTGGGAGTAATGGCAATGAAGGGATACTCCACACTCCCCAGAGCTCCAGAATTGGAACCTCACCACTAGGTACTGTTTAACATTATACCCAGGACATGAAGGCCCTCAGTCACTGCCTTCTAGTACATATATGATGGGGGGGTGCTATAATAGTATAACAGTTATCAGCATAAGTAAATGGAACAGACAACCTAAGTTTAAATCCTGTACAGGGCTGTTTGCATTTCACTTTGCACTAACACCTTTAGAAAAGTTTGAAAATATAATTAAAATGATAACAGCATGGATTTTTTTTTTTTTTTTTGCATTTAATATTTTAAATAGGACACATTAATTTTTTTCTTTTCAGAGTGTATGGATCAACGTAAGGTGTGTTTTTTTTTGTTTTTTTTGTTACTCTTTTATAGGAGGCATCAAAGAATAGTCTTATGAAAATACAAAATCAATGTTAAAACCTGTGTAAACAGAAGTAACACTTGAAGCTTATTATAATCATATATATATATAGCTTCAAGTGTTACTTCCGTTTACACAGGTTTTAACATTGATTTTGTATTTTTTTTCGGTTTTTTCGTTTTTACACAGGGATTTTAGTGGGGCATCCTGCAGGGATCCAACTTGCAATTCAACAATAATGGATCTGCGAGACTATCTCTCCCATACCTCTACCCAGTTGACGCCGGGTAGCCACTTCTAGTCTAAATAATAAACTGCAGCCTCAGCATCAATTTTGGTGGTCATTATTTGTGACAGCTTTGAATATTTGTTCTGTCCAGTTTCTAACAAATTGATATCAAATTGTCTTAGTGTTTTTTTACAAATATTAAAATACTTCAATAACAAAGAAATTGATAAAAAGAATCACTTAAAAAAAACATAATAGAAAATTAGAAGAAATAAAAAACTTCTCATTTATAATATAAGTAGAATTTTTCAGATTTGTCAAGATTGAATATCAAGCAATCTTTATTGACACAATAAAAAAAAGCTTCCTAAAACATCATTATGCAATTTCATACGGAACCCACATAATCTAAATAACAAAAATTACATTCATAAACAATTTATGATACATTATGATCCAATTTTTCTATAAATGTTATAATAGAACAGAATGGCCTTTCTTTTAGTGCAGTTGTGTTAAAGTCTTTTGGTTGGTTTATTGATTTTAACAGCATATCAACCCGTCTGGGGTTATATCATGCCCAACGGTTAGGAAGTAATACATATTGTGTATTTATATTTATACTTTTTAGTAATTGGTTTTAACAATGTGTTAGCATTATTGAGGATTATGTTGTATGGTATTGATTAGTTTCAAGTCTATATTCTATGGTATAATTTTATTTCCCTCAAAAAGGAGAGAATATCCTCTATGTTGACATTTTCAAATAGATCTTTCATATTGTTTGCATTAAAATAACGGTTTCTGATGTGGGTAAAAAAAATCTGCATTCCATGAATAAGTGTTTAACTGTCAAAGGTGTTTGACATGTTTCACATTATGGTTGTTGTTCTTGTTTAAGTATATAGGAGTGCATCAGTTTTGTGTGACCAATGCGTAATCAGGACAATGAATTGTTCCTTTCTAGACTCCCTTAAAGTTGGTCTCCAGCCTCCCAGAGTGGGTTTGATTAGTAAGAGTTTATTGTGGATGTTGTTATTCCAGTGTTGTTGTCATTTTGTATGAAGGAATCTATTAATTTTAGGTTTCAAGTCAGTATATGGTATCTTGAACTTGTTGGGATCAAATCTAGAGCCGATTTAGCTGCAGAGTAAGCTCTTTCATTCTTTTGTTGACGCATATGAAAGGTATGGACTACTATAAACAGATTATTGATCATATGGAAATCTGATCGCCTTGATAAAATAAAGCATAAAGCTGTAGCTGTGTCAGTGCTACTGTATGGTTGTACCATTTGTAATCTAACAAAATGCTTTGAGAAAAAAAAAGAAATGGGAACTACATAAGAATCCTGCATACTGCCTTGAACACTTTGAGAAGAAGAAAAAAAGAATGGGAACTACATAAGAATCCTGCATACTGCCTTGAACACTTTGAGAAGAAGAAAGGGAACTATATACTGGAACACTTGAGAAGAAGAAAAAAGAAATGGGAACTACATAAGAATCCTGCATACTGCCTTGAACACTTTGAGAAGAAAAAAAGAAATGGGAACTACATAAGAATCCTGCATACTGCCTTGAACACTTTGAGAAGAAAAAGAAATGGGAACTACATAAGAATCCTGCATACTGCCTTGAACACTTTGAGAAGAAGAAAAGAAATGGGAACTACATAAGAATCCTGCATACTGCCTTGAACACTTTGAGAAGAAGAAAAAAAGAAATGGAAACTACATAAGAATCCTGCATACTGCCTTGAACACTTTGAGAAGAAAAAAAAAGAAATGGGAACTACATAAGAATCCTGCATACTGCCTTGAACACTTTAGAAGAAAAAAAAGAAATGGGAACTACATAGAGGACTACATAAGAATCATAAACACTGCATAAACACTTTGAGAAGAAAAAAAGAAATGGGAACTACATAAGAATCCTGCATACTGCCTTGAACACTTTGAGAAGAAGAAAAAAGAAATGAACTACATAAGAATCCTGCATACTGCCTTGAACACTTTGAGAAGAAGAAAAAAAGAAATGGGAACTACATAAGAATCCTGCATACTGCCTTGAACACTTTGAGAAGAAGAAAAAAAGAAATGGGAACTACATAAGAATCCTGCATACTGCACTTGAGAAGAAGAAAAAAAGAAATGGAACTACATAAGAATCCTGCATACTGCCTTGAACACTTTGAGAAGAAGAAAAAGAAATGGGAACTACATAAGAATCCTGCATACTGCCTTCGAGAAGGAAGAGAAGAAGAAAAAGAAATGGGAACTACATAAGAATCTTGCATACTGCCTTGAATAAATCCTGGAAGCAGCACCCCCCCCCCACAAAAGAGCAGCTGTACAGCTAATTGCCTTCTGTTACAATTTTGTGGCCATCCTTTAGGCTTCAAGCATGAATGCTGTCCAGCGGAGATCCTTTGTGTAAAGCAGAGCGTGATCCTTAGTGAAGAATCTTTTGGTTGTTCCTTGGTGCTCTTCGGTCAAGCAGGTCATGATTGCAAATGGACATCTGTCAGTATCAGCGATTAAGTAGTTAACCAACCACGTATTTGGGCTGTTTGGCTGAGGTTTAAAAACACCTGACCTCATTTAGTCTATAAATTTAAGTGGTGGACCGCAGCACGGCTTATACTCAAAATATTCCAACACCTATCATACAAACCATCCAAGTAAGATGAACAAGACACACTGGATACTGCTAGAGAAGCAAGGACTAGCTCAGGAGATCTCCTACAGACACATGGATATATCAGTGCAGGCTGACCAGGAAAAACCTACTTCAACTATATCAGGTGAGGTGCTCTTGACCATAAGTCAATCATGTAAAATAGCAGGACCTGTGGATATACCACAGTATGATAATTTAATTATTACAACATTTGATATGTTTACTTAAGAGCTATTGCTAAATATGTAAAAAGTATGATAATCTTGATTTAACTCACTTTTTTCCTTTCTTTCCTTCTTTTCATTATGTTCAATTGGTGTTATCACCCCCCCTCTATCTCTCTATCTTTCCCCTACTTTCTTATATTTTTTGTGTCCTTTTCTCTTTATTTCCTTATGATAAAAATGGAATGATCCATTATTTAGCTGAGGTGACAACACTCATAAGAAATAAGAATTTGGCCGATAAGCAACACCAGATAATTAGGATTTACATTTTTGCATTTCATCTTGGACGATTTGGTTTGGTTTGTTTTACGGGTTGTTTGTGGGTCATTTAATGCCAACAAAGTTTTGAAATAAATTTATTCTTAATGCATAATACAATTTTATTTATAAACTCATGTTTTTCTATTCAACCCATAGATGGGACCATAACAGGTACTACCACTCCGGGTCAGAGTGAACCTGGGAGCAGTGGTGATGAAGGGGTGCTCCACATATCCCAAACCTCCAGAACTGGAACCTCACCATCAGATAGTTTAACATCATTCCCAGGACATGTAGACCCTCAGCCACCGCCTTCTAGCACCCATATGATAAGAAGGATTGGGGGTTGCCCAAAGGGCAATAGGGTTGGGGCAATCATATAGGTGCTAGGGCTTGACGTGACCTGGACGGTCTCATTTTTAACCAGAGAGTGTTGCAAGATGATAACGGTTGGAAGATTAAGGAACAAGCATATCAATCTATAGATACATTTAGGAAACTTTTTGCTATGATGCAGTTCAGATGTCAAAAGTAAAGATTAAAAAAATATTGCGCAGATACTAAATTTGGTAGGTGGACACCTCACAGGGTGTTAATGGTTAACAAGCTTGGTTAGTGAGCTCGATTCTCACCGAGTGCTCCATACTTCCAGCCACATGATAAAGTGACCTAAAATTAATAAATGACGATCAAGTTTGATAGAGACAGGGATGGGTGCAGAAAATGAATCCTAAATACAAATTTGTACTTTTTATCTTTGATAAACCTTCAAGTGCAAATAAAAAAAAAAAAAAACAACTCACCCTCAAGGTACGCCTGTATGGTGCTCTCAACACAGTAGTCATAATACTGAAGTACTAGAATCATTTCATTATTACTTCTACCAGGAACAACTTCCTTCACAGCCTGAACCTGCAAAGAAAAATTAAAAAGGTAATCAGATACAAAAAAAAATATTAATTAAAAAAAAAAAATTCTTTTAAATAAAAAAATAAATAAATAAAAAAGTAACACTGTACACAAATCAGCTATGGATAAATAGTCGATTTGGTTTGGTTTTACGGCATATCAACCTCAGTGGGTCATTTAATGCCAATAAAGTTTTGAAACAAATCAATTCTTAATGGATAATACAATTTTTTTTATAAATACATTTTTCTATTTAACCCATAGATAGTACCCTAACAGGTACTACCACTCCGGGTCAGAGTTGACCAGGGAGCAATGTAATGAAGGGGTGCTCCACATTCCCCGAACCTCCAAAACTGGAACCTCACCATCAGATAGTTTAATGTTATTCCCAGGACATGCAAACCCTCAGTCACCGCCTTCTAGCACCTATATGATAAAAAGGGGCTGGGGCTTGCCATAAGGGCAATATGGTTGGGAAAATCATATAGGTGCTAGGGCTTGATGTGACCAGCCGATTGATCGGAGGGGCCTCTCCGACCGCCCGTCTAGCCCAAGATAGGGCCAAAGTGGAGTATCGCAAGTCATGAACTGCTCATCCACCTGGGTTCTATCCTTAAGCATCACGGGTTGCCACCCACGGCCAACAGGTGGACCCATTGGGGGAGTCTTGCCTCTCTGCAGAGGTGCAGTCGATGCATTCTAAAACCCCAGCCGACAGGGCGGTAGATTTGGCTAGGCAACCATTCTAAGAGAAGGAAACTGGAATTCAATCCAGCTGTGCTCTGCTTAAAAATTGACCTTGTATAACAAGGTGCATGTTGCAGTTTGATTTCTTTGTTCAATGGTATATCAACTTGTGGGTTATTTAATGCCAAAGCCTTGTGCTAGCTAAAAGAGGATAGACTCCATTGCTGTCCACCTGATACCAACAACAGGCCACTTACTTTTTAATTACAAGTTATATTTTGGTGACAAGACTTTTCGACAATCCTGTACACTGGAATTTAATGAAACAGGAAAGAATTTTTTTTTCATAACTGTCAGGACAAAATTTATCTTAAAAAAAAAAATTTCTAAAAAATTTTAAATAAAATAAAAAAATTAAAATTAAAAAAAAAAAAGGAAAGAAAAAGAAAAAATTTAAATTAAAAATCAGAAGAAAAAAAAATTCAAGATTTTGTTTTTGTTTTAAGGATAAAGAAGAAAAAAAAAAGTGGGGAGGGCCCAATTGAAGTTTCCAGACTGCATATAGTGAAACCAAATTTGTTGAAAGGCCAGTTGAACTAGCACACATAAGCAACATCTGAACAAATAGTAACATCTGTCCGAGATATAAAAGATTACCAGGAAGGGAAAGATCATAGAATTTTCCAAGAAATTAACATTCTACAATGATTTATTAGATTATACCAATAAGACCTCAAATTGGAGATATTCTAAAATGAAACCAAGAAATTTTTATACACTTTATTAATTTCAGGTACAAGAGAGGAATAGTGAGGAGGAAAAAAATAATAAGAGGGAGTTACTACAGCCTCTAACAAAATCACCAACACTTACAAAGTAGATAACATGGAGACAACCAGTGGGGCTGATAGCTTTTTAATTTTGTGCATCCTGGGAGAAGAAGGAGTCCTCAGTGGATATAATACAGTAGGCTAATTTAGTTATTACAATGCTTGATATATTTACTTAAGAGCTATTGTAATATAGTTAAATATGTAAAAAGTATAATCTTGATTTAACACATTTTTTTCTTTTATGTTCGATTGAAAAATTAGCGTTATCACTTCAACACGCTCACCTCCTATCTTTCCCTACTCGGCCTTATGTGTAGCATGTCCTTTTTCTTAATACAAACAGTATGGTCCATTATTTAGCTGAGGTGACTACACTCACAAGAAATAAGAATTTGGTGGATAAGCAACACCAGATAATCAGAATTTACATGTCATCTTGGACAATTTGGAGAGTCATTTTTAACCAGAGGGTGTTACAAGACAATGGTTGTACAATTAAGGAACATGAGTATTAATATATAGATTAAATTAATAAGAATTACATCAGTCTATGCAATGTGATAACTTAGATTGCCTTACAATGGACAAATAAAGTGCTTGTTCTCCCACTATTAATGGTACAGGGAGATGTATTTGGTCAGATATCTGGCATCTGATATGAAAAGATAGATATCTGGTTTCTCCAGATATTGCAACATCTGGTTGTTGGATATTTACAGAAATTCTACATCCAACTACACACCAACATTCAGTTGAGTGAAAAACTGATATAGTGCAAAAAAATTCAATGTCAGCATATGACTTCAATCAACTATTAACTCCTTATAAACTTTATGAAAAGCTAGAAGTGGCTACCCGGTGTTGCTTGGGTAGAGGGGGGGGGGGGGGTAATAATAAAAAATTAGTCTCGCAGATCTATTGATTGTTTTGGTCTTATATAATTGATTTATGTTTTAATCATAAACGCAACCCTTCTCTTACAGTTCAAATCCTAATTTTTAAATATCTTCACGAATATGAATAAAATCTTCATTTTTGCACAAAACAAGCTCTGGTGATAGTGAATGTGTGTGTGTATATATATATATATATATATATATATATATATATAGATGTAGATTAAATTAAAAAAAGTATTTGACTTAAGCAGACCAGATGGATATATTCTTTGAAGTAAACATTAATGTTTTATTTCACACATCAGATAATTCAAGCAGTCAAAAGTTTAATAAGTTGTTCCACTCCCACCACATGAAATGTGTGTGTGGGGGTGGGTGGGGGGGGGGCTTTAGAGAAATCCCATAAAAATATTTTTAAAGTTATTAATGATTTGTGTGTTTCATGTAAACTCTCTAAAAATACCTAATTTGTTTTCAAGTATTTTTCTTTTAATGTAAGTGTCTTTACAATTTTATTATTTTATTAAAAATAATTTATATTTTTAAAAAGATATTCTAAGTGTTATTTACTGTTTAAAAATACTGTCCAAAGTAGATTATCAGCTTGTATACTAGTACCAAAATATTTTCCAATGATTATTAAGGTAGAAGAAAAAAGGTGGTGAAAAAGAATGAAAAAGAGGGGAGGTGGGAAAAGAAATGGGGGGAAGGAGTTTTTGTTCAATTGAATGATTATTTTTATTTGATTCAATGTCAAAATAAATTATCAATAATGCCCATTGATTGGTCGATTATAAATTTACTGGAGAAGGTTAAATTACAAAACTACTTGACAAATTATCCGGATGATTAAGGCGAAAATCTTAACTCATAAAATCAGTTTTGAGAGTTTTCGAATTATGACAAAGAAGAAAAAAAAAAAAAAAAAAAAGACTGGACAAAATACAATATGCCACAAATACTACCAATACCAGCAGTTCTAAACCATTTTTCCCCCCTTCTTTTTACACTTATGGACCCCTTTGATTGTTATTTTATTCTGGTGGATCCATCATAGTCATTGGATGTTTAAAAATCTTATTGTATTTTGTTATATATATATTTCCTTGCCTGGACCCAGAAAAATGTTATATGGTCTAGTGGGGAAGCATATGCCACTTAATGTCAATTAAAACTAAAAAAAACTAAGATGAAAAAAAATACTTGTCAACATTAATGAGTGAAATGGTTTGAAATTTTTTTTTTGTTTTGTTTGTTTTTTAATATAAAAGCAAGAAGAAATAAGGTAGAATTTTTTTAAAGAGGTTTTATTTTTAGGGGATTTGTACAAGGGGGATATAAATGTTTGATTTTATCCTACCCATACCCCCCACACACACACCTTCAGGTGTCTCAATTGCATTCTCTCTCATCAGAAAATGATCAGTTCTAAAGAGATGAGTGAGCTATCAACAAAAAGTGTTGAATTTGTGGTCATTTGGTACATACTATCCAGACTGGATTATTGATTAAAATTTAATCAAAGCACAAAAAGAGATTGGTGCCATATTTGCCTACCAAGAGAAAAGAAATAGCAGAGAGATAGCAGTAGTGTTTTTTTTTTTTTTTTATGTTGAGTGGATTGCTAAGAAAATAGTACATTCATCCCCCCTCCCCCTTAGGAGGGAGAAGGGATACGGTTAAGCTCAGTCGGTAGAGCAACTGCCTAGGAATCAAGGTTCCTGGTTTGATACCGGTCCCTGCCAACTCAGCACCTGAGTAGCACAGGGATCTGTGCAGTAAAGTGTGGAGTTGATGGTAGGTGTGGTGCACAACCTCAGATGCAAAAACAATCTCCCTGGTCTAGTGATAATGAAAAAGATCGTCTCCCTCACTGTTCAATAGACCATAGGCTACACCACATACCAAAGCAACTTCTTCACACAAAGATCGAATATCACATGCACGATAAGCGTGACACTCCACCTCAAATGCAAAAACAATCTCCCTGGTCTAGCGCTAGTGAAAAGGGGATAGTTTTCCTCGCTGTCCAGCCGATACCAACAATAGGCCATTCCACATACCAAATCACCGATACACTTTACAAAATTCAATTCATTCACTCCAAATCTTTAGTGAAGTTTGAATTAGAAGACCAAATTAGAGGTTATAAAACAGTGTACCATTATAGTATGTGGCCTACCTTTTGAATGTGGCTTACCATAAAAAGCATGTGTTATAATAATAACTCCTAACCCTATTTCAGAATTTTAGAATTAAATAGATCTCCGATTCATGTAAATTATGGATAAATTCTTTAATTATTCTTAATTACTATATACAGTTTATGACTGAATTGCATTTCTTAAAATTGAATATATATGAAATTAGTTTCAATAAATTGCCTACTACTTAAATCTATAAATATACTCTTACTGAGGTAGGACACATTCAAACCGGGTAGGCCACACAATACTATAATGGCACAAAAACAAAAAGTTTCTAAAAATCAAAATTTTCTTCACACTTATAAAATAGATAACAAGAAGACTAGCAGGCAAGTGAAAAGGGACAAAAGATTGTAATTTTTTTTTTTTTTTTTTTCAAATGTTAAGCTGAGAAGTCATAGGCTTTGTCGTTATTTGTTTGAGTTACAAAACACTTTCTCAATTTCCACTCCCTCTCTTAGAGGATTGCCAAAGATATCATTTACAAGAAATTTGTTCAACTGGCATACACTCCCCCCCCCCAAGTGTATCATGCAAGAACTAAAATTAGATTTGCATATACTAAAGTAACAAATACAAATAAGCAACACTAAAAACCTGTTTGAATAAGAAAAGGATACAGAATGGAATATATATATATATATATATATATATATATATATATATATATATTATATATATATATGTGTGTGTGTGTGTGTGTGTGAGAGAGAGGGTAGCGTGGACATGAAGTCTACGGTACTTGGTTTCTGACAGTTTCTTGGCTATGGGATTTTCAAACCAAGTGACCAGATTTTCAATTTGTGCGAAACTCCTGTTCCTGGGATGCACATATTTACTTTGAATGAGGAAAATTTATTGGTCTCAACTAAAGTTTCTAAATAAATTTTTATTTATGATCTGGGGAAATAACTAAAGCCATCTAACTCCTACCTTGTAACCTATCCTGTGTAAATCATTTCTAAGAAACTATTGAAAAGTATTTACAGTTAGCTTGAAATAGTGAGGGCAGAAAAAAGAAAAACACAGACGCATGGATATGATTTTACTGGGTCCTTTTAGATTTTTATGTGTCAGGGACTTGTACTTATCAGCGTCTCTGTATTGATAAATAAATAGATAATAAAATAAATAATAAAACCCTAAAAATTTAGCAATGTGGTTGATATGAATTTATAAAAGCAATGAGAAAAGATTTAGTCAAAAAGAAAAAAAAGTTTTAATTAAAAATTATTACCATTCAACAAGAAACCGAATCTAAAAAAAGGAGTGAAAATGAGGGGGGGGGGAGCAAAAGAAAACTAGAACCGTGAGAGAGATGGGGGCAGCTTTTGGATTTCATTGCTAAAAACCTTAAAATCCAAAACACATGGTGAATTTATTCAAGTAAAAAAAAAAAAAAAAAAAAAAAAAAAAAAAAAAAAATCTTTTTAAAAAAGGCAGGTCAGATTAACCTGACCTTAAATAAAAATCAGTACCTACAAGAGGGAGAAGAGGAAAAAAACCATGTGGTCAGAAGGGAGCGGAAGGGGCTTTCAGTTCTTTCAACTGATGTAGATATTCAGTTATTTCAAAGAGATGTCATTCGATTCAGGACCTCCGGGGAAGGGGGGTAATTTTTTAAAACTTTTAATTCAAGATTTTCCTTCTCCTAGACTGGTTGCCTAACCAAGCCTAGATTAAAGAGCCCAGTCTGACCAACTATTTAAGCCATTAGTTTTTCAAACGTGTGTGTTTATTAGATATACCCAAAATTCGTCTGCTACATTTTTTTAAAAACGAAGTAAAATTAATTAAATCTATCATTTATGGTCAAACTTTTGTCTAAAACGATAAGTAGTAACATAATGATCATCATTAAAAAAAAAAAAAAGAAAATATCATTACATATGCAATTCATTTTTAATACATTTAAAAAGATTTTTGGTCAATTTCGATCGCATTCGGCCATTAACACTCTTTTTAAATGGTATAAATGGCTTGTTTTCAAATTTAATGTAACATTCGCGATTGAAAATAAATTTACCAAAAATTACAGAATATATATTCACACACATACAATTTTTTTTTCTAAATATAAACATTGCACTTGAATATATGTCAATTTGATATCTAAGTTTATTATAGGCAAATTTTAATATATTTTTCTTCATTCTTGAAAACTTTTGTAATATACAGAGAAAAAAAAAAAAAAAAAAAAGACTTTCTGAAAGTTGTAACAATCAAATAATAGCATTAAGTTTTTATATCCAGCAATGCTGCATATTTTTAGTCAATTTGACTATCAAATTTCTTTGCATTGTAAATTGATAAATTATATCTACCATTTCTGGTGACAAGCAAATTAGACAAACTGGACAAATTATTAAATATTCCTGTCTATGTGCGTCATCAGTCAAACTAGTAACCAAATAAACACCACACAAAAAAAAAAAAAAAAAAAAAAAAAAAAAAGGATTTTCTTGATTAAATTAACTACAGAAATAACAAATACAAGGGTAAGTCAAAAAGTAATGCCATTTTTTATATTTCCTGTGAAATCTTTTTTTTATAAAACTAAGAACCTAAAGCAAGAAATATATAAAATAGATAAAAGAAAGTATCCATAATTTATTGGGATACACATTTACATTCAGGGTTGTATTACTATATATTATACAAGGGTGAGTCAAAAAGTAATGCCGTTTTCTTTATTTTATGTGAAGTTTTTGGTTTTTTTTTTTTTTAAATAAAACTACGGCCTATATTGAGACCCTAACGAGACTCAGAGTAAGACTCAACTGACCAATCAACAATGTCCTCATTCTGCTTGACTACACACAAGCATCAGGACAAGGGAGAAAAATCACATCATTCAGGTGGACAACTTTACCAAATCCTCCATACTCACTAGATTTAGCACCTTCAGACTATCATCTCTTTGGCCCTATGAAAGAGGGTTTGAGAGGCAAACATTCCAGTGACGAGGAAGTGAAATCTGTAGTGAATAAGTGGCTCAAAGAACAGTCAATAGAATTTTACAGGGCATTGATATATGCTATCATTCAAAGGTGGAACATTGCTATTGAGAGAAACGGTGACTGTGAAGAAGCAGGAATGTGATCCACAGTGAACCAGCCTCATTTTGATGTAGGATATATTTTCCTCTGTTGGTAATCATACCTGTCCTTAAACAAAATGGCATTACTTTTTAACTCGCTCTCGTAGAAATCTAAATTCTGTTCTGTCTTACGGCAAGTGGATAATGAACAAAAGGAATATGTATTAGGTTGGTGCAAAATAATTACCATTTTTGTTATTTGAAAATTTGATTGATTTTAACATCTCAACCAGTCTGAGGTTATTTTATGCCTAGAGGTTAGAAAAATCACCTTGTGGTTGTGGCGTAATGGTTATTATTGTAAGAAATGGTTGGTTGGTTAGATCTTATGGCATGTCAACCCTTGTTGGGTTATTTCATGTTGAAGACGTTTTTGTTTTATTCATTCTTGTTGGGTATTCAATTATTTTTTCCCAAATCATTTCAACACATTTTAAAAGTCATTTTTCAATCTAGTCAACCTATAGATGTGCTACCATTCCGGGTCTAAATGCCATAGGAAATTGACACAGCAACACTCAAAGCTGTTTGCATTTCACATAGCACTAATACCCTTGGGAAAGGTATACATCAAACTATTCTTCCTCCAGCTATGGGTAAATATTAGGTTAGACTGGGCTCTAACCTTGCATGGTAACCAGTCTAAAAGAGAAACTGAATTAAAACTTTACAACTCCACTAAAAAAAAAAATTGACCTGTGTCACATCCTGGGTATGTAGAGGGTTGGGTAAATACATTGTACATTTACATTTTTGTGTAATTGTTTAACCCTTTGATCCCTGAGCTACAGAGCTCTGCCATCTGAGTGATTTTCACACAGGTGCCACAGTGTGTGTTGTGAGGGATGGGGGTAAAGTACCACCAGTGAAATGGGCAAAATGGTTGAGCCTTTTTATTTACATATATTTTGTTTTAATATGTCAAAATTCTCTAGGATTGTTTTGGGTTTTTTAATAAATACTTAGTATGGTGCGAATCATGTTTATGCTTTTTATAATATATATTTTATTTCTCTTGAGAGGAACAAAATGTCAGGTCAACTTTTTCAAAGATCTTTCATATTGTTTGTATTGAAAAATAAAAACGTTAGCCCCCGAGAGCTAAATCTCTGCATTCTATGAGAAAATGTTTGTGTAGAACAGTTTTTAATCTTTTTTTAATCTTTGATTTTCTATATTACTCTATTGAATTTTTATATTTTTTTATTTGCTTGTATTCCCAAAAATATTATATGATCTCTTGGGAGCCATATGGGCCCCTGGTAGAGAACCACTGTATAGTGTATTTGACATACTATACACTGTGGGTGTTCCTTTTGTCCGAATATAAAAGACTGCATAAATGTAAAATTTTAGTCAGAGCATTCGGCTAGAAACCACAAGGTTCCTAGTTCGATATTGGCCCTCGCCAACTCAGCGTATGAGTAGCACAAGGATCTGTGTGGTAAAGTAAGGAGCTGATGGTAGGTGTGGCGCTCCACCTCAGACACAAAAACAATCTCCTTGGTCTAGCGATAGTGAAAAGAGGATAGACTCCCTCGCCGCATGGCTGATACAGACATTAAGCCACCCCAATGACTTTTTACTTTTTTTCTTCATATTTTGAAACTTATTTAATTAGGTGGATGTTGCAAACCATTTTAAAATCACAAATTTCACTATTAATTTATGCAAATGGTTTTGTGTTCACTGTTTATTTTATGCTGTCAAATTAAAAAATAAAGAAAGTAAAGAAATTTTAGAGCATATATTTACCAACCCCTCCGCACAAGTAGGATGTGATACAAAGTCAATTTCTTAAGCATAGTTTAACAGGTTTCAATTCAGAGTTTTTTTCTCCTAGACTGGTTGCCTCACAAAGGTTAAAGTGGCCAGCCTGCCCTAATATTTACCCATACCTGGAGGGAGAATAGGTTCATACATACCTTTCCCAAGGATATTAGTACTATGTGAAATTCAAAAGTCTTGTCCAGGATTTGAACTGTTTACAGAGTATTTCCGTGACAATTTGACGAGTCCCGACTAAAGTTTCTTAATAGATTGTAGGGTTTTTATTTATGATTTAGAGAAATAACTAAAGCTGTCTAACTTCTACCTTGTAGCCTATCCAGTGTAATCCCATTCCAAGAAACCATTGAAATGTATTTACAATTAGCTTGAAATGGTGAGGGAAGAAAAAAGAAAAACACACAGCCGCAGGAATCTTGTTTTACCGCGTCCTTTTAGATTTTTGTGCGTCAGGGGCAGAGGACACATCTATCAGCATCTCTGTAGATAATAATTACAAGAACAATAGCAAAGTAGTAAATAAATGGATAATACTAATGATCTATATGATGGTCAACTGTTACTCTCAAAGTTAATAGAAAGGTAATTGTAACAGGCTAACTGAAGGCAGCAGATATATATATAAGGTAATAGTGATTATTAAAATAATCTATGTGGAATCCATAGCAATGGCAACAGCAATTATTGGTCAGACAAACAGCTGACATCGAAATATGAAGAGTAATCAATGATTATTAGTTGACATTGGGTTTTGTGAAGAGAAGGTTGAAATCATTTTGACAAGGATATACATATTAAATGATGAAATGAATAAATAAAAAGAACTCAGCCTCTAACAATAAAATGAGGACAGTCAATAATAAAAAGGGCAAAAAAGTAAAAAAATCAATTGACAAAATTTTTTTAAAAAATCAGTCAATATTAATGATAAACTTCAAAATTCCAATGTCCAACTAATTGAAATGCAATATATATATATTCAATAGACTTTTTATCAAAATTGTAACACAGGTTACAGTTCAGAAATTATCAGATTGGATAATCCTCAAGTACACAGACTATTTTGTGTGTTTACACACACATTTACCAAACCCCTCCTCATGAGCAGGATGTGACAAGGCCAATTTCTTAAGCAGAGTTTAACAGGTTTGAATTCAGAGTTTTCCTTCTCCTAGACAGGTTATCTAGCCAAGGTGAAAGACCACAGTCTGCTCTACTATTCACCCATAGCCAGAGGGAGAATAGTTGGATGCCCACCTTTCCCAAGTGTATGAGCACTATGTGAAATGCGAACATCCTCATCCAGGATTTGAACTTGCATCAATGAGTCCATTCCTATGACTAACCATTACATCACATGCTTCAGTGTGTGTACATATACAGCATGTTAATAAAAAAAAAAAGCAACCATCTTCGCAGACAATTTATATTTAAACTATTTTAACTTTGGCCCTATTTTCAACCCCTCCACCACAGGCTAGATGTAACACAAGGTCAATTTCTTAAGCAGAATACAAATGGTTTAAATTCAGAATTTTCCCTTCTCCTAGCTAAAGAATCTAGTCTGCCCTACTATTTACTCATAGGTGGAGAGAAAATAGTTGCATTCACACCTTTTCCCAAGGATATGAGCACTATGTGAAATGCAAACAGCCTCATCCAGGATTCGAAGCCAAAACACAAATATTTGTGGATAGACTGTTCAGAAAGATGAAATATTATAAGCAGAAAGTTCATAGCATCAAATCTTTGACAAAAATTACGCAAAGTTTATACTAATGATAAGATCAGATCCACAAGAGGACAACTCTAAATAAAATGTTTTCTAAATTAGTTTTGATAATTTGTCCAATTGGACACATGGCGCAACGGATATAAGGGTTGATATAATACAGTTCTAAGTGACAATCATCTCTAGGTTGCAGGTTCAATCCTGCCCAAGGGCGAAAACTTAACACAACTTAACCCTTGTACCAGTCCTGGTTAACATGAGAACAGTCTTCACCCATGGATTGAATAAAGTGTCGCTTCGAGGTTCCGTGAAGGCTCTTGCGGCTGACAAGAAACACCTGAAAAGGCTTGAGGGCACCTCGTCCGAAACGATGTGTAGATAAGAATAAAGATAAGGACAATAGTCCAAATAATGCAATATATAAGTTGAAAATAGTTCCATTGAAAGTGACTAAAGAGCAAGGTTAATTAATAGAATGTAATTTCTTTACTTGGTAACAGGTGTGTTAATTTTAGCATTAGTATTTATCAATATAGAAGATAAAAAATTTTTTAAATAAAAAACCTTAACATATATCAAGATGGAATGAACTCTTCATTAAATGGCAAGCCTCTGAAATTAGTAGACCAGTCCACATACCTAGGTAGCAGTATCTCATTTACTGAAAAGGTAAACCATGGGCTACTAGGACAGGTTAATGACCAAATGGAAATCTATCAACTTAAATTTAGTTGTAGGTGCATATGTGATGACTACATCGTAGACTAATTCAAATACTGGATTCAGTATTCTCCCTCCAGCTTGGGTAAATAGAAGACAGTTCTTTAAGCTTGGAATAGTAACCGGTCTAGAAGGAAAACTGAATTCAAATCAAAGCAGCTCTTTTCATTAGACAAAACTACTTTGAGAGCTCCTCCTTCCATTTAAAACTATTCCCTTCACCATTATGCAAAAAAAAAAAAAAAAAAAAAAGAAACCTTGGGGCATAAGGAGTCGTAGGAAATGGAATTGTTGACCAGAGTTCAAATCCTGGACATAGATGTTTGCATTTCACATACGCTTCGAAAAGGTATGAATCTAACTATACTCCCTCCAGCTATGGGTAAATAGTAGGGCAGACTGGGCTCTTCAATCATAGTTAGGCAACCTGTATAAGAGAAGGGAAAACTGAATTCAAACTGTTAAACTCCACTTAAGAAATTGACTGTGTCACATCCTGCTCGTTGGTAAATAAATAAATATATACACACACAAGAAAAACATCAGAATAAAGCAATTTCCAGTTCAATTTGCAAACTAGTCTACATTCACTCATTTTCCAAGTGAAAAAAAAACTCAATTTTAGAGTACTTCTCTAAGTCAGCAGTGGTCTATTGTTGGTATCAGCACAACATAGAGGGAGTCTATCCCTTTTTCACTAGCACTAACCCACGGAGATCGTTTCAGCATCCGAGTTGGAGTGCCATGCCTAACATCAACTCCCAACTTTACCGCACAGTTCCAAAACTGTTCTATGCGCCTAGTTGACGAGGGCTGGTATCAAATCCAGAACCTTGTGGTTACTAGGTGGATGCTCTACCGAGCGAGCTAAACCGGCCCCGATAACGTTAGTAATGTTGTTGATTAATGTTCAAACTTTAAAAAGCAGTCATCTCTTTTTCATGTCTTCTGAGCTATGGACATTGTAATTAAATCTATACTCTTCTTGTAAGGAAAATATGCGCAACAGATGGCATGGATCTTCTACCAAAGAAGATCTATTCTTTACTTCTTCTAGTACAATATAGTCCTACCATTTGAACTAAAAAAGAAATAAAAAGCAGGTTAAGTCTTTGCCAAGCCTCTTGTCTATTGTACTTGCATAAATGGTACAATTTATAATAATTTACTAGTACAAATCTTTAAGAAAATAAGTAACAGCACAAATACCTGCACTTTTACAAGCCAAACTGATAATACGGTATATACTCACAGATAGGTTACACCCCTAATTTATGGTTGTCAAAGTGGGTATTTGTAGTTGACTTACAGGTAGGTCACATTATAATCTGGTTAGTTACGCAATCTATTCTAATATAAAACTTATCAAATATTCACTTTTGTTTCAAGACTTTGCTTATAAGTATTAGATCTAGTACTCTTTGCCATAGACTGTGATAAATAATGCAAACATATAGAAATAAGGGTTGCATTTCTTTTTTAAATATACCATATATACTCAGGGTTAGATTGCACCCCTAATTTATGCTTGTCAAAATGGATATTTGCAGTTGACCCACAGATAGGTCACATTATAATTTAGCTAGTAACACAACCTATTCTAACATAAAACTTATCAAATATTTACCTTTGTTTCAAAACATTAGATTTAGAACACTTTGTATTATGCCTCACCGTCTATGGCAAACATATAGAAATAAGCATTGCGGTTTTTTTTTGGGTTTTTTTAAATATACCTTACCTACTCGGGGATAGGTTGCACCCCTAATTTGTGGTTATCGAAGCCGCTATTTGTGGTTGACCAACACATAGGTCACATTATAATCTAGCTAGTTACACAACCTATTCTAACATAAAACTAATAAAATATTCACTTTTGTTTCAAGACTTTACTTACAAATAATAAGATCTAGAACATTTTGCCATAGACTGTGATGCATAATGCTAACATACAGAAATAAGGGTTGCATTTTTTTTTTTTTTTTTTTTTATACCATATATACTCAGGGTTAGGTTGCACCCCTAATTTGTGGTCGACCTGCAGATAGGTTGAGAAATAAGAGTAGTGTTTCTTAGTACTATGATCATAAGTGAGCCTGGGTAAAAAAAGTAACTGTCAGCAGCACCAGGTCAGTTTAAGGCAATGAGTTGGTAGGAATCTTTGAGATATATATATGAAAGGCTCTGAAATCCTTCAAATGCATATTGTACGCATTTCCCACCATTGCAATCACTGATTATTGCCAATTAAAATCATAAAAATTATAGAGCTGTTTTAAATTCATGTTGAATGGATAGGTTGCACCACTGATTTTGGTGGAATTTTTGGTTTTGAAAAAAAAAAAAAAAAAAAGTGCAACCTATCCACGAGTATATACAGTATTCATTAAATATTCATTTGTTGGGTTATTTAATGCGTTGTTGACTTCATGTCCATGCTACCCTAACATTTTTTCGAACATCTCAAATTCTCCGTATTTTAACCACTTTGATTTAAAACACCAAAGAATGTACTCTGATGAAGGCCGTTATTCCTTGAATACTAAAAATAAATTTGTAGTTTTCTATTATTGTTATTTTATTTTGTATTTAAAATAATAGATAGAGTACATGTGTACATGGATAAACTCCTGGCCGAAACACGTGTCAATAAAATTGAATCTAATTTATCCATTCAGCATTTTCTTTATTTTTCATTTCAACATATTTATAAAAGTTAGGATAGCATGAACATGAAGTCAACAACTGGTTACTGACAATTTCTTACTTATACGATTTTCAAACCAAGCTTTGTTACACATACATTAGCAATAGCATAATCTTTACAGATCACTGCCGTCCCTCACAATCCTCCAACCCCACCACCAGAACCTTTCCTCTCATGAGCCTTCAAATGACTCATCAATCCCGCTGCAGTTCCAAAGTTTGATGTAAATATGACATAGGAAGGATGCCCTTCCGATTGTATCAGATAAAATTTTATGCTTATGCACCACCATGTTTCTTAAGACCAGAAGCAGACTTAAGAAACTTTGTTACACACACACCATACCGTTTTCCACCAGTCAATAAATTCCGCTACTCATTAAATCAAATACTTATTCAAAACTAAAAGTTCATCTCGTCCTAACTCAAACAATTCTTTACAAAGTGTACAGAAGAGTAGAATAATCAATTAAAAGATATTTCATTCACTACTATAATAAACTAATAAAATCTACAATAGCCAATAACTGTAACAAATTAACTTATAGTCTAAATGTAACATATGCAAGGTTTTGTGATAATAACAGCAGAGTCAGCAAAAGATTAAATTCATAATTTGTAATAGGGAATCCACTTTCTACTAAATCATTTGAGACACCTGTTCAACTGACAATTAACACTTCAATGAAACTATTTTTTGACTTGTTATGGATCACCAGGTAAGCGTTTAAACAGAGTTTTAAAAATGAATAAAAAAAAGAGGAAAAAAAAAGAAAAGAGAAGCCTTTAATACATTCAATGGCACACAATGCACATGTGGGTCTTGTGGCGTATTGACTTAATTTACACATGTGCATCCATTCTTTCAAGTTTTATCTAAAGACGTCTGTGTGTGTGTGTGTGTGTGTGTGTATACACACACACTTATATATAAATTTGAAGAGAGGATGACTTAACGGTGGAGAAAAACAAATTTGACCCTCAAGAAGTAGAAACCCAATAAGTCAGAATTATGAATGAATATAAAAAGTGCTCAATAGATTTGTAGAGCTGGTTTAGAAAACCAATAAAAGCAGAATATATCTACATAAACATAAGTTTCACCAGTAGGACCATCAGGATAATTCTGATCAAAACTGATTAAAAACAAGTAGATACATACATTTCAGCCTTTTACTTTCCCAATGGTGTGTAAGACATGATAATTATAGACTTTACTGTCATATATGTATTAAGTTTGTAATTCAGTTCTCAGACCAGTCCCAACCCAATGTTAAAGAACCTAACTAGGGTTTATACCATTCCAAAGGGCATTAGCACAAAAGGAATACAAATAACATCAACCAGAATTTGAATTCTGCTTACCATGCCAATGACCATCACACCATAAATGCAAATCATAGCAAACATTTTTTTTTCAAACCAGGATCAAAATATAAGGGTGACAGGCGGGGAGGGGTTACATATCAAACAGTAAAGATAAATAAAATAATTTTTTTCTTGGCACCATAGTTTTGGTTAGCATTTGGAGACAGACAAAAAAAAAGAAAAAAATGTATTTCATTTTTTCACAATAAAGTTGTGCTATATAAACAGCTTAGCTCAATTGTTAGAGTGTCTGCCCAGGAACAACAAGGTTCCTGGTTCAATACCGGCCTTCGCCAACTCAGCATATGAGTAGCACTGGGATCTATGCGGTAAAGTAAGGAGTTGATGGTTGGTATGGTGCTCCACCTCAGGTGCTAAAAAACAAACTCCTTGGTCTAGCACTAGTGAAAAGGTGATCTACTCCCTCTGTCTGGCTGATACCGACATGAGGCACCCTGACAACTACTTTTTTTTTTAAATATATAAACAGTAAGGACAAAATTAATTAACCTCATAAATATTAACATTTCATGTAATGGAAAACCATGTCTACATAATATTGTAATTAGCCAACAATGAAAGTGTCTCCCCACACCCACCCTGTCCCCCCAAAAGAGGGTTCCTAAGCAAAGTAAAACAATCACTACAAGCTACAGACCCTACCCAAAGTTTATTTGCACAAGATCATCTGATAAAAATGGACATTTAAATTTTAATCTTATATTCTTTCAATTATATGGAGTCAGTATTGAAAAGGCTGAGAAAAAAAAGAAAAAAAAACAATTTGATCCTCCAAACACAAAGAGAACACAACTAATCTGTCCAGTTTACAGACAGAGAAAAAAAATCAGAATAATTTATGTACCAATTTTTTCTTACCCCCCCCCCCCCCCCAATTAATTTAGATTTACTTATTCTGTAATTCCAGTTTTTATAAACAAGTGGAGAAGACAAACATAGAATAAATATTGTACAGAAGAATGAAAGGCTGGTCAATCTTGTTGGGTTATTCAATGCCAAAGTAAAGTTAGTGGGGTTGCCTATTGTCGGTATCAGTCAGACAATGAGGGCGTCTATCCCCTTTTTGCTAATGCTAGACCAACTTGGGAGCCTTTTTGTAATCGGAAGCCATCATGGGGTACAGGGGTTAAGCTGTGTTTATTTATGTTACTGCTGCCTCTGACCAGGATTAAACCTGCAGCCTAGAGATAACTATCAGTTAGAACCATCCTACCTAACGCCTTTATCCACTATGCTATGTGTCCCAAGAAGGTTCCCCGAGTCCAAAAAGAATGCTCCCAAGTCTGACAAAAAATACCTAAAGAAGACCAGCAGGCACATCGGTCGAAACATTGTACAGATAATAAAGATGAGGACAATAGTCCGAATAATCCAGATGACATAATGAAAAGTGCATCTTCAATAAAATATTACTAGTAAAGAAAAGTCATGGTGGCCTAAAGTGAGTATCACCTATTCAGCAAGGGAGTCTATCCCCTTTTCACTAGTGCTAAACCTAGGAGATTGTTTCTGCATCTGAGGTGGAGCGCCATACCTACCATCAGCTCCTTTACCGCACCGGTCCCTGTGCTACTCATATGCTGAGTTGGCGAGGGCCGGTATTGAACTAGAACCTTGTGGTTACTAGGCTGATGCTCTACCAACCGAGGTGAGCCGGGCCCTTAAATATTACTAGTAGAATCACATATTGTAAATGAAGTCAAGAAGCTGAGAAGCAATATCAATTATACTTATCTTACATTAATTAGGAGAAATATAGATTATTGTTATATGCTAATTGCATAAATATGCACTTTGTCACTAAATGTTCAGTTGCAATTGAGTAGAAATGTCTTAATTGTTTTGAATAGAAAAGTCACTTGAAAAGAAATTGGTTCTTCTAATTCAATATTGATAATTTAATAAGACATGATAAAAGCGAAAGATGACAATATATCAAGAAGAATAATAATCACCACTTGTGGAGGGAAAAAAAAAGAGAAAATATCGAAATATAAAAACAAAATATTCGTAAACTAGAAGCAGTTGCCCACCATTGCTTGGGTAGGGGGAGTGACAAAATTTAGTCTCGCAGATCATTATTACTAAATCATGAGCAGGATGCCCCCCCCCCATTAAAATCCCTACATAAAAAAAAGATGTTCGTTGATACCGACAATAAGCCACACTGCCAACATATATAATGTGTGTGTGTGTGTGTGTGTGACAGTTTAACATGTTTGAATTCAGAAATTTCCTTCTAGACCGGTTGCCATAACAAGAATACAGAGCCCAGTCTGCTTTACTATTTACGTATAGCTGGAGGGAGAATAGGTGGATGCATACCTTTCCCAAGCATATTAGCACTGTGAAATTCAAACAGCTTTGTACAAGGTAGAATCTCCCATTGTCTTAAAAATAATCTATTATAAAATCTATTATAATAATCTAATTTTAGTACATATGTGTGCGTGTATATAAGTCATCCGCAGACACTGTGTTTGGACGTTTCACGTCTCTTCAGTGTGGCTAGACACAGCAACTACCTCCAACCAGGAGCAAAACCCGACTGGCTTTTCATCAGCTGATTCATTAACCTCAGCCATTTGACAGCTGCCATTAAGGAGCAGTGTTTAAACTATTAAATACATACATTTGTTTATATATTTTATTTTACAATCACCAGAGAGATCTAGTCTGTAAACAACAGACGATCATTGCTTTATGCTGGCGGTGAAAGAAATAAAGTTTCTTCTGCACTAATTTAACAAAAGAACATAGTTCAACTATACATATACGGGGGCGGGGGTGCTAAGCAACTAGAGATATTTTAAGTAAACTTAGTATTAAATGACATTTTCTATTTAACTAGGATTTAATAAACCAATAAACAGACAATCCTCATATGGTGATAGGGTTTCTGAAAGGGTTCCCTAAGTCCACAGAAAAAGGTTCTAAATGGAGTCAAAGAGAGAAACATTAGCAGGTGGCTAATTAACAGGCATTCTTTAATTTATAGTGAGGAGAGATCTTTTTAAAAAGAAATATTCAACTCTGATAATTACAGGATTCTCATAAATTGTGGCTCATAGGTAACATAAATGGAATTTTATTCTCCTTTTGTTAAATAAATGCAGAAAGGTATTCAAAGCTACAAAGTCATAATGGTTGATCAAAACAATGCATTTAACAATAGGATAAGAGTGTCTTAAAATTTTATATATATATGTAAAAGTGTATGAGAGAGAGAGAAAGCGAGAGTGTGTGATAGAGAGAGAAAGAGTTCATGAGGGAATTCACTAGAGTACTTGGTGATAACATTTAATGGAAGAGCAGAAAACTAAAAGTAAAATAAATATCCAAGGTCCAATCCTAAATGTGAAATTACATATTCAAAAGTAGATTTGGGCAAGTCATATGGTGTAATAGTAAATTAGGATAGCAGACCATTACACAATGTTATACAAATTGTGTTCCTTGATAGTAAGTGTTATTTCTTAATTGTTCCTATTCCCTTTACCTTTGTGCATTGGTTAATGAAATTTAGAAATTAACCTATTTTCTATGTTAAAAAAAAAAAAAAAAAAAAAAAAAAAAAAAAAAATGGACAAATTTGCACATTTTCATAAGATCTGAATAAAATATCAATAAAAATGTACAAGTTCTACAAATATACAACAAAAAGTTTTTAGTAAGTTCTAGAAAATTCTATCAGCTATTCAGTACTGAATGTACCTGGAATATTGTGGAAAAATTGGTAAATTTGAAAAATGTCATTACTCAGGTTACAAAAGAAAAATAGATCTCTATTGACTTGAGACATAAGCAATTGCAAAATATTTTCTGCCAAGGAACTCAGTGCTCCATACTTCTGGCCTTGTGCCAAACTAAGTTTTAGTAAATAAGTACACAAAATAGATTTTCTTTTAAGAGAATCAATTTCTTATTGCATTACTAATTAACTTTATAGATAGTTTTTATTGTATGTTATATATTGTTATTGCTGAATCAGAACTAATAATCTGGACCAAACCTAAAAATGTTTAAGCCAATAAATCTCTAAGTATTACTTAAATTGTGGATGTGAACTTAGTGTAATAATTATCATCATAGAAAATTAAATTGGCAACCAGATTCCAAATCGTATTAATGAGGTTGGTTCTCACCTGGTGCTCCATACTTCTGGCCTTGTGCCAAATTAAGCTTTAGTAAATAACTAAACAAAATAGATTTTCTTTTCTGTATTTTTATCAAGCTGTTTCATATTCAGAATAACAAACTTTAGTTTAAATATCAAAGCTTAAATCAATTATAAAAAACAACAGTTTTGGGGTGGGGAATGCTAGTCAAGAATTTAAGATTTTTAATCCAGAATTCTCATATGATTATTTATATATATATATATATATATATATATATATATATATATATATATATATATATATATATATATATATATATATATATATATATCATACATAATATGTATTTACCAATCCCTTCAGTACCAGCAGCATGTGATTTACGGTCAATTTTAACACGTTTGAACAACAGGTTTACTCCTAGACAGGTTGCCTATTTACCCATAGCTGGAGGGAGAATAGTCTGATACATACCTTTCCCCAAGGGTATTAACACTATATAAAATGCAAACAGCCCAGGATTTGAATTCGGTTTGTTGCATCTATTTCCTAAGACGATAACCATTACACCACAGGAGCCTACTTATCTATACAGTTAAAAGACCAAATGACAAATTTTGAAGTTTCCAAGACTTTTCTCAAATTCTTATAGTTAACCTTATGAATGAATAGCTACCATCTGTTGCAGGCGAAAATGTGTGACAAGAGAAATAGATGATAAAATAGAAAACTGCAAGTTATATCTCATGATAACGACCATCTTGTCAGACCTTGTGATGTATCATCAATGGAAGAGACAGAGAGAGACAGACAGACAGAAGGTGAATAGATTGAATATTCTTGGTCAATACAAAACACTTACAAGGCCTTAAATCAAGAGAACTTGCTTTATTTGTACACATAGAAATGAAAATGTCTGCTACTAAGACCCTGGCATGGTATGTATTTTTTTTTTTTTTTTTTTGGGGGGGTTGTTTGATGCCAACTGATTTGATGAATTTATATATATATATATATATATATATATATATATATATATATATATATATATATATATATATAAAATTTTTTAAATTTTTAAATTAAAAAAAAAAAAATTTTTTTAAATAATAAATTTTTTTTTTTTTTTTTTTTTTTTTTTTAAATGGAGATAGTGCATTTTGCTGTTGGTAACCAAAACTATAATACTAAAGACAATTCACCATTTTATTCATTAAGGACTTAATTTTATAATGAATAGCTTCTTTTTTTTTTTTTAATAAAATAAAATAAAAAAAATAAAAAAAATAAGAAAATAGATGGAAAAAAAAAGAAAATATTTTTTATCAATTGAGATTGGTGGGAGTGTTAAATTCTGGTCATTTGAATAAAAAAAATTCTCACTTCAAAATACCCAGACTTTTACTCTGGGGACATCAACAACAGTTCCAGTGCATGTGTCATTGTGTTTTTCCCCCTAATTTTTCCAGCTACGCAGTATAATTTTCCACATGTAAACCTATGTAAATTTGCCCCCAATTTGAGGCTTCCCCCCCCTCCAGAGGAGTTTTTCCATGAATTATTTCCGTCTAACTCTTGTATTTGCATATACCTATATAAAAAGGACAGGTCAGGTATTAACTTTTCAAATAACAGAATTTAAATTTCTTTCCTTTTTGTGAACTGTGACCAAGTGTTATAGTTATTTACTAAGTTTAGCTTAGATTTGACTTATAGATAGGAAATAAACGTAGCAACACTAGTTCAAATCCTGGACATGGCTGGTTGCATTTCACATAACACTAGGAAAGGTATGAATCCAACTGTTCTCCCTCCAGCTATAGGTAAATAGTAGAAATTAGAGTGGACCTGGCATGGGATCCTAACAGGTACTACCACTCCGGGTCAGAATAATGACAATGAAGTAGTACTCCACACACCCTAGAGCTCCAGAACTGGAGCCTCACCATCAGATGCAGTTTAGCATCATACCCATGCTATTCATTATTTCTCTGACAGCAACAAACAGCCTACATTAAAAATAATAAAGAGTAAAAAAATTTAAAAAAAAAAAAAAATTTTTTTTTAAAAACTGGTTTTTAGGATTTTATAGCACGTCAACCCTTATTGGGTTATTTTATGCCGAATACATTGTTTTATTCATTCTTAATGGTATCCAAATTTTTTTTTAAAAACATTTTTTTTAACTTAACCCATAGATGGGACCCCAACAGGGTCCCATCTATGGCCAGAGAGGACTTAAGAGTAATGATGATTAAGGGATACTCCACACTCCCCAGAGCTCCAAAATTGAAACTTCACCATTATATGCAGATTAGCATCATACCCAGGACAACCTGGTTGTCTGTAGCAGCTGCTTTACCAACTAAGCTACAAGAGCAATTGGCTATTGCAGAAGTCTAGAAGTCAAACCTATAAACCCATCCCATACTCCAGTCTGTCTGTGTGCAATGTTTACTCTTACTAGTAGCAGATTTTATTGATTTATTCTTATTAAAACAAGTTATTAGTCCTTAAACACCAATATATTTTCTCTTCACTACTTGCCAGTGTCAAATTAATTTGAACCTACAGAGTTATTTTTAAACACCTTAAAATAACAGACAAAAGTCATTTACCAATGATCTGATCAAAACATGATGTATACAAAAGTTGGTCAGATAGATCTGCAAAGTAAAACTCACACACACAATTAGGTCAACTAATATTGGTGTGTGTAATATATATATATTATATATATATATATATATATATATATATACATACATACATACATACATACACACACACACCAACTCCTCCACACAAGTAGAATGTGACAAGATCAATTTTTAAAGCATAATTTAACAACTTTGAATTCAGAGTTTTCCCTATGCTACACCAGTTGCCATACCAAGATGGAGGGAGAATATTAATATCCTACCTTTCCCAAGGGTATTAAGATTATGTGAAATGCAAACACACCTACCTTAACCCTTGTATTCTCAAAATGACCTATTGCCATGCAACACACGTAAATAGCACATATGGCTTAATATGAAGATTTTTCTTTTTTTTTTTAATGACTTGTTTAACATTTCCCTGAAAATATAATTTGATTAAAAAAAAAAATTGGAAGTTTTAATTTTTTTTTTTTGGGGGGGGGGGTAAAAATGATATTAGAAACTTAAGATTTTAAAGAGAAAAATTTAAAAAAAAAAACAATTTCAAGTATATATTTACCAAACTCTCAGCATGTGACACTAGGTCAATTTCTTAAGCAGAGTTTATCAGGTGTTAATTCCTTCTCCTAGCCTGGTTGCTAAACAAAGGTTAAAGGGCTCAGTCTGCTCTACTATTTACCCATAGTTGAAGAGAGAATAGGTTGATTTGTACCTTTTCCAGGGGTATTAGTGCTATGTGAAATGCAATCAGCCTCGTCCAGGATTTGAACTCCTCATTGTGTCTATTTCCTAAGATTCTAACCATTACACCACCACTCGCCTCCTTTCAAGCAGGGTTCAATTTCTTTGTTTAATGGGCTTCATGTTACTTCAAAGAAAGTTTGTCTTTTACACTTGGAATACATTCTACCATTATTCAATTGTAGTAAGTAAAAGATCTATTTATTCTATATCCTTCAGATATAACTATATTGAATGATATTAAGAATACAGTATATTTTGCAATTATGTATCGAATAAGCAACAGTACGTTCATATTGGGGTTTTTTTCAGGAACAGTAGTAAGATAAGAAGTTCAATAAAAAACCTCCACTGCCTAACGGCTTGGGAGTAAACCATGAAAACAAATCAGGAGCCAAAGTCCCTAAAGTGGTGTGATGCTGAAATCCAGTGCTACCCACTAACTCCTGCGACACTACCACTGCATTGGTCTTTTACCTTTCAGCAGCTGTGTGGAGAGGGTGGGTTGCTGATTGAGCAGCAGCTCATCCTCCATATGAACCTGCCCAGGCTACATAGTTTAAAAAATTGGACACTACGCCATCGTCTCTCATAGAAGGAAGGATGCCAACAATATAATTATTTTCCATTTATTGCATAAAAAAAAAAAAAAATAAAAAAAAAGATTTTTTTTGTGTCATACACTTTTTTGTGTGTCATACACTACTTAAAAAAAAGTCAGGCCTTCTAATAAATAATACTATGATCAAAAGAGTCCTGATGGAGTGGGATAGTTAAATGCCAACTTGTATCAGTGCAGGTCCTTAATAAATTATTTCTTTTATCTATTGGTTCTTCATGATTAAACACATCATTCCTAGGTAACAGGTTTTTACATTTAGTTTCACAGCTGGTTCATCTGTCATCTATTAATACTTAAGAGAATTTCTTTTCAAGACATTCTTTCAAGATTAATCCAATGTTTAACACAAAGCTTAGAATTAATTTAGATCTTATTTCAAAACATTACGAAAAGCATGGACAGATTATTGATCATATGGAAATCTGATCTTTCTCATGGGATAAAATAGGAATTCTTCCAAGCTGTAGCCATGTCACTACTACTGTATGGCTGCAACACTTGGATTTAACACAATATAGTATTTATGTATCTTTTAAGGAGCCAAAGTCCCTAAAGTGGTGTGATGCTGAAATCCAGTGAAACTTGTGATAAAATGATGTGCCAAGTGTGTTGAACTTTTTAGGAGCTGATGGTAGGTGTGGCGCCCCACTTCAGATGCCAAAAAACAATCTCCCTGGCCTAGTGCTAGTGAAAAGGGGATAGTGAAGTGGAGCCTCACCACTAGATGCATTTTAGTTACAGAAGATACCCTCTTTCCATTTTGGGGGAGGGAGGGTGTTTGGTCTTACTTCACTGCAGTGGATACAGTTAATATATTCTAAACCCCACCAAAAGGGTGAAAATTACATAAGTTTTGTGAATTCAACATTAACACTGAATTCCATTTGTAAATTATCCAAATAAAAGATAATGAAATGCTAATTAGAATCAGTAATATCTTCATAGATCACTATTACAACAGGAAACCAACAATTTCACAAGATTGTGCAACATTTGTGGCTATGTATAGGAATATGAGGATTTACTGTGCTCTCCCATTGTAGTAGTTTGAACATCCTACAACAGCGTTCAGTATTTCCTCATTTGAAGCCATTTTGTCCTTTCCTTTACAAAGATCATCAGCTCCTTCAGTCGCTTGCCAGATCTTAGGTTTGGCTATACTTCATTTGACCTTCCTCTATTTCTTCTAAGTTTTGTCTTGTTAACAGTTTCGTAACTTATGTTTTTTGTATGTATCCATTAGCACCAGATACTTGTGCTGAATAAATATATTAAGCACTCAATTTCTTGTCATTCCACCTCAACGATACAACTATAGAATACTAAGTCCATCCCCTGAGTCCTGATTGGTTGCTTGGTCTGTAGGGTCCTCTGAGGCTCCATAAATCCTCAGGGAATGTTTTTGGTATTCTATAACAACAAATTCTATAAATGATTTTATATAGAAACCAGTTAAAATAAGTAATCTTCTTATATTCCTTATTCAATGTTGTTAGTCATTTTAATTGAATACAATTCATTAAACTAAAACTTAAATACTTACACCCGGAGGGTGCATATTCTTGCTAGTACTAGAGTTGTCAGAGATAAAAGCTTATAACACAGCCGAAGGAATGCGTTCAGTGACCCCTCCCTCCTCTTTCCCCAATCACTGATTTTCTGGGTAATTTATACCCAATAAAATGAATGACTAAAATACATACATAAAACAACTAGTGATCAACTTGAAAAACTAGTTAGCATTCATAAGTCAATACAAAATATAAAAAATCTTAAACCACCCCTCTGCCCAGTTATCTATACATATATAAAGGACAGTTGGTGTGTGTGTATATATACATATATATATAATTTCTGGAGAAAACTAAGAAAATAAAATATATATATATATATATATATATATATATATATATATATATATAATATATATATCTCAGTGATGCTGATAGCTTTTTGATTTAGTGCATCTTGGGATGCACAGATTTGATTTTGATGGGTCCCAACTAAAGTTTCTTTATAAATTGTAGAGTTTTTATCTATGAACAATTAAAGCCGTCTAACCCCTACCTTGCACCCCATACAGTGTATGCAATTTCCAAGAAAATATTGAAATGTATTTACAGATAGCTGGAAATGGTGGGAGGGGGGCACACACAAAGGGACGCAGGGATATGATTTTTCTGCATCATTTTAGTTTTTGTATGTCAGTACCACAGTATATATATATATTATTAATTATCACCAGAGCTTAATTTTTATGCAACAAAGGAAAACCATTGATACTTTCAGGATTAAAAAAATAAACAAATTAATTATGGAAAACCAAAACCATCAATGGATCTGCGAGACTAACTTTCTTAATCACTCCCTCTACCCACGAAACACCGGGTAGCTGCTTCTAGTTTTTAAATATACTTTCACAACAGTTAAGACAAAAAGGCAATTTTACAAGATGAAAAAAAGGAAAGGCACGTCAACCTGTCTAGGTTAGAGAATCCCATATGTTAATATTTACTTTTTTGTGTAGTAGTTTCTTAAGGTATTTTTGTATACACAATTCTAATCATCAAGTATTCCTGTCTAATACTAATAATTATAGGGTTTTAAGTATTATTTGTATTTAATACTAGTCATTTGATTACACTGTGAAATGGATTCAAGTAACTAATAATAATCCTTAGTAAACAATTACAGCTTCATGTAACTTAATCCAAATAATTTAAAGATATACATAACCTCACCATCAGAAACAGTTTAGTATGAAACATAAGACACTAAAATAAATTAAGATTGGAATTACCACAGAAAAAATAAATTGTAAAAATGGAAGTTTTCAGAAACCTGCAATTTAATAGGAGTCAAAGTCCAGGCTTATTTAGTTAATAGAGATGCTGATGGGTACGAGTCCTACGTCCCGACACACAAAAATCTAAAAGGACTCCGTAAAACCATATCCATGCATCCCAGTGTTTTCTTTTTCTTCCCTCACCAATTCAAGCTAATTGTAAATACATTTCAATAGTTTCTATTGAAATTAATTACGCAGGATAGTTTAGTTAGACAGACCCATAAGATTTCCAGGAGACTCATTCAAAGCAAATATGTGCGTCTCAGGACGCACTAAATCAAAAATCTACCAGCATCACTGAGTTAAGCAGTGATGACCCTGTTAAATACTTAATTGGGTGACCAGTTTAGCAACAGCAGGTACTGTAAGCAACCAGAGTCCTTTGGGTTATTTTCTATAAGTCTAACATGATCAAAGGGGAACCACTCTTGACTGATAAATTATTTATCTATTGATCTACTAGGAAAAAAGACAGGTTAGTGTTTAGGGCTAGGGTTAGTTTAATGAGAAAATAAATAATTTATCAGTCAAGAGTAGTTCCCCTTTGATCATGTTAGACTTGGAAATAACAGTTCTTCGTTTCTAAAAAAAGGACTGGATTCAGCACTAAATGACCTAAAAAGGGTTGTTATACTGTGGAAAACAACCAAAACTAACCAGACTTATTTGAGAAAAAATAAATAAAAAAGAAAAGCCATTTAAAAAAGATTTTAAAATACAATGAGTTCAACTGATTTAAATCTGCAGTTGATACTCTCCCCCCCCCCCACCCCTAGTTTGTTTTTTCTTCTTCAACAACCATTGGAATGTTCCTTGACACAAAACCTAATTGAATTTAACAATAACAGGTATGCCAAGATTTCAGTTATTCTATAGACATGGGAGAAAGAGAAAGCCAATTCTTGGTTAACATAGAGGACATGTTCAGAAAACCAGCAATTAAAAGAATATGAAACCAGTTTTAGTCAAAATCACCAATACAAAACGAGGTTTAAAGATTTCAAGACAACAGATTCTTACCAATCCATCCAAAACATTCCTGAAAATCTTTAAAAAAAAAAAAAAAAAAAAAAAAAAAAAATTATATTGACATTTTCTCAATTCGTTTAGCCTTACATTTGAACATATATGCCCGCCTAAAATTCATTAATTATTAACTAATTAATTTTCAAAATTAGGTACGACTTCAATTAAGCGCATATCCTCCAAAAATTAACACATTTGTTTACTTAACCTCATTATATATATGTTTTTTTTCTTAACTTTGAGTATATTGATATTTTGAGGATATTAGCCCATGTGATCATGATATCATACAGATATGAGCATTTGATTAATATCAACCTCAATCTATGTACCGAAACAGCGTGAAACTTTGCCACCCATTTTTGACACATTCAGTTAGTTACAGTACCTTCGCCTTAAATTGCAAAATTATATCAGAGTATCATTTTCACTTAAACTGCTTCAATCTTTTTAATTAAAAAATTAGACTAAACAAAACTGACAAATTTGATGAAGAAAGAAAAAAAAACATTGATGACAGCTGTCATGACACAATCAAAAGCAATCTTTAAATTAGAACTAAATGCTTCTAATGCCACCAGCAGTGATGCTGATAGCTTTTTGATTTAGTGCGTCCTGGGACGCATATATTTGCTTTGAATGAGTTAAAAGCCGGCTAACCCCTACCTTGTTATCTATCCTGTGTAATTCGTTTCTAAGAAACTATTGAAATATATAGTTAGCTTGAAATGGGGGGGGGGAGCACTGGGACACATGGATATGATTTTACAGTGTCCTTTTAGATTTTTGAGCATCAGGGATGCAGGATGCATACCTATCAGCATCTTTGCACCAGATTAAATTTCTTGGACAAAAATACTTAGAAATGGGTACATGAAAAAAAAGTCAATGCTTTATCAAAAAATAAATAAAAAATTTAAAAAATAAAAATCTCCATGTACATAATTTTTATACAATGTCCAGATTTAATCAATTCACCGAAAAAGATTGATAAAAAATTATCTATAAATCTTTGACCGACATCAAAAGATATTTCAATTCAAGATCAAAAGATCAAAATATTTCTTCATTAAAATAAACAATGAACTTAAATGTCAATTGATAAAACTAATAAATTTAAAAACAGATTATCAACCAAAAATGAAACTTTACAAAACTAAAACCATTTTACCTATCAAAGTTTGTTTATTTCCTACATTTAAAAATGTTTAATTGTTGATTGAATTTTACAGCAGGTGTCAACCCTTGAGTTATTTTATGTCAAAGACGTTTTGTTTTATTCTTGTTGGGTATTCAATTTTTCTATTTAACTCATATATGGAACCTATATACAGAGATGCTGATAGGCACTCTGCATCCCTGATGCACAAAAATCTAAGGACAGTAAAATAATATCCATGTGTTGCAGTGTTTTTCTTCTCTCACCATTTCAAGCTAAATGTATATACATTTCAGTAGTTTCTTAAAGTGAACTACACAGGTTACAAGGTAGGAGTTAGCCAGCTTTAATTGTTTCCCCAGATCATAAATAAAAACCCTACAATTTATTAAGAAACCTTAGTTGGGACACATTAAATCTTTAACGCAAACATCTGCATCCCAGGACACACTCAATCAAAAAGCCATCAGCATTACTGGAACTAACAGGTAATACCACTCTAGGTCAGAGTGGACCTGGGAGTAATGGCGATGAAAGGGTACTCCATACTGCCCAGAACTCCAAAATTGGAACTTCATTAAATGCAGTTTAACGTCAATACCCACAAAACATTGGGTTGAAAGTTAAATGTAATATCTTATTAACACTGTTAAACTTCAATTAGCATCCCATTCTGGTATAATGGTTAACAAACTAGTCTTGCAGATCCATTACGGAATAGAGAGTTCAATTCTTGCTAAATGCCCCATACTTGCAACTTTGTGTCACATCTTACCTATGTCGAACAGATTAGGTAATGGGGTGGTCCCTCAGTGTAATGGTTAGGGTGCTAGTCTTGCAGATCCATCACTACAAAATAGCAAGTTCTATCCTTGCTGGATGCTCTATAATCATGAAGAATGGGTTAGGTAAAAAATAAAAAGTCCCATCGTGGTGTAATGGTTAGGAAACCATTCTTGCAGATCCATTACTACTGAACAGAGAGTTCAATCCTTGCTGGATGACCTTGTGTCACATCCTATGATGAACTGCTTGAATAAATACCTACTTCAACTGATATATGCATGATTTTTTTTTTTTTAAATTTATTTGATTCCATTGTTTGGTAATTGATCAAAGACTTTACAAGACAAACCTGGGATGTCTTCCATAATTGAAAGGAAGAACAGAATTTAATATTTTGAAACATGATCAAGAATCAAGAATGTCTAAGAAGGCAGAGATGCACTAACTCAAAAAGCTATCAGCATCATTGTAAAACACATCAATTTTGATAAAAGAATTTTAAAAAAAGCATAATAGGAAGCCTGACAATACATAAAAAAAATTTAAAAAACTTTTCTGAATGAAACTAGTTAGTGAATGCTTATGCCACAATAAAATGAAACTTTTTTTCTGATCAACATAAATAATCAAGCCGTCACAGTATTGAATAAAAAAAACTAAAAAAAACTCAAGTCTAGATACAAGAAAGGGATAAATTATTGAAGGATGAAAGAGAAAGAAAAAAAAAGGGGGGTGGGGGTGTTGACAAGCAGCAGTGTTGGAATGAAGTGTTTTGGATATCATCATAGCCATGAAGTTCTATAAGGCCACAATCAGTGAATTGAATTCTATTAGACCAGCTGTGGAGAAACATTTGTCTTTCCACAGCCTTGTCAAAAGTCAACTTTAAATTGTACACTTCCACTTTTAACGTCAGATATTTCAAAGCTTTCCTCAGTCTCAAAATGTCATTAATAAGGTCAAACTTTTTTTTTTTATTATTTCTTTGAAGTAGTATGTATTAATTATAAACTGGCAGGACCTGTAGATATACCACAGTATGATAATTTAATTATTACAACATTTGATGTTTACTTATAAGCTATCGCTAAATAATTCAATACGTAAAAAGTATAATAATCTTGATTTAACTCTTTCTTTTTTTCTCTCTATCCCACCCCTACTTTCTTATATATTTTCTGTGTAGCATGTCCTTTTTCTTCCCTTTCTTTATAAGGTAAACGGAATGGTCCATTATTTAGCAGAGGTGATGACACTCATAAAAAATAATTTAGTGGATAAACAAAACCAGATAAGGATTTACATTTTTTTTCATTTCATCTTGGACAGTCTTATTTTTAAGCAGAGGGTGTTGCATGATAAGTCATACAATTGAGGAACACGAGTATAAACATATACATATTAATAAGTAAAGTCTGTGGAGTGACTATTATCAGTATCAGCCAAACAACAAGGGTGTCCCCTTTTCATTTACGCTAGACCAGGGAGATTCTTTTGCCAAGGTGGAGCGCCACATGTTTTACTACACAGATCAGATTTACTCAAGATGTGCTACTCATTGTCCGAGCTGGATAGGTATCGAACCCAGAGAGTCCTAGGCGAATGCCTTACCGACTGATCTAAACTAGCCTCTTTAACACCCCCCCCCCGGCTAAACCAAATTTTCTTAGTATTTTTTTTACCCGTATGATGGGATATATTTCAAAGTTCACCATCTATTGTTTTATTCATTCTTGTTGGTATTCAATTTTTTTTTTTTTTAAACACATTTGACCCATAAATGGGACTAACAGGTACTACCACTCCCGGTCAGAGTAGGCCTGGTAGTAATGGCAGTGAAGGGGTACTCCACTCCCCATAGCTCCAGAATTGGAACTTAATTGAATGCAATTTAACGTCATACCCAGGATACTAATACCCTCAGCTACCAACTTCTAGCACATATATGATAAAAAGGGTTGAAGGGGGTGCCATAAGAGCAATAAGTTCAGGACAATCATATAGATACTAGGGCTTGAGATGACCGGCTGAAAAAAATCCTGGGTAGGTTTATAGTTATTAAATCCATAACTGTCAAGCAATATTGTCAATGTAGCCAAAGATTAAGGAAAGATCAACAAGCAGACTTTTTTTTCTTTTTTTCTTTACAGAGAGACACTTAATATTTTCTGTCAGGCAAACTGGGGTGGAAATTTTAGAAAGATCTTATTTCAAACTTAAAAAAAAAAAAAAAAAAAAAAAAAAAAAAAAAAAAAATGAAAATACAAGCGTAAAAATTCACTAAACTGGCTATATGTGCTTTGATATAATAGGCTGATACAATATGTCATTTATTTAGATTTTTAATATATTCATTAATACCGATATCTAATAGGGAAATAGGGTTAAACTAATAGAAATGCTGATAGGTTCGCGTCCCGAGTCCCTGATGCACAAAAATCTCGAAGGACCCAGTAAAATCATATTCATGCATCCCAGTGTTTTTCTTTTTTCTTCCTTCGCCATTTCAAGCTAAATGTAAATACATTTCAATAGTTTCTTAGGAATGAATTACACAGGATAGGTTACAAGGCAGGAGTTAGCCGGCTTTAGTCATTTTCCCAGATCATAAATAAAAACCCTACAATTTATTAAGAAACTTTAGTTGGGACCCATAAATTTTCTCGGGGACTCATTCAAAGCAAATACATGCATCCCTAAATCAAAAAGCTATCAGCATCACTGAACTAAGTAAATAAAATTACGAAGTAGCAAAAATATCTGTATATCTAAAACTAGGGTAAACCTAAGTCATTCCTGACAAGGAAAAAAAAAAAAAAAAAAAAAATGGATACAAATTTAAGAAAATTAACTAAAAGAAACAAAGATTTACTACAATTGTCCCATCATAGTTATTACATTTAGTGTATAGAATTCATATGCAAATGTAACGACGATTATGTAACAGATGTATTAGATATTAAATTACCGATTAATTCTTTAGTTTTTTTTAATTAAGAAAATAAAAAAAACGAATAATAAATAATTTTATTGACATCAACCAATCAAAAAGGTTAATTCTAAGTTTGATTGTTTATAGTTTACTGAAAAGGTTCTAATTACAATTCTAATTTCAATTATCTTTTCAATTATCTTTTTTTTTAATATATGCCCCATAGATTAGATTAAAACCAACCCAGCTCAAAAATCAATTATTTAGAAATATATTAACAAAAAGATGGGGTTAGGAGGTGGAGAGTGGGGGTCTTCACATTCTAAGAAAAATGTTTGACAAGTAATAACTTTCAAGGAATTAAAAAATAAAATAAAATAAGATAAATTACTTACAATTTTCTAGAAAGTTAAAATTTGAAGGGGAAAAAAAAATCAAATAGGATTGAAAAAAGATTAGATAAAAAATGTAAAAAAATTACAATATAATAAAAATTGACAAAATAAAACTACTAAAAATACCAAAACTTCTCACTAAAAGGAATGATAATAAAAAAAAATTATTATTTACAATTTTCCAGAAAGTTAAAATTCGTAAAGAAAAATATCAAATTAAGAGGATTTTTTAAAAATTAAATGTTTTTTTTTTAATTACAATAAAATAAAAATTGACAATACCAAAACTTGTCACTTGCAAAAACTAAAAAGGAATGAAAGAAAAAAAAAAGAAAAAATGACAAGTGTTTATTCTTACCTTTTCTTTGACATTATCCTGGCCCACCTGAGCCATGACTGCCTTTGTACGGCTATCAAAAACAATAGCCCCAGAGGTATCTGTAATGACAGAGTGAAAAAGTTAGAAAGAGAAAGTTCTGACTGAATCAGGCAGCTAGCAAAGAAGGGCAAGGTTAAATACGTTATCACGAAATTTTCACATGCTGAAAGTAGTAGGAGGATGAACTAAAAGGCAACATCTGGTGTGGGATGTGTGTTTGTCTAGCTGTTGTCACTGAGCACCACCACAAACTTCAATTCAACAGGAGGAGGAGAAAAAGAAAGAGAAAAGAGAGAAAGAAAGAAAAGTGTGTGTGTGTATATTATATATATATATATATATAATATATATACACACACACACATATATACATACACACACAGATTTATATGGTTAAGCAGTAATAAAAACCCTTGTCTACCAGTAAAGGTATGTTACATAAGTATTATAGGTGTGTGTGTGTGTGTATACATTACTCAATTGACAATACTATATATATATATATATACACACACGTGTGTGTATATATATGTATATATAACGGATTTATATGGTCAAGATGTAATAAAAACCCTTGTCTACCAGTAAAGGTATGTTACTAAAGTATTATGTGTGTGTGTATATATATATATATATATATATATATATATATATATATATATATAAGTGGATTTGTCAATGTTCAGTTGACAATACTTGTAAATAGAACAAAATACTTTAAGATAAAGTTCTATTTAAAAATAAAATTAAAAATCATCTTTAAAACAAGTTATTTACTCTACTCTAAGGAAGAAAGCCAATATCAATACTGTCAAAAGCTAAGTACCCCCTTCCGATCAGGGCTGGGGGACAATCAACTCTAGGTCATCAAGTACAGCCTTACCCAGCCTTTTCAATAGATCAATTAGAATTACACACCTCCACTTTTGAACCCATTTCTCAAGAAGGTGCTCATATACTCTAATGGTTATCTAATAATCTTAGAAAAGATATGCATCCAACTATTCTCCTTTCCAGCTATGGGTAAATAGTAGGGCAGACTGGGCTCTTTAACCTTTGTTAGGCAACCAGTCTAGAAGGTAAACTGAATTCAAACCTGTTAAACTCTGCTTAAGAAATTGGCCTTGTGTCACATCCTATGCAGAGGGATGTGTGTTTTTGTGTATCTCCCAATGCTTTCTCACAAAAAAAAAAAAAAAAAAAAAAAACTTTTTTTAATTATTAAGTAAATTTAGGCTAAGTTATAAATATATTAAAATTTTATTTTGGGGACAGGATAACCAAAAGTAAGTTATATCTATAGTCAGCATTGCCGATAGCTTTTTCGATTTAGTGTGTCCTGGGATGCACATATTTGCTTTGAACAAGTCCCTGGGAAAATTTATGGGTCCCAACTAAAGCCATCTAACTCCTACCTTGTAAACTATCCTGTGTAATTAATTTCAATAGAAACTATTGAAATGTATTTACAGTTAGCTTGAAATGGTGAGGGAAGAAAAAAGAAAAAACACTGAAGCATGGATATGATTTTACTGTGTCCTTTTAGATTTTTGTGCATCAGGGATGCAGGACACATCTATCAGCATCTCTGTATAGTCCAAACTAATGTGTTTTACACCATTAGATAGAAATATCCACTGGAATGTGTGTTTGTTTATAATTGTATTTCTAATGTGAGCTTATTTTGCTGCAAACTAGTTGCATTTATGTATGAACATGTTTGTGTGTTTGCTCTAAATACTGTGTAAATTTTGTGTTTTAACACAAACTATATAAAGTGGACAGAGTGACTTATTGTCAGTATCAGCCAGATCGTGAGGGAGTCTATCCCCTTTTCACTAGCACTAGACCAAGGATTGTTTTTGGTGTCTGAGGTGGAGTACCTCACCTACCATCAGCTCCTAACTTTACCGCACAGATCCCTGTGCTACTTATACGTTGAGTTGGTGAGGGCCAGTATCGAACTCCGAACCTTGTGGTTCCTAGCCAGATGATTTACTGACTGAGCTAAATTCCTTTTAATCAGCAAGATTGTAGGGGGTCATTAAGTATTTTGGGGAGGGAAATCCCTGCTAAAATTCCTTAGAGACCCCTACAATCCGAGGTAAAATACATATCCTAATTAACTTACAAGTTGTCAACCCTTACAAGCAGCAATACAAGTTGGCCTTTTCAATCTCATTGCTTAATTCAAAACAAGATCTTGCTCAGTTAGGCCCGTTTTGCTCAGTCAGTAAAGCACTTACCTAGGAATTGCAAGGTTCCTGGTTTGATACCAATCCTAGCCAACTCAGCGTAGGAGTAGCACAGGGATCTGTGCAGTAAAGTGAGGAGCTGATTGTAGGGGTGGCATTCCACCTCAGAAGCAAAAACAATCTCTTTGGTCTAGCGCTAATGAAAAGGGGATAGACTCCTTCATTGTCTGGCTTATACTGACATCAGGACACACCATCGACTTCAGTAATTTAGTATTCAGAGTTAAAAATCTAATTACAATAGTTACATTAATCACAATAAAATTTTTATTCTTATATAACATCCCTAACTCCCAAAAGAAAATTGTATTTGTTCAAATACTAATGAAAAGAACTGTATATGTACACTTATTTACTAAGTGTAACTTAGATGTGGCACAAGGCCAGAAGTGTGGGGCACCCAATGAGAAACGAACTCACTAACAATAGTCTGCTAATCTAGCTTGCTAACCATTACACCACATGAGGTACCTTGTATATGTATACAGAATATGCAAAACGTAGCTTAGATGTGGCACAAGCTACAAAGTGTGGGGCACCCAGTGAGAAACGAACTCACTCACAATGGTCTGTTAATCTAGCTTGCTAACCATTACACCACATGAAGTGCCCTGTATATGTATACAGAATATGCAAAACGTAGCTTAGATGTGGCACCCAGTGAGAAACAAACTCACTAAGAATGGTCTGCTCATCTAGCTTACAGCACATGAGGTGCCCTGTATGTATGCAGAATACACAAAACATGCCCCAGATATGTCAACAGGAACAACAATAATTAAAGGAAAGGGGAAAAAAAAAAAAAAGAAAAAAAAAAGTGGCAAACCGTGGCATTTATACTTGACAGCCAAACTTTTGGTATGTCCAAACTGCTTTTGTCGCAAAGCTAGTGACATAATATCACTATCAGAAATTTGATTGTAAAAAGTCAATCATTTAATAATAACAATCGTATTGAATACTGATTTGAAGATTGCAAAGGGCAACTTACCTGAATGAATATTCCAAGACTATATCATTTACATTTTTGCAGATTGTGTATATAACAATAAAGATGAGGGCAACAATGTTTCAGCTGATGTGCTCTACGGCCTTCAGGTGTTATTTGTTGAACTCGGGAGCTTTCATGTCATAATCTAGTTCAAAGTGACAATCATCTGTAGGTTGCAGGTTCAATCCTGACTATGAGCTAAAATAATAGAATACTTAACATAGCTTAACACCTGTACCCGATCACAGATAATGGAATGAGAACAAAATAATCCAATGGATTAAATAAAGAGTTTGGTTCAAAGTTTCATGAAGGCTCCAGATAATGACAAAGGCTCTTGAGTTGAACAATAAACAACCGAAGGAGGCCAGAGGGTACATCATTTGAAACATTGTGTATATAACAATAAAGATGAGGATAACAGTCAAAAAATCTAAATACAAATTATCAAGCCTCATCTATAAAATTTAGACAAACCAAATATCTGTATTTGCAGAGACAAACGCAACAATCAGGAATTGCAGTCCCTCCCCTCCTCTCAATCAGCTGGTCACATCAAGCCCCAGTGCCTATATGATTGTCCCAACTGTATTGGTCTTACTTGCAAACCCCCAAACCTTCTTATTATCTATGTGCTAGAAGGGGGTGGTTGAAGGTATTAATGTCTTGGGTATATAGTTAACCTAATAAAAACTATCCCAATGGATTAAATAAAGGGTTTGGTTTGAAGTTCTATGAAGGCTCCCCGATTATGACAAGTAACACCTGAAGAAGGCCAGAGGGCACATCAGCCGAAACGTTGTGTATATAACAATAAAGATGAGGACAACAGTCCAAAAAATTAAAATACAGATTATTAAACTTCATCTAAAAAATTAAGACAAATAATTCCAAAACTAGTTAAATATTAAATTATTCAAGTCCTTGACTAACCAACCATAACTCATGATGAGAATATTACTTGCATATTAAGTTAAGTTCCCACCCCTTTCCACACACACATATATATATATATCTCACGCGCACACACACACCCCATAGTATTGTCAAGAGAATGCCAGACAAATTTACATTTTTTTTTTCAAATGAAATTTTTATTTTCATAATTCTTTTTTATATTTACAGTTTTGTTGGCATCACATGTTGCAATGAATATAAATTTAAATTACTAATAATAGAAATGAAAGTATAAAAACAAAAATATATTTGGAAAATTAAATTGAAAAAGTAACAAGTATAAATTCAAAAATCTTATCGCCAACATTGATCGTTAAGCCAAACCAGTTACCTCCCTTGAATCATCAGGGCTGAGATGTTTATAAACAAAAGAAACCATTAACATCTCTCGAAATGACAGTTAAAATAAATCTAATTTTTTTTTTTTTTTTTTTTTTTTTTTTTTTTAATCGATCAAAATTTTTTATGACAATTCTACTTTGATCTTAAAAAATATTTTCAATTATTTCAAGTAAAATATTTTTTCTATCCCCAACCCACCCACTATAGATGAAATAGTAGATAAGACTGGGCCCTAGCCTGGGATGGGTAACTAGTAAATCCATTAGAATCCCTAACGAACCACTGCCAAATTTTTAAAAATCAGGAGTTTTTTTAACGTTTCTTCTTTTGAATGGCCACAAATTTTTCAAGATAATATTAACCTTTATGCAAGTTTCATAGTGTTGAATATAGGGGTGAGGGGTAAATTTGACACGTCAAATTGGAGGTCCCTATAGTACATGTGTTAGAATTCTTAACCACTGCCCTACTCCTCGTGGGTTAGTTGCAAAAAGACAGAAAGGCTGACAAAGAAAGGGAACCCTAAAACTGCAGGGGTGTAAAGATAGATTTCAACTAGTGACTGGAGTTTGGTAAGATGATACCAATTGTGCAGCTGAGGGTGGTGGTCTGCATACCCCATCCTCACCCCACCATTTAAATCTATTCTTTCAGGTTTTCACATTTCTCATGAAGAAGCAAGGATGTCATCAATATTTATGAATGTACTTTACATGGACAGGTGATGCTGATAATTTTTTGATTTAGTGCATACTGGAATGCACATAATTACTTTGAATGAGTCCCCAGGAAAATTTATGGATCCTAATTAAAGTTTAATAGATTTTAGGGGTTTTATCTATAATCTGGGAAAACAACTAAAGCCATCTAACTCCTACCTTGTAACCTATCCTGTGTAATTAGTTTCTAAGAAACTATTGAAATATATTTACATTTAGCTTAAAATGGTGAAGGAAGAAAAAAGAAAAACACTGGGATCATGGATATGATTTTACTGTGTCCTTTTAGATTTTTGTGCGTCAGGGACACAAGATACGTACCTAAAAGCATCTCTGCATAAGTTTAATAAGTTTACTAAAAACAGTTTCCAAATTTATTAGGCCAAAGAAAAATATCATTTATAAGGAAAACAAAGATTAAAACATATTCCAGCACATAATTCGGTTATTTCCTATAAGTCCATTCAATTTTAGATTAAGAAAACTAGCACTGTATTGTATAAAAACATAAAATGTAATGAATTATGTGGGTTATTTCCTACAAGTCTAACATAAACAAAGGGGAACCACTCTTGACTGATAAATTATTTATTCATTGATTGATTGATTTATTCAGAAAAAAGAAGTTAGGATTAGGGTTAGTTTAATGGGAAAATAAATAATTTATCAGTCAAGAGTGGTTCCCCTTTGTTTATGTTAGACTTATAGGAAATAACCCACATAATTCATTACATTCTATTATGTTTTTATACAATACAGTGCTAGTTTTCTTAATCTAAAATTAAATGTTTAAAAAGGGGGGAGGAGGACGGATTAATAGCATTTCAGTTTATTTTGATGGTGAAAAATGGATTTGATATATGAGGAAATTCAGTTAAGAGCAGAATGAATTAAATTTATAAGTCAGGGTATCACTGTATAAAAAGGTATAACATTTCCGAACATTAATTTTAGACGAAGTTACATCCATTATAATTAATTTTGATCAGTATTTTCTTTCAGTTTTAATTGCTTTTTTATTTTCTAATTACAAATCAGTGGGGTTGTTATTCCACAACAGAAATAATTAGAATAAAAGGAAAGCTCTTTGTGAAACTCAAATTTATGTACAGGGTGCTCCAAATGTCTTGTCACCCCTACATATTGTTTTAACTTTCATTATTTTATTTTTTTTTAATAATATATGTAAGTTGTGTAATTATTTTACCTCTTAATAAAACAATATGTAGGGGTGACAGGACTTTCCGACCATGCTATACATTAATCTACACTATGGTCCGAAAGTCTTGTCACTCCTGCATATTGTTTTAACTTTCATTGTTTTAATAAGTTATACAATTATTTTACTTTAAAAAAATTTAATAAAAAAGATTTTAAAAATCTTAATTTTCTAAAATATCAGGTTGTGTTATATAATTTTTATTATGTAATTTCAGGTTGTATTATGTAATATTAAAAAAAATGTGTGGGGTGACAAAACTTTTTAGTTTTCTAGTTTTACTAAATTTTTAAATGAACAAAAATAAAAAATTTTTAATAAGGACAAAAAAAAAAAAAATACACACACACCCACACACAGAATAGCAACTTTCATAAATTTTAAATAAAGTTGAAATTTGACTTGAAAATATATCTATACACATCTTAATTACTACTTTTAAATGATAAGAGTAATGAACAAAGAAAAAAAAACTATAACACATGATCTTAAGGCTAAATATTAATCAGGTTTTAGTTATCTATTGAGAACAACCACTTTAAACAATGATCAAATAAAAGAGCTTTGAACACGAGATGAATAAATCAAGAATCAGGTTGGTTGGTACGATTTTACGGCATGTCAACCCTTTTTGGGTTATTTTATGCCAAAGACATTTTGTTTAATTCATTCTTCATGGGTACTCAACTTTTTTTTTTTTTTTTTTTTAATTAAATTTTTTTTTTTTCTATTTAACCCATAGATGGGACCCTAACAGGTACTACTACTAAAGCTTGATATGTATTATGTAAAAACAAAGGACACCTGATGAGGGTACAACAGCAGGAACATCATGTTTTATATATCACTAAGATGAGAACAACAGTCCGAAAAATCAAAATAAATAATAAATTGTTTTTTTAGTGAAAACAAAAATGTAAACACACACAAATATGGTAATGGCCCTCATTTTCAAATAGCATCACTCACATTCATTTAGGTGAATGAGGTGTTGGTATACAAACGTATACATACCCACACAAATATGGTTACGGTTCTAATTAAGTGGGTTAGGTATTGGTATACAAACGTTTGAAACCAATTTTTTTCTTTTGCCTAATTATAAATTGAAAAGAAAAGAAAATAAATGTCAAAGTGAAGCACAGGTAGTACAGCTAGTGATGTCCTCTGGGGATGACACTAAGCAGCATCTTTTGGAGCTTTAGGGGAGTGTGGAGTATCCTTTCATTGCCATTAATCCCTGGTCCACTGACTGAGTGGTAATATCTGTTAAGGTCACATCTATGTGTCAAACACCTGTTTAAAAATTACTGGTATTGAATAAGAATGATATTTGTGTATAAATTAATTGTATAGGTTGATTTTACAGCATATCAACCCTTTTCAGGTCATTTAATGATGACTCAAGTCATTTTGATTCAGGTTGCTTATTGTACTTGTTGCTTAAGTGGTTACCCAACTAAGTATTGAACAAGCTCATTGTTGCTTAACTTTGATCTAGTGGGAACTGATGCTTTCACAATGACTTGACTGTAAGCTGTATTGGATAGGAGCGATATCATACAACAGTGTGAGAGGAGCAATATCACACAGCAGTGTGCTAACAAATTATTCTGGACAAATAGAAGTATAATTTTTTAAAAAAACAAAAACAAATTTCAGCATTAAATAATCCATAAAGGGTTGATATGCCATTAAGCAAACAAATAAACCAAACAAACTAGTTTATACTAAAAAAAAAAAAAAAAAAAAAAAAGTGTTTTTTTTTTTAAATGGCAAACATGGTCATTTTTCTTTTTAAAAACAATGAATGATTACATTTATTAATAAAACCTTCAAAATAGAAAAATATTCCTGGGAGGGGTGAGAAGGGGGGGTGTAGTGGCATGTGCAGCAAAAAATCTGCCCAAGGTCTCCACCAAGCAGGCAGATTGTGCTGAACACTTGTCAGTTTGGCCTGATAAAATGCTGCACACTTGACAGAATTTTGACTGTAACATCTGCTGGGAGAATAACCATTGCATTTGGGTTGATTGATTGAGGGAGAGAGGAAAAAAAAAAACATCAGAGGGTGAGGGGAGGGATCAGAATACAAAACTGAAAAAGATAAGCAGAGACTGCAGATAAAAAAAAAAAAAAATAAAATAAAAAAAAAATTAAAAAAAAAGGTGAGAGAGAGAAAGATTTTTTTTCATTCATAATTTTTCGTGAGAAAATGAAATTAAAAAATCCAGTTTTACTTCTCCACTGCCCATAGGTATACAGATACCTTGGGTAGAAATAGATCTATAACCGCAAAATGACATTTTTTAAACCATTTTCTTTACCAATTATATTGTTCTGTTCAATAATATTGAACATCAAACTCTCAATTTGGACCTGAACAACTAAAAAGTTAGCGGTACCATTATAGTATGTGGCCTACCTTTTGAATGTGGCCTATGAAATCATATTTCTCTTATAGTATGTGGCCTACCATAAAAAGCATATAAGGTTATAATAATAACTCCTAAGAATATTTTAGAATTAAATAGATCTGATTCATGTAAACTATGGATAATTTTTTTAAATTATTCTTAATTACTATATACAGCTTATAAGTGAATTGCATTTCTTGAAATTGAATATATGTGAAAAATAATTAGTTTCAATAAATTGCATACTTCTATCTACGAATATACTCTTACTGAGGTAGGACACATTCAAACTAGGTAGGCCACATACTATAACAGAACCAAGTTAGCAATAAAAGAGAATAGGAGTCAAAAATCATGGTTGATAATGCTTCATTAAAGAAGAAGAAAAGCCAAAATTATCCTTGTTGTAAATAGGTAAAATAAAAAGGATTCCAACATGTAAATACTTATTAACCACATACCTAAGAATGTGTACAATAATTCAAGTTTGCTTTGTTTTGTTTTATGGCATATCAACCTCAGTGGGTCATTTAATGCCGATAAAGTTTTGAAATAAATCAATTCTTAATAGATAACAAATTTTGTTTATCAACTCATGTTTTTATATTTAACCCATAGATGGGACCCTAACAGGTACTACCACACCGGGTTAGAGTGGACCAGGGAGCAATAGTGATGAAGGGGTGTTCCACATTCCCTAAACCTCCAAAACTGGAACCTCACCATCAGATAGTTTAACGTCATTCCCAGGACATGTAGACACTCAGTCACCACCTTCTAGCACCCATATGATAAAAAGGGGTTGGGGCTTGCCATAAGGGCAATAGGGTTGAGAAAATCATATAGATGCAAGGGCAATAATTCAAATTAAAAAAGATCTTGACATACAATTTATCAACCTAATATACATTGATCAATGCAGCAGCATTGTCCATACCATAAATTCAAACTAGTATTATTATCTGAATCTGGAGTTTCATATAAAGATGAACAAAAAGTGATTAAGACAAACAGGAACATTTATGTTATTCATTTTTTAATTGTTCACAACTAGTTTCGACTTTAGATCAAAATAAAATTTCTTTTGAAGATGTTTTACAAAGTTTTTTTAAATTTCAAAATGTTTGATAAGCCACAATGATTGGACAGAAAAAATGTACTGTTCATAAAAAAAAAATTTAAAAAAATTAATATATATATATATATATATATATATATATATATATATATATATATATGATACCCCTACAGCATAGACAAAATAAGGAACAGTCAGTCCATCTTAAACCTTTAAGAAAGAGGAATGACCCTCAAAATATTGGTAAATAAAAAGATTAAGAACACAATATTCATCCTTTTGTTTCTGATCTTAATTTTTTCATGCTTCTAAAACAACGGATTATAATATATATATATATATATATATATATATATATATATATATATCACACACACACACATACACACGAGAGACACACAGATAAATACTCACATTATATATACATGTATATTTCCCCAAGGTTCCTACTTCAAGACATCTTTCATATTCTTCATAAAAATATACACACCCAACACTCACAAAGCAAAAAGTATACACAAGAACAGTTTAGATTTTCATGTAAATATTCTTTCTCTATTTGTTCACTTTAGGGTTGCCAGAATCTGGTTAAGCTTCATGGGTGACCTTTTACTATTAGTCACAAATTTGTTTGATTAAACAAACAAACACTTTTTATAAAATTGATGTCTGACGGTATTTACTCATTTATCAAAAACTAGTAGCAGATAAAAATGTTCAATTCAGAGTTGTTCAAAAACAGATAAATAAAAATGTAATAAAATAAAAAATCTAAAAAACTTAACATTTTAAGTGGCATTTTCTTTTGGCAAGATTTTAGGGTGCAAATGTGAAACTTGTAGAATGAAATATTTTTGTCTAGTGTCCCTACTACAAATGTAGTGGTAGGCAGTCAAAGCAAAGCTATGAATGGGCACACACACACACAACAGCTAATTGCTTCAAATGAGGGTGGGGAGAAAAAAAATGCCAGATAAGCAGGTGGTTACAGGGTGGCTGCAATTAGCAGCAGATAATCACAAACACACACAGCAAAAAAAAAAAAAAAAAAAAAAAAAAAAAGTGATTATTTTCTAAGTCTCTTCCTAAATTGTTAATTGGAAAGGGTAAGGGTTAACAGCCAATTAAGATATTTCACTGGTGGGGGAGGGTCAAAACAAGAGAGAATTGACAAGATGGTGCCTGCTCAGCAGATGTTTTCAGAGAGAGAAAGCAAGGTGAACATATGGATAAAAAATGTTCTCAGGCATCTCAGATGATTTCTCCCCACCCAACTCAGAATATATCAAAATACCAATGGATATTGTCTTGACTGTGATCCTTAACAAGGGTCATATATATATATCATAAGGCCATGCAGATAGAATGGATATCATGACTCTTCATTCCATGTCTATCAGCGATGGCGCCTGTAAGGAGCTCTGTCAACCATCCACAATATCCACACAGAGCTAATCAACATAGGGTTTTGCTGGCAAACCCTTACTGATGTGGTTTACAGACAAGCTATGTTGAAAGCACTGATTTACTCTAGATAACCTGTTAAGCAGTGATGAGCCTATTTAATACTTGGATGGGTGACCATTTAACCGACAGCAGGTACTGTAAGAAACTGAATATCAAAATGACTTGATTTGGCATTAAATGACGCAAAAAGGGTTGATATGCCATAAAACCACACTGGTGTACCCATAGGAGAATGTCAGTTATGAGCTCGTCCTTGCTTCACCAGTATGTCTTGTTTGCCTTACAGGGACGATTGGTCAGTTAAAATGTTAAGAATTAGTGACATGTTAATTCATTGCTAACACTGTATATAATGCATTATGGTACAATTCAATCTATAGATGGGAGGGGATGAGTTTCATACCTTTCCCAAGGGTATTAGTTAAGAAGTTAACATAATAGTGCAACTGGAGTTCAAAATAGCTTACTACCCTACAATTGTCAAAGTCCAGAACACTAGCCAGAGAGGGGGTCTATCCCCTTTTCGTTAGCAAAACAATCTCCTTGGTTTGGCACAGAGATGAGGCATCACACATATCATCAAGCTCTCAGGTGCTTTACCGCACAAATCAAATTACCCAAGCTGTGCTACTCTAGCTGTGACTGGGTATTGAACCCTGAACCTTGCAATTCCTACACAAATACTCAACAGATCAAGGTAAATAGGCCCCCTGTAATTAACATTTACTCCCATAAAACCATGGGGTTCCCATTTGTTACTTTGTTATTAAGTAAAGAGTGAAGACTTCTAACTAGTTATGAATTTGGATGGTTAAAAATTCATGTTCAGCATGAATGAAAATTCCACAGAATTATCAAAGGACATGAAGACATGCCACGTGAACACCAACACATGGAAGGTTGGTGCAGAAAACCAAGCGGCCTGGCGCCTCCTTGTCAGACAAGGGATGAAAAAGAGTGAAAAAGAGAGGAAAGCTGCTTCAGAAAAGAGGGCCAAAAAGGAAGGAGAGACAACAGCAACTCCAGAAAGTACCATTGTTTGTTTGCAGTCACTGCAACAGAGATTGTCATTCAAAAATTGGCCTGTTCAAGCAATGCAGATGTAGTTCAAGAAAAGGGGGAAAAACAGATGGATGCCAACAACAATATTTGGGAAGGAGTGGAAGCTTTTAGCTATCATGAATTTGGAGGGTTAAAAATTTATGTTCAGCATGAAAATTCCACAAAATTATAAACTGGGTTGGAAATTGACATTTTGAATAAAGTTTTGTTTTTTTTGTTTCAATATGGAAAAATAAGTAAAATATATATACCTTTCTCCAGTATATTCCCACGGACAAGATTTTCTTAAACTCACTCTCAGAAAATTGCCCACAAAATGATTTACAAATTTAAAATGCGACTTAATAACGAATTAAGGTCACAGTATTTTCTTTGAATTTACTTAATAAATATAGGATTAGGGAAGAATTTTTAATCCTTTTTTTGTAATAACACAAAAATGTTAACGATGAAGTTGTCATGGCGATATGTAAAACTTGTATTACTTGAAATACAAACCTTAAAGAAAAGTTATCCATAACAAATTGCAATTATACATGAACTTACAAGTTTAATTCATTTCATTCATAACTCTTTCCAGTATATCAAATCAATTTCCCCAATTGAAATAAACTGCAATGCCATTAATCCATTCCAGACCCACCATATATATATATATATATATATATATATATATATACATACACACACACACCTTATAGCACTGTATATAAACATAAAATAGAATCTAATCAATTATATGCTGTAAACCATTTTTAAATGTTAATTTCTTTTTGGAGTAATAAATTTAAAAACTTAAATGTTTTCAGTGAACTTAACATAAGTGCATCTAAAGCTCACTGGATCCTCAAATTTTATCTTTCAACACAAAGCAACAAAAATAAAAAAATCGACTAAGTGACAGCTCTTAACTCAAAACATTCCTAAGTTAAAATATACCACTGTATTTTGAAAATTAAGTAGTAAAACTTCATTTGCATTTCAGTCTCAGAAGACTATAATATAGTTTTTGTGCCCCTGAAGTTACAGCGCCTCCGTTGACTATAAAGTCACATGTTCGAAAAAACATTCTTAACCACAGATGTTGCATGTGAAGGCTGTCCCTGAAGATGTTGATGTGCCGGTGCGTTGCTGCCAACACTTTCTTCTGGACCTCTTGGCTTCATAGTGCTGCGCCAGGTTGGCTTCAAACATGAACAGTCCGCTACGGAGAGCCTGCCGCTTAGATATTTAAATATTCAAATTTAGTCAAATTTATATCACAATCATTAATCTATAAAATGTTCATTTGATAGAGTTATTTGATTTTTTTTTAAAACTCTTTGAGCTCCATATACAGATGATACTTTTATTCCCACCACACACACAGTAGCAGCAGTTTACCGGAACAAAGACCACATTCAAACGGCAGAGGGTAAATTTGCTCTCAGGCCTCAAAGAGTTAAGCTTTCAATTTTGACAATCTTCTTGAATTATTTTTTTTAAAACCTTTGATCCCAATGATACTTTAATTCCCACCACAAACACCGTACCAGTAGTTTACCGGTGCAAAGATCACATTCAAATGGCAGAGAGTAAATATACGTTCAGGGCTCAAAGGGTTAAACAATAAAAATAATTTGAATAAAAATAAGGAGTAATCTTTGTGTTGATATACAACCGTACATAAAACCTATGAGAAGTGTTTAACCAACACATAATTGTTTAAAAAGGACATACAAAGCACTAAATTAGGGGGGGGGGGGGGCTTTTTGTCTCTAAGTTCAGGTGTACAAAGTTTACCAAAATAAGTTTATCATGTCATGTCTTGTACAAAACCTATCTCAAATGACTAAAAGAAAATATACTTTATATTTTAATTGGGTTAAAATTAATGCTAATAAAAATAAAATACAGGCTAGTAAAAAAAAAAAAAAAAAAACTTGTCACCTAGTTTAGAGTTATTTTGGCAAGTGTGACAAGACTTTCGGACCACCTTTTACAAAAGTTATAGGTACTCTTAGACATTAAAACAAGTGAAAAATATGTAAATGAATTGCGACATTGGACTTGAAAAATACCGTAATCCTCATTTGTATGTATGTATAATGTGAGTGACCCAGCAAAAAGATTTTTTATTTGAGTATCAATATCATAGACCAATGAAATGTTCTTGAAGTCTAATTTGAAATTTAATGCAGGGCTCCAGGCCACCACCACCCCTTTTTTCTTTCTTTCACAATTATTTAGTGCAAGTGTGTAAATATGTATATAACCAAACAAAACGTCACTTCATTGATGTTTTTAATCTTGGTTTTTATTGTAAGATAATAGCATAAAATTATTTGTATAAATAATTTTTCAAACTGGTAGGTTCTGCATAATTCCATTCATGAGCCTCCCACCCTCCAATCCTATAAAAGCAGTGACACAAGTTATGGCTGTACAAGAGAATACAGCAGTTCAAACACAAAAAGACTATGTTCACAATTAATTTGAATAATTGTATTTGAATAAATTGAATGATTATGATCTTTCGAACTGTTGTCCTCATCTTTGTGTATAAACATAACATTCAGGCCACTAACCTCTGGCTCTGTTTTAGGTGGGTTTTTTATTTTTTTTTTTTTTTCAATTACCTTAAAATAAGTCCTCTTCAAATGATTATCCATAAATAGAAATGCAGTTTCGGAGCTTAATCATTATTGCTCACTCAAGAGGGCGCCATGCAGCATAAATGCCACCAGACTTATTGACAAAATTGTGATTAGATATAGAAAAATTAAACAGAAGTTACTTATAAAAACTGGAATTTCAAAATATTGTAATTTCTGAAATGTCAATTAATCACATCAAGCCTGTATCAACTAGGCGAGGTAATTTTGTTTCTAAAAAAGTCAACATTTCTTTAATGCTTACATAGCAAATAAATATTCACTTTCTATCTACCTTTAAAAAAAAAAAAAAAAAAAAAAAAAAAAAAATCATGGAGTGATACATACTTTAGACCTTGTACTAAACTAAACTTAAATGATTAAAAAAATAATTTTAAACTAACATCCTTCTTCCTCACAAATATTTGGAGAAAACTCATAAATATTCAATATTGCCAGATTGAATTAAAGCATAGTAGAAAAATAAATAAATTTGAAGGTCAGTGCAACACATTTTTTCAACTTTATTCCTAGAGGCCGTAGCTCAACATATCACACCATTTTGGAATCAGGCCGACTCAGTGATCAAATCAAAACATTCCGGGGGGGGGGGTCAGACTACAATCCTGGAATTTTGAATTCCCAAGTTTTGATTACTTAGGATTATTTTACATGATTTTTTGTGACTTTTTTTTTTTTTCCGTATTATAATTTTTATAATTTCGAAATCCAGTAAGAGTCACCCATGAAAATAGAAATAACTAGTAGAAAGCAAGAACTCATACGCATCAAACTGTCTTTAAATTAAGTGTCAGCAATATATATATATATATATATATATTGTTCAAGTTTAATACGTGCTCAATGCATATATCATGGATGAGCCAAAGGCCCTATCAAAAGCCCTCCACAGGGGCTAGCTTAAATGCCGCCCGATATGGCGGCTTTTAAGCTAGTACTTAAATAAGTTTAGCACACTTCTACATATATTTATAATTACTCATTAGGCTCTGGCAGTATTAAATGCAAAATATATAAAATGCAAAATACAAAAAGTCGGAGTAGCCTAAAGTCAGTATCAACCAGACAGTGAGGGGGTCTATCCCCTTTTCACTAGCGCTAGACAAAGGAAATTAGTTTTTGCATATGAGAAGAAGCGCCACACCTTCCAGACCCTTACTTTACCACACAGATCCCTGTGCTACTCATACGCTGAGTTGGCGAGGGCCAGTATCGAACTCGGAACCTTGTGGTTCCTTGGCTGACACTCTACCAACTGAGCTAAGCCAGCCCTATAAATACAAAAAAAAAAAAAAAAAAAAAAAAAAAAAAAAAACAATGTATAAATTATACAACAAACCTGCAATATAATTGGTCATCCATTATAGCAAAAAAAACAAAAAATAAAAAAAAAAAAAACAAAACAAAGAAGCCTTCTCTCAAAAGTTATTGCACAACAAAATATAAAAAGGGTAAATAGTCCATATATTTATAAAAAGGGAATAATAAATTTCCAATTCAATTGACAGGAGACTTTCCAGTTTATGACAAGAGGAAGATACTCAGATGGAAATAATGACTGGAAAAAAAAAAGGGGGGGGGGGTAAAAACAATTTTTACATCCATTACCTACGTTTACAGCAGCAGCAGCAATTATTGTCCAATGTCATTGTGCAAGCAGACACGTGTGTGTGTGTGTGTGTGTGTGTGTGAATGAATACAAGGAGAAAAGAAGAGTGAGGCAAAGACAAGACTAAGTGAGCAAACTGGTTTACACAACACAACAACAACACACAACACACACTAAAGAAAGAAAAGACCTCGTTGACTTCTCGATTTATATAGACATGTTTCACATCCAAGCAATATCTTGGCAAATACTCAAAGTGCACTTGTATAAATAGAATGTCAGATTAAAAGTGTTGGGAATAGAGAAGTGATAATTACCAACCATGTCAAACAAATTGGAAAAAAAAAAAAAAAAAAAAAAAAAAAAAAGAAAAGAGAAAAAGATGGGGTGAAGAGGGAGAGCCTACTTTTGTGATGGGATGAACAATTAGGGCCAAAATGGCAAATCACTGCATCTTCAAGAGATTTGCATGTTGACATGTCATAAAGGGGGAAAAAAGAAAAAAAATAACCTTTTTAAATATTTATATTAACTATATAGAATTGAACATTGCCATTTTTAGACATTCCAACACAGAGACAGACAGACAGACAGAGGGAGACAGAGACAGAGAGGATACTAGGTGAATGACCAATACTTAAACTAAGTCTATGGAAAGTACTTTAATGTGTAGATAATTTATCAACCATTAACAGCAATAACTGTACAAAATGACAATAGAAACAAACTCTCCCCAGAGATGGGACCCTAACAGGTACTATCAGAGTGGACCAGAGAGCAATGGTGATGAAGAGGTGCTCCACATTTACCAGACCTCCAAAAATGGAACCTCACCATCAGAATCATTCCCAGGATATGAAGACCCTCAACCACCGCCTTCTAGCACCCATGTGTTAAAAAGGGTTGGGGCTTGCCATAAAGGCAATAGGCTTAGGGCAATCATATAGGTTTTGGGGCTTGGCATGACCAGCCAATTGATTGGATGGGGCCTCTCCGACTGCCCATCTAGCCTAAGTAAGGGCCTAAGTGGAGTGTTGTATGTTATGGACTGCTCAGCCACCCGAGTTCAATCCTTAAGCATCACAGGTCGCCACCCACAGCCAACAGGTGGCCCCATTGGAGAGTTTTACCTCTCTGCAGAGGTGCAGTCCTATTCTAACGCCCCCAACCGACAGGGCGGGTTAGGCGGCTTTTAAAGAAACTATTTCAAAAAATATTGTAAATAAAAATTAATCTTTATAAATTAAAAAAAAAAAAAAAAAAAAAAAATTATTTCAAAATTCATGGCCGATTGGAAACAGATACCCCGCCCCTTTTAAGACCATGAAACAAAACAGTTTAGACTAACAAAATATCACAGGGACAATGGGAATGTCACTTATCTCTTTGTCTAAGTTTCATTTCAAAATAAACAATCTTTAACACATTGGAACGCTTGGTTCAATTTCATGAACAAATAAATTCATCTACTGCTATACAAAATACAATTAAATATATTATAAATGGACATCATGTGTGGGTGTATATCTACCTTACCACAGATGTCATAATTCCTTTAGTTATTTACATGAATTCTCCAGGATTTTATTTTTATTCAATTCTCAAGAAAAATGTTTTATAGTATTAATACTGTTGGCCTTATCTATATACAAATAACATGAAAATTGTATTATATATACAACCAAATAGCTTTCTCATTTACTATAAATACTAATTTTCATATTGATCTTAAAGATTTACTGTATAATTTAGTTAAATTAAAGAAATAAGTAATCTTGTTTAATTTAGTTAAAGAAAATTTAGCAATGAAAGCCAGAAGTAATGAAAATAACTATCGTCTAAATTGTTCTATTCTTTAATTTTAACCCCACTGTTTCAAATAAGTTTTTAAATGATTTAATCATTTTTAATACAGTGATCTCCATCCCTAGAATCAGTTTTTTTTTTTTTTTGTTTTTTAATCTAAGAGTAAATGATATTAATTTCAAAATCCAATGAGAACACCAAAAATGTTTATCATACAGCTTTGTAATAAGTTCCAAATAGACAAATTATATCATTGTTTTGATGAAAACTTAATTGTTTGAAAAATATTGTTCAAGTTTAATGAAATTCATTATGTATTCAATGCATTAAGTGGGTATTTACAGCACACCCCACATGTACAGGTCAGGTACAAGGCCATATTGATGTGGGACCACCCATGAACTGAAGTTCATAGGAGGTGGGTGCAAAAAATATGTTGATCCCATCAGCATTCCTCCTCAAAGGGGCGATAAACCCATCCCTGCCCCTTTAAATTGAGGGGGGCAGGTGTTGCCTGGGATCAACGTTGTTAACTTCTGTGGCCCAGGGCCCCAAAGCCACTGGATCCCCACCCAAGAAATATTCAATGCATTAAGTGTCAGTGTTGAATCAAAGTTAGTTTAATTACCACCAAAGTAATTTTTTAATAAACTAAAACTACAAAATACACTTTAAAAAGGAGTAAAATAAATAAAAACTAATCCATTAAAATCCCCTCAATGCCATCTTAATAAGATTAATCAAACCTTGAGGTGAAGAGGTTAAATATAAAATTTTAAAAATTAATTCAACTACCGAAATGTTTATACTAAATTCCTTTATTTTAATAGACTGTAAGTAAAAATAAACTGATAATAAATATAATTGCCACACCTGAATATGTTTCAAGATTAGATTTACAAATGTCTGGTTAATAGTAAGTAATTACATTCACAGATCAATATCTACACAGGTTCCAAAATAAGGGGTGTATCAACAGGACTCAAAATCATATGCAGTACCCATCAAAAAATTTAAAAAAACTGCACCATCCTTTGGAACAGGATCAAACTTTTTAAAAAATTTAAAAAATTAAAAAAATAACGAGTGCAGGCCACATTATTGTGTTCAATACATGATAGCCAGAATGAAAGCTCTGAGAAATAGATGTAAAACAAAATTTATCTTTCCATGTTATATTCATGGATGAGTGGTGCAAGATGCACAAAAGCAAATTTAACCAATATATTTATTTTCAAAACATTACAAATACCATCGATGGGTCTGATAAAATGCCTTCGCAGGCCAGATCTTTTGTTCTAAGCAAAAGTTATCTCTAGACTGCAGGTTCAATCCTGGTCAGGGGCAGCAGTAACATTGAATAATAATTAACACAGCTTAACACCTGTACCAACAGGATACCTCCATGGGTTCAAAGTCCTGTGATGGCTCCCAATTACGACAAGAAGGCTCCCCGATTACGAAAAGAAGGTTCCTGAGTTCAACAAGAATTACCTGAAGAAGGCCAGAGGGCACATCAGCCGAAACATTGTACAGATAACAATGAAGCTGAGGACAATAGTCAGAGGACAATAGTCAGAATACAAATTCTAATTATCAAGCCTCATCTAAAAAATTCAGAGAAATAAGATCTTTTCTTTTTCAAATTCTAAATCATGACTTTAAAATAGGATACTTACCCCCACTATCACCCTTCCAATATGGGTATTGTTATTGAACTTGCTATTCAGTAGTAATGGATGTTTAATACTAACTTGCTAACCATTCCATGAATTAACCCCTCTACATTGGCAAGAAGCAATAAAAAGGTCACCAAAAGATTTTACCATTTCCAAGAGTTCTTGGAATGGATCTACTGCAATACTGTTGTCTTACACCAGGCACTGCCAAAATGTCTGCTTTTCATTTTAAAAACGAATTAAAATTAAATTGATTATTTAAGGTCAAATTTTTGTCCAAGTCGAAAAGTAGTAACATAATGAGCATCACTAAAAAATTAAAAAATAAAATTAAAAATAAATAATATTACACATGCAATTTATTTTCAAAACATTTAAAACGATTTTTTTCGGTCAATTTTGCTCAAATATATTGTAAACATGGCCGTAAATGCTGTCTAAGATGACGTAAAATCTGTATTTTATAATTATCAAATTCATTCATTGATAAATCAACACTGAAAATTTCAGTAAAATCGGATAATTCCCTGATTTTTGGTAAAAAAATTTTTTTTAAAAAGATGTGTAAATTTATTTTGTAAAATATGGATTTGGCGGCAACTTTGGCAGTGCCTATCTTACACCAAGAATCATACTGAAAGTTTTATCTTTAAAAGAAATAAATTGAATAAAAAATAAATACCAAATCAAAAAGTAGTTTGACTGTGGGGATGAAAAATCCATTAACTAGAATACAAACAGTCTAGTTTAATCTTTTCTTTCCTTTTTTTTTTTTTAAATTTAAAATTTAAAAAGAAGCCCATTCCCAGTAGGGATGGGGTGCGTAATCCAATTTCTAAAAATGTACATATGGTTTTGGAGAGGAAAAAAATAAATAATTCTAGACAGACTGTTTTGAGTTTAATTCCCACTGGAAATTAACCTATTTATTTAAAGAACAAATTATTGGAAATTGTTTCTTCTGCTTTTGATTTCATGAGAATAAATAAATAAAAATAGATACAAAAATAAATAAATAAAGATAAATAAAATAAAAAGATAAATAAAATCTAAAGAATTCCGATTTTTTTTTGTTTTAAATTAAATGGGATTTTTTTTTTTTTTTTTTTTTTTGGAAAGACTCCACAGAATACATTTCCAATCATTTGTAAATAAAATCCATACAAAAATAAGTGTAAACAGGTTTTTTTATAATATATATATATATAACACAAACACCATATCCAGTTTAACAGGAGATATTAAAAGTTAAACCTAATTTTTCTATTTCTCTGAATTTTTTAGATAAGGCTTGATAATTTTTATTTGAATTATTCGGACTATTGTCCTCATCTTTATTGTTATCTGTATGTTTCAACCGATGAGCCTTCCGGACTTCTTCAGGTATTTCTTGTCGGACTCAGGAGCCTTCTCAAATTTGGGAACTTTCTTTTTGAACTCAGGAAGACTCCAGAGTCCAACAAGAAATACCAGAAGGATGGAGGGCACATCGGCCAAACATGGTACAGATAAAAATGAGGACAATAGTCCAAATAATCCAAATTTAATTTTCTTTACCACCACCCCACATCATCAAGGATGATGCCCTTTTAGAATTTTTAGATTCTATATTTTTCATCATGATTTTATTTTATCGTATTTTTGTGCTTCTATTAAAATAATCCACCACTAGATCTTTTGTAGAGAAAAAAAAAATAACCCTAACCAATAAAAATATTACATTTAAATATAAATTTATCTTTTACAAAGAGTTTAAAAATGATTATGAATCTACTCCATGGACAGACACCCTCCCTCCCTCAAGACAAAAAGCTTATATCTTTGGCAGAAACCTATAATATTCACCAGTATTGTGATTGTTTTCCTAGAAAGTTCTCTATGGTTGAGAGGTACTAAACATACAAACACCATTTTTGACAAATGTATTGATTTCTTTCTTTCATGGGTAGACTATTCAATAGTAGCACCATTTTTTTTCTTCCCTTTTTTTTCTTTCTTCAAGCTAGCCATCATTAAGTACCAAGAATCATAGAGAAAGTCGTATCTTTAAAAAGAAAGAAATTAAATAAAAATATGTGCCAAATCAAAGGAGTAGTTTGACTGCTATGAAAGGTAATTTAATTCCCAACTATGTTTAACCCTTTTGGTGTGGCATATTTGGCAACAACAATTGGAATGCACTTTTAGACCAGAAAATAAAAATGGACTCATTGATCAGAGCTCAAATCCTGGACAATGCTGTTTTACAATTATAATACACTATCAGATATGCTGATAGGAACGCAAGATGCGCCCCTGAAGCATAAAAATCTAAAAGGATGCAGTAAAATCCTATCCATGCGTCCAGTGTTTTTCATTTTTCTTTGCCATTTCAAGTTAACTGTAAATACATTTCAATAGTTTCTTAGAAACAAATTACACAGGATAGGTTACAATGTAGGAGGGAGATTTTATATAACTGATAAAAAAAAAAAAAAAAAAAAAAAAAAAAAAAGCTTTCAATTTGACACACCAAGAATCCAATGAAAATAGATAAATAAAACCTTGGATCTTATGAAGAGGGTGAAACTAGCCTGGATACTAAGTCTTATGATCCCTATAAAACAGAAAAAAGGCAACAAACAAGAAAGAAAAAATACCTAAATATTGACAAGGTGGTTAGAAGACATACCAGCTGGTGATAGTATCAAATTCTTTGCTCAAAAAGGTAAATCTAACGAACAAAAAAAAAAAAAAAAAAAAAAAAAAATTTTCTCACTAGCAAAATCAATCTTAAATACAACAAAGTTACTATTAGAGATTTAAACACATGAATATTTACTTTAATAATGGCAATTGAATTACTTGAGTGGTCAAAGCAACAAGGGCAGAACAGTTGCCAGGAAATAAAATAATAGCAATTAAATGATACAATGAAGTGCATGGGGGTCAATTTATAAGTAGAATTTTATCTCTACTCAATATATAAATAATATAAATAATAAATGAGTAAAAAATAAATGAGTAAAAAATAATAAATAAAAAATATGTATTATTTCGATTATTTGGACTATTGTCCTCTTCTTTATTGTTATCAAAACAACATTTCTGCCAATATACACTCTGGCCTTCTTCAGGTATTTGTCAGACTCTGGAACCTTCTCAAAATCAGAACCCCCTCCCCTCGTTGAACTTAGTAACCTTTTTGTCATAATCAGGGGCCTTCATGGAACTTCGATGAGGACAATAGTCCGAATGATACAAATACAAATTATCAAGCCTCATCTAAAAAATCCAGAGAAATAAAATAATAAAAATAAATAAAATATTTTTTAAAAAGTGAATGTGGTCTCTTTGAGAAGAAAAAAAAAAATCTCATTGATAATTTAATTGCTGTAACAAATACTGTTTGCTCTTGCCAAGATTTATTACTATCTGATTTTACAAGTACATGAATACACTGATTAATAATTGTGGAGGCGCGTGGTCTAATGGTTAGAGTCATAAGAAATGGACTCGTCGACCCGAGTTCAATTCCTGGACGAAGCTGTTAACCATTTCACATAGCGCTAATACCCTTGGGAAAGGTATGAATTCAATTCTCCCTCCAGCTATGGGTAAATAGCAGGGCAGACTGGGCTCTTTAGCCATGGCTTGGTAACCAGTCTAGGAGAAGGAAAATTCTGAATTTAAACCTATTAAACTCCGCTTAAGAAATTGACCTTGTGTCGTATCCTGCTCGTGCGGAGGGGTTGGTAAATATACATAAATAGAAAAATAATGTAGCCATAGTACTGCTGTTACATTATCTATTGCTCTTCACCGATGACATACCAAAGAGATGATTTATCTTTTTATTCTTATTACAAGCTTATTCAAAATCAAAACACTTCAACCAAATACACATGGGTCACTCACTTAGAAATATTATTGCACACCTGCCAACAATAGAAGAAGAGAGAAAGGCACCACACTACACAGACTATGAACAGTGCAACATGCAATTTGATGCTTTGGACTGTTGTCCTCATCTTTATTGAGGTATGTAAAAACACGTTTCGGTCACTGTATCTTCCGTTGTGTTTATAATACCACAAAGATGAGGACAACAGTCTGAAACATAAAATTTTTCACTTCAAGCCTCATCTCAAAAATACAGACATAACATTATGGCTAGATGTAGCTGTTAAAAAGTCAAGCCACACTGATGTGAAGTAAACTTCAAAACACGTGTCTGTGGATGACAGATTATATATACGTTTTCTAATAAAATATAAAGAAAAAAAATTATTTACCCTACAGGTAGGATTTGATACAAGGTCACAAGTATGGGGCATCCTGTGAGGATTGAACTCGCTTTTCAGTACTAATAGATCTGTGAGACTAGCTTGCTAACCATTACACACAATGGGAGACCCCTTAACACAACCTGTTCACCATGGGTAGGATGTGACACAAGGTCACAAATATGGGACATCCAGCAAGATCAAACTCGCTTTTCAGTAGTAACAGATGTGAGAGACAAGCTTGCTAACCATTACACCAAGACGGGACACACTGGCTTTAATAATAATAGTAATCGGCTTAAACTCAGATATATAAATTTAATACATTTTAAGGAAATTGTTGCCTTTCAATGATATTGTTTTATTTTCGAAGTTTCCTCCGGACATACAGATAGATACAACTGCCCTTAGATAATATATAGTATAGATAGATATAGATAGATAGATAGATAGATAACTGGTTATAAGCTACTAGTATTAGATAGAAATACTTGAAACAATACAACTATGCAATTCACTTAAAATTGCACCAGCACCCTGTCAGTGGGCTTATAATACACTGTATCTCCTGCAGAAGGGTAGGACCCCCTACCACCCCAAAAAAAAGGGATTATGGGGTATGACATTTAACTACATTTGATAGTCTCCCGTTCTAGAGCTCTAGGGAGTGTGGAGTATCTTTTCATTACCATTACTCCTAGGTCGACTATGCCCAGAGTGGTCCCACCATGGGTCAAAAAGTTCCATTTAAAAGTTACTTGTATTCGATAGAAATACTTGATGGCATATAACATCTGTAAATATTGACAAAGTTGATAGAAGATATACCAGCTGGTGGCAGTATCAAATTATTTACTCAAAAAAGGTAAAATATATATATATATATATATATATATATATATATATATATACACATACATGCCTTTATCCAATACTGCAAAATCAGACTATACATATTTAAGACCAATTTTTAAGTAGAAAACAAGATGAAAATACACAGAATGTTTGATTACTTAATTTGGCCTCAACTAATTAAAATATGAATTAAAAATAAAAAGAACTATTTAACTATGCCTACTTTAAGCTGCTTACAGAGGCTATCTCAGCAGCTGATAACAGTTCTCGCATGTATCAATTTTTCAGTGATGCCGATAGCTTTTTGATTTAATGTGTCCTGGGACGTACATATTTGTTTTGAATGAGTTCTTGAATTGGAACTACACCATCACATACAGTTTAACATCATACCCAGGACTTTAAGACAAATCAGCCACCGCCTTCTAGCACATATGATAAAGAGTTGGGGCTTGCCATAAGAGCAATAGGGTTGGGACAATCATATAGGTGCTAGGGCTTGACATGACCAGCCGATTTATCCAACCACCCATCTAGACTAAGTAAGGGCCAAAGTGGAGTGTTGCAGGTCATGGACTGCTCACCCACCATTGTTCCATCTTTAAGCATCACAGGTCACCACTGGATTTAACATTCTCGATCACAGGTCGCATTTGAAGGCTATCCCTGAAGATGTTGATGTGCCAGTGCTTTGTTGCCGCTGCTTTCTTCTGGACCTCTTAGTAGTCCCATTGGTAGAGATGCAGTTGGTGTATGTAACTACGTAGTACAAAAATACTTGCCAAGACAGTTCTATTGTAATAAAGTAGCAGTCAAAGACCACACAGTAGAAATCCAAGCAGAAGAAACATGATCCCAGGAGTGTCAAAACAGACTGTTGGGAATCGTTTACTTTCAGTGGGATTATGAGCACAAGAACTTCTAATTAGATGATTTATTCATTTAACAGCAGATCAACTCCTTAGGGATTATCTAAAGCCAAAATTTGATTCATTAGGACAGGTTCGGGGCCGGTTTAGCTCAGTCAGTTGAGTGTTCGACTGGGAACCTCAAGGTTCCTGGTTTGATACTGGCCCACGCCAACTCAGCATATGGGTAGCACAGTGATCTATGCGGTAAAGTGAGGAGCTGATGGTAGGTGTGGTGCTCCACCTCACATGCTAAAAAACAATCTCCTTGGTCTAGCACTAGTGAAAAGGGGATAGACTCCCTCACTGGCTGATACAGACTTTACGCCACCCCCACCCACCCCCGACGACTTTACTTAGTACAGGCTTGAATCTAATAAATTATATTTTCAATATTTCATTGCATTTTTCCCACCTACCGATTACAAGTGAATTGCATAGTTGCATTGTTTCAAGTATTTCTATCCAATACTAGTAGCTTATAACCAGTTATCTATCTATACATAAATAAAGGGCAGTTGTGTGTATCTGTATATCCGGAGGAAAATAAAACGACAAAGTAAATATATATATACACACACACACATTAAATATCACCAGGGCTTGGTTTTTGAGCAAAAATAATGAAGGTTTGATTTATATTTGTGAAGATGAATAAAATTTAAATAACAATTTCTTTTGCATTTAATAATCTAAATAGTAGAAAATTTTTTTTTCAGAGTTGCTGTATCAACACAAGGTCTTCTTTTTACATAAGGATTTTAATGGGGCATACTGAGAGGATCTAATTTGTGATTCAGTAATAATGGGTCTCCGAGACAATTTTTTGCTACTCCCTACCCAGACGATGCCGGGTAACCACTTCTAGTGCGATTTAAAGTAAATATCCTTATTTAATAATAATTTGTTTAGAGTTATATGGTTCCAGTAAATAATTAAGTAACTTTTAATACAAATGAGTAGCACAGATTGGGTAATCTGATCTGTGCTGTAAAGTAGGAAGCTGACAGTAGGTTTGAGGCTCCAGCTCAGCAATACAATCTGCTTGGACTAGCACTAGTGAAAAGGGGATAGACTCTTGCTGTTCAGCTGATACCAACAATAGGCTACTCCGACTTTTACTTTTCTTTTAATACAAATAATGTACAGTTATATGGGATAAAGTATTCCTATCAAATACCAATAATTTTCAAACGGATCTATTTGATCCATAGATGGAATCCTACCATTCTGGATCAGAATGAACCTAGAAGCAGAGATACTGATAGGTACGCGTCATGTGTCCCTGATGCACAAAAATCTAAAAGGAGGCAGTAAAATCATATCCATGCATCCCAGTGTTTTTCTTTTTTTTTCCCCCCCTCACCATTTCAAGCTCACTGTAAATACATTTCAATAGTTTCTTAGAAAGGAATTACACAGGATAGGTTACAAGGTAGAAGTTAAATGGCTTTATTTGGGACCCATAAATTTTCTTGAGGGCTCATTCAAAGCATCCCAGGACTCACTAAATCAAAAAGCTATCAGCATCACTGTAGAAGTAATAGAAATGAAGGGGTACTCTACATTCCCTAGAGCTCTAGAAGTGGATCCTCACCACCAGATGCAGTTTAATGTCATAACCAGAACTGCCCCCTTACTGAGTGGGTCTTAACCCCCTCTGCAGGGGATAAGTGCATTCTAAGCCCTGCTAACAAGGCAGAATTGTTAGTCAAAGCAGCTCGCTTTGTAGAAAACTGAAAACCCTTTAAGAGCTCTTCAGAAAAGTATTTTAAGCAATTTTTTTTTTTTGCAGTTATGTCATCTTATAAAAGTACATCTACATTTTAATTTGAACTTATGAAATAAATAAAAATAAAAAAAAGTTAAAATAAAACACTTAAGCATGATTAGCTAATATCACCCAGCTCATATACCTCCATATGTTATGTTTTATCGAAAAGAAGTTTTTTTTTTTGGGGGGGGCAGCATGTCAACCTATTGAGTTATTTTATGCCGAAGATGGATACTCAAATTTTTTTTAATTCAATTTTTTTTCTAATTAACCCATAGATGGGACCCTAACAGGTACTACCACTCTGGGAGTAATGGTGATGAAGGGGTACTCTACATTCCCCAGAACTGGAACTTCAATGTGTTCAGGGTGAATAAAATACAAGGAAGCACTTCGATTGAAGTCACCCAAGAAATAGCAAAACATTAATTGTTTACCCAAAATAAATAAAATAAAAAATTATATATGAGAGGGAAAACTGAATTCAAAATTCCTGAGGTCAGTCGTTGATTGGGTTTGTGACATTCGTGCACCAATTCTTTCCTATCGACTGTGCCAAAAAGTGCGGATGGTCCAACACAAGCCTTCACCACTATAAACAAATCACTGTGTGGGTTGTTCATTGTATGAACCCTCATATGTCGAAATCGATAAGAGGCCATATATATATTATATATATATATATATATATATATATATACACACACTATAAAAACAAGTAGAGTAAAAACTGAAAAAAACTTGAAATATTCCAATAAGTGAAGGATTATGATATTTCGGACTGTTGTTCTCATCTTCGTGTATAAACAAAACGCTAAGGCTACTGTTACCTCAAGCTCAGTTTTAAGTGTTTTTTATTTAATATTTTAATTACCTCATAAATACACATAAAAATTATGTATTAATTCTCATAAATACATTCAAATTTCCAAAATACAAGTGCAAAGAATGAATACCAAATTCAAATAAGCCCCATGTAATATAATTTCTTAAAAAAGGACAGGAAAGAAAGAAAAAAAAATTCAAGGGTGTCTGTCAACTCTTGGAAGAAAGTCACACAAAACCTGACTGGTGAATTATTTAACATTCCAGATGTTTCCTTTTGCAACATGATCCTGGTTTGTTAGACACATATGTATGGCACTTCTTGCACTATGTCCCAGAATGCACCACTAAAAACAATGGCCAACAGACAGGAACAAGTCTGAACTTAACATCAACCTGACAACATAGGCACTTCTCTTAAAATCCTTGCATAAGGTCTTTTTTTTTTCTTTTTTAATAAAGAGCCAGTGGCACTGTGCCATATTTACATAAAATAAAAGAATAGAGAGTCTTCCCCACCCCCATCCCTTACTCATATCTTGTTTCTAAAAAACAGAAGTAAAGTTTCAGATATTTTTTTAAAATAAATATATGACCTTATTTGCAATGAATGAATCATCTTCATATAAAGTTTCCATTTTCACAAAAGTGCATAAAGTCAGTTGAAGATATAAAACGTCAAAGAAATTAAGAGTTTCTTAAAAGAGTCTGAAAAATCATAGGTTCTCAAGTGGGAGGTCACATTTTTTTTTTTTTTTTTTTGGGGGGGGGGATTAAGAGAGGACACATGAAATAACTTTTGGGGGTCACAGAAGTTGCAATTCAGACACTTTTTGGTTATGGGAAGAGGGCACAGAGGTAAATCCCAAGTCAGCCCATTAACAAAAAGAAAAGTTGAGAACTAGTCTAAAACCACAAAATGTGTGTGTGATTTTAATATATATTATATATATATATATATATATATATATATATATATATATACATACATACATACATACATACATACCCTCTGCATGAGCAGGATATGACACAAAGTCAATTTCTTAAGCAGAGTTTAAAAAGGTTTGAATTCAGTTTTTGTTCACCTCGCAACAATTAAAAAGCCCAGACTGGCCTACTATTTACCCATAGCTGGAGGGAGAGTAGTTAGATACATATCTTTTCCAAGGGTATTAGCTTTATGTGAAATGCAAACCAATTTTGAACTGATAGATAGGTCCACTTCCTACAACTAACCACGTATGTAAAATGGATGGTGGGAAGTCTTGTTGGTTATATTAGAAGCATGGTAAAGCGAAAAATAATATTGATAATTCAAAATAATGAATACTATCTTACTTTTAATCTTTCAGACAGACCTATCCTTTTTCAAAAAATTCTGTTGAATGACTAATATTTTCTCCACTGACATCACGTGTCTGTTGAACAGTCTTAGTAATATAGTTAGCTATATTTATAAATATAGTGCTCAATATCAGTGATAGAACATACTTATCTAAGTTAGGTCTGATGATCACAGACGAGGAACAGACAGTTACCAAGCATCATTAACAATGTTTATGCTATCCTAACACACACACACACACAGGGTGTTCACAAAGTCTTGAAACAGTTTTAAAATTGAAAATTTAAAAACTCCTTGTACAAATGATAAAAAATAAAAGTTCATTTATGGAAATTTTATAAGTGATGTACCATTGGATTATCGTACTTCAACACGACCGCCATCTTTGTTGAGACATTTTCAACCTGCTAATCTTATTATAATGGAGATTGTGCGTTTGTCTGTAACCGAAACTATATTACTACTCGAAGTCACAATTCCCTTAGTTATTGACATCACATTCTCAATGATTTTATTTTTATTTAAACCTCAATTATTAATAAAATTGTTTTACATTATTAATACTGTTGACCATATCTACATACTATTAACATGCAATTGTATTTATATATACAACAAAATAGAGGTTTACAGTGTGAATGGGAAGGCTAATTTGCATATTGATATTAAAAATGTGATTTTAATAAATATGTGCTTAGTATTATTGATTTCTAACTGTTTGGTTTTATTTTAATGAATATGAGCAAAAATCTCTTCAATGAATCTTAAATGAAATCCATTAACAAGAAAAAATAACTTTCATTTTATTCTTTTACTTCCTCTTTTAACTAAATACTTAAATTAGAAAAAATAAAAATGAAAGACAAGAGTGATGGAAGAGTAAGTTTCAGTTCTATGCATTTTTATATGCATTTTTATTTAGTTTCATTAGCCTTTCTAATTTAATACGATATTTTATTACCTTAAAACTTAAATACTTGCACCCGTAGGGTGCATATATTTGCTAGTAATAATAAATATTATTTATTCCCTCTACTTTTTTTATCAAGCACTTTAGTATATTCAACTTAGGCAACTCTTACAGCATTTTTTTTCCTTTGGCCATTTTTATAGTACCATCTGATTTTTTGTTTTGTTTTTCAGGAGATGCAGATTTGGTCTTTTCTTTAAAGATTTTTTCTCCAGGTAAAAGTTTGTATTGTGTAATTACAAACTATTAAGCCGGGAGTTTTTTTATACTGTTGGAGTTTAGAAAAGAAAAAAAATTATATAACTTACAGTTCTTAAATACTAAATAATAGATGCACATTTTGTCTTCACTAATAATAGTCAAAAGGGTATAATACTACACAACATCAAGTCGAGATTTTTATGCTGAGGTTTATTTTAATTATATACCTTAATGTCAAGAACTGCAGTCAAGCAAACATTCATAGTTAAAAGGTCACACAAACTTAATCCTTATGTTGTTGGAGAGAGTTTATTAATTTCAGCATAACATTAAACACGAGGCAAGTGACCACCTTTATTAAAAGAATAGCATTTACCAAGCATAAAATGACAAACTACATACAATGAACCACTCAGAAGAAGTAAAAAAAAAAAAAAAAAAAAAAAAAAAAAAAAAAGCATGTATTTAAAAGGAGGTCAGTAAAGATGATGAGATACTCAAAGTGTAACAAAGCTGTTCTGGCTATCCCCAAAAAGATTAAAAAACATGACACCATTACTTGATTTATCAACATCATTAAACAAGAACAAGTCATTTGTGTCTGGGTAGAAAAAGTTAAAAAGAGGACTAAAAAGTCAAGATTCAATGTAAGTATATGAAGAAAGAAAAAAAAAAAATTTTTTTTTAAAACTACAACACTTGTTTCTGGGGTTAGTAGATAGAATTAAATCCTAAACTGTCCAATGAAAAGTCTGAATGAAAAACTGACCCCCGCCCTTCACCGAGACCCTTCTTAACAACTAAAGACAGCAGCTCGGTAAAATCTTAACTACTTCAAGTTACAAGTGTCAGGATCCTGTCTCGTTCACTACCAATTAATACACCAAGACAAAGTCATCATCAAGGTGTACTGACAACACAGATTCCTTGACTCTTGCCATCCATCCCTATTGGTTCAAACTATTGTCCTTACCTTTGTTATATACACAACGTTTCAATCAATGTGTTCTCCAGCCTTCTTCAAGTGTTTGTTAAACTCAGGAACCTTCACAGAATTTTGAACCAAACCCTTAGCAAGTCTTCTAGACTGTATCCAGTGTCCACACACCTAATGAATAATACTTGTGTGTCCATAGAACTGTCGTTTACAAGTTCGTCCTTACTTCTCCAGCAGCGCCAAGCATGTCTTGCTCTAATGGTTTTTATGAGATTGGAGGTAAGTAGGCCATACAGCTACCATTTTGTAAGGTGCCACTTCAAGTTACAAGTGTCAGGATCCTGTCTAGCTTATTACCAATTAATAATACACCAAGATAAAGTCATCATCAAGGTTTGCTGACAGCACAGATTCCCTTGACTCATCATCCGTACTTATTGGTCACCACTCTTAGCAAGTCTTCTAGACAGTATCCAGTGTCCACACAGAGCAATCAACACTTGTGTATCCATAGGACAACTGTCGCTTATGAGTTGGTCCTTACTTCTCCAGAAGTGCTGAGCATGTCTTATTCAGATACTTTGTAAGATGGGATGTAAGTGGCCATACAGCTACTGTTTTGTAAAGTGCTACTTCCAGGGTTTATTCAAAATAGCACAGCATTCTGATGTAGCCTTTTTTTTCTCTCCAGGCATTTTGTTCTAGTCTAAGTGGTGCAACAATACAGTAGTATTGTCACAGCTACAGATTTGAGTCTTCCAAGAGAAAGTAAAATGTGTAAATAATTTTGAAATATGGATTGGTTCGTTTTGTTTTACGGTATATCAACCTGAGTGGGTCATTTAATGCCAGCAAAGTTTTGAAATAAATTCATTCTTAATAGATACTCAATTTTTATAAATTTATGTTTTTCTATTTAAACCATAGATTGGACCTTAACAGGTACTACCATTCCGGGTCAGAGTGGACCAGAGAGCAATGGTGATGAAGGGGTGCTCCACATTCCCCAAACCTCCAGAACTGATATGATAAAAATGGGTTGGGGTTTGCCATAAGAGCAATAGGGTTGGGTAATCATATAGGTGCTAGAGCTTGATGTGACCAGCCGATTGATCAGAGGGGGCCCTCTCCGACCACCATCTAGCCAAAGTGGAGTGTTGCAGGTCATGGGCTGCTCAGTCACCTGGGTTCTACCTTTAAGCAACACGGGTTGCCACCCATGGCCAACAGGTGGCCACATTGGGGGAGTCTTACACCTCTGCTGAGGTGCAGTCTAAAGCCCCACCGACAGGGCAGTTTGAAATATGGAAGTTTTTTTGCTAACTAATCATATACACAATTACAGAAAGTGGGAAGCTCTAAAAGGGAAATGCTTCCAAAGAATAAGCTTAACAAAATTGAAAAAATTCTGATCTAATTTATAAACAAGCTCCTCATCAAGATCTTCCATTTAGTCAAAATAATGAAAAATTTAAAAAATAAATGATTAACCCGTTAATGAATAGTGGCTAATGACGGTGAGGGCTGATCTTGAAGGAAATATGGGCCCTAATGTCTGCGGATTGCACCACTTGATATGTGACTGACTGGAAATCACTTACATTGGGGGATTGCTAGGTATGGTCGACCTTTTATAGATGGAGTCAGTACAACCCACCCCGGATGAATGCTGCAATAACAGATATATCTAAATGAAAAAAAGTCAATCCAGTATCATTGATTTTTATTTTGCTTTGTTTTTTTTACCAACTCATAGTATTAATAGTAAGTTTGGGAGGAGGGTCTTTTTTTTTGGGGGGGGGGTCTAGATGCTTACAACTTGACTCAGGACTGTTAATCTATAGTAAACATTTTTTAATGTTCTAAATGTTATGTGTTTATCTATAGTAAACAGCATGGATTGAAGAGTGTTACGCTCTCAGTAAAATTTGAATTCATGTTCCTTTTTGTTTCAGAAAGGGGCTGTTAATATGCCCTTACAGACTGGGCAACAAGAACTCTAAAGCTTAGTAAAAAAAGATCAACCCTTCATTTGTATTATTTGGATTTTTAGAACCATTTTCCTTATCTTCATTATATACACAAACGTTTCGACCGATGTGTTCTCCGGTCTTCTTCAGGTGTTTGTTGAACTTGGGAACCTTCATGTCATAACCAGGAGCCTTAACAGAACTTTGAACCAAACTCTTTTTCAATCCATAAACAATCAACAAGAAAGATGAGGACAATAGTAAAAAAAATAAAATAAAATAAAATATAAGTAAATAAAAATAATGAAATTTATCAAGCCTCATCTAAAAAATTCAGACAAATAGTATCTAGCTACTTAAGTCCATTCACGATTCAAGTCATGTTTGAATTGGGTTTATTTGTTTACCCACTGCTGGTATTTCTAGCAACAATTTCTGTTAATTTGATGAGGCATTATCAACCAATTACCCATTTTTGACGAGTATTTTCATTCATTTTCTTTTTCTCCTCTCACATCTCTACTCATCAGGACTGTCAATTTACACCAACAATGAACAAACAACACAGATCAGAAACAAAGGATTAAGATTAACGGAGAAAACACACAAAAAAAAAAAAAAAAAAAAAAAAAAAAAAAACCACACACAGACGAATAAAAATACCAGTAAAAAAAAAAAAAAAAAAAAAAAAAAAAAATTAATAATCAACTGTTTACATGAATTAGTTTCTATAAAACAATGAAAACGAGTGAGACTAATGAAAACTTAGTATGAAAATTATGTAATTAATTTTATATGACATTTAAGAGAAAGAAACTTATTTCAATTTGACATTTTACTCCCACTTCACAAATAAATGATAAAAACACTCAAGTGTTATAAAAGGAGCTAATTTGCAGAAACATTTAAAAATAAAACCTACCAATTGATAATTTCTATCAAATCAAAGTTAATCCTCAACAAAAAAAAGGTAATACAAAACAAGCAATAATATGTGCCCTCCTGGCGTAAGTATTTAAGTTTCAATGTAATGAAATATATTAATATACATTATAGAACGACTAACAAAATTAGATAAGAATGCATATATAAGGATTATACTTATTTTAATTGGTTTCTATATAAAATCATTTGAAGGATTGATTTTAATACAGTGAAGAATAAAACAATGATATTAGAGATCAATAGCACCAAGTAATTATTTGTTAAAACCAGGTATGCAAATTAGCCACACCATATATTATGTAAACCTTTATTAGTGATATATAAGACGCATAGCAGGATTTTAAACACACTAATAATATGGACTGTTTTGAGACATCTAATTCAGATTTTCATAGCAACATTGTTATTGAATAAAATGTATTCTATGTATTAATGATTTTGACTTAAATACTCATTGATAAACTTACATAATTCCTGAGGCAATTCATGAGCTAAACAGTGACAGTTTCAGTTACAAACACCAAATCTCCATTATAAGATTTAGCATTTAGAAAAGTAGGAAACCTTCACATGTAAAGACCATCCTGTTAACTGGGGTTGTAGAATATGCCAACTGCACCTTTGCAAAGGGGTAAGATATAATAAGGCCACCTGCTGGCTGTGAGTAATAACCCTCAATGCCTAAGAACAGGATTGTAGTTGCATGAGCAGTCTGGGATCTGGGTACTAAGCGGTCCCATAACATGTAATACTACTTCAGCCCTTACTTGGGCTAGACAGGCGATTAGAGAGGCTATCCCCTTTTCACTAATGCTAGACTAAGAAGATTGTTTTTGCGTCTGTGGTGGACACCACTCCTGCCATCAGCGCCTCACTTTACCGCACATATCTGTGCTACTCATATGCAGAGTTGGCGAGGGCTGGTATCAAACACTGAACCTTGTGGTTCCTAGTCAGACGCGCTACTATTTCTATCAATTTGAAGATATTAAGAACTTAGAACAGATCAAAATAACTTGATTCAACATTAAATGATCCAAAAAGGGTGGATGTGGTTGGTTGGTTTTATGGCATATCAACCCTTTTCGGGTCATTTAATACCAAATCAAGTCATTTTAATAAACAAAGGGCTCAGATTGCTTACAGTACCTGTTCTTGCTTAACTGATCTAATTAAGTATTGAATAGGCTCATCACTGCTTAACTTCAGTGATCTAGCAGGAACTGATGCTTTCAGCATGACTTGACCGCAATGTTTGATGTGTCATAAAAACAAACAATAAGGAAATAACCATCAATGTTTTTGTTTTGACAATTTTCAGCTTTGGCCAAACCCCTCATTTAAGCAAATCAAATAGAGTTTAAAAAGAGAGACTTGATTATGAGCCTTAAGATAAAAAAATAAAAAATCTTAAGATGTTCCACTCTAGTGATAAATACTTACCTAAATGAAAAGTTATCAGTTGGCTACTTTTAGAAAGCATTTCTATCTTAAGTGGCTTACGAATGGACTCTTTCACATGCAAATAGAAGAAGGCACACCTACATATTTGAGATTTCTTTAGAAACCATTCAATTTAACAGCTACAAGAATAAATCTGAATATAAGCACCAAGATATTTATTGGATTATTACTTTTCAGGAAAATCTGAAACACAAATAAGCTCCATTTTTGAACTTAAATTGTCAAAAAGTCTTGATCTAAAAATATATTTGAATAGTGAGACAATATGATTATATACCAGGGGGAGGGGGTCAAAGTTTAGGTTCTGGACATGTATGCTGAAAGGGGTGCCCTCTTAAAGAAAGATTGTGATATTGTAAAAAGTATCAAGTACCTCTAAAGGAGGCAGCTTCATTTCTGAAATGAGGTAACCAAGAGAGTACCCAGTACTATTGGTATTTTTGTAATTTAACCATTTTATTCTTTTAGACAATAACAAAATGAATGAAATTATTCTAATCAATTATTATTCTGATAACTCCATTGCAATCTATTAGATTTCCATATACCACAGTTGAATGAGCTGTATATATTTATTAAATTATAAAATGATTAGTAAAGTTAAAGTTAATTAGAAACAATGACATGATGTGCATTTTTTTAAAATTCAAAGTTTATAAATCATTTTAATTTATTTAGATATATAAAGGAATTATTTATGTCTACATCTAGATTATAAATGTTATGCTTAAGTAATAAGTACCATGCACTATTTGGATTATTCAGACTATTGTCATCTTTATTGTTACATACACATTTCCTTGTATATAACAATGAAGATGAGGACAATAGTCCAAATAATACAAATTATCAAGCCTCATCTAAAAAAAATTTCAGAGAAAGTACTAGGTACTTTTCACAATTTTTCCTTAAGGTAACCTCCTCCCCCCCATCTTCCAGCATGTCCAGTACCTAAACTTTGACACATACAAACACCGTATATACAAGAATCAGAAAAAGAAATGTTTTTGTTTATGTACAGAAACAGAAAAAGAGAAGGGCAAAAGAAAAGAAAAATCAGTAGGAAATATTCAGTAAATGAATCTTTAGTCAAATGGAATTGAACTAATAAAAAAAAAATGCTGAATCAAGTCATTTTGATAAATAATGGCTTGGGGCCCCTGATTGGGAGATGTATGCCCCCAGCCCTGGATACACAAACACTTTTTAAATATCTAGAAGGAATTTTCAGGGATAGTGTGCAGATCTCATAGGGCATTTTGTTCAATCTCCAGCTGAAATCTAATAAGTTGTCACAATTCAGACTGTGTGGGTGGAAAGATTTGAAGAAAAAAAACCCAAAAAACTTAAAGGATGACAAAAATCTAATAAGGGGGCGAGGGTAATATCAGCCAACTTCAAAATGCACTTCTACTCTTTGCTATATCAACACTTTTCTGGTCATTTAATGCTGAATCAAGTCATTTTTATAAATAATAGCTTGGGCTTTATGCCCCCAGCCCTGGACACACAAACACTTTTTAAAGATCTAGAAGGAATTTTCAGGGATAGTGTGCATTTTGTTCTATCTCTTCTATCAACAAAAATAGACAATCTTTGTGTGTTTCTTTATGCATTTGTTTGTTTTACAGAATATCAACCCTTTCCAGGTTATTTAATGCCAAATCAAGTTATTATATATATAAATAAAAGGAAAACAAGAAAAAATGAGTAGGAAACATTTAGTAAATGATTCTTTGGTCAAATGGAGTTGAACCAATCAGAAAAAGCCAATTTCCAGCTGAAATCTAATAAAAAGTTGTCACAACTCAGACTGAGTGGGTGGAAAGATTTGACAGAACCAAAAACTTAAAGGATGACAAAAATCTAACAAGGGAGTGGGAGGGGAAGGGTAATATCACCCAACTTCAAAATGCACTCCTACTCTTTGCCATTCAAATAACAGCAACAAAATAATTAACATTGACACAAACTCATAGGTTCACAAAGAATATCAATTTTTCTCAATTATTTTCTGTGACTTATAATTATATATAAACAGAAAATACCTACAACATCCCAGACGGTTAAATTTCTAAAACTATAGAAACTGAATATCAGATGGGAATCCCGTTTCTGAGAGAAAACAATGAAAATAAGACAGATTTTAACATTACCAACATCTATCTATATACATATATAAAGGACAGTTGGTGTGTATGTAAACATCTCTGGATAAAACAATTAACAACAAATTAAATATATATATATATATACATTGAATATTACCAGTTCTTGCTTTCGGTGCAAAAAATGATGATTTGATTTATATTCAAAGATATTTAAAGATTGAAATATACATAGAAATAGCATTGGAATTCCTCTTAAAAATGTCCAGTATTTGCAAATCTCAAAAGTAAACAAATCAATACACCAGTCGACGCTGGGTAGCCACTTCTAGTTTCAAATAAAGATACTTCATCCAGATTTATCTTTTTAAGTTCAACTTATGCCAAGAAAGTTTACTATAATTACTTCTTTTAAATTACTTTGAGAAATGATTAATTTGTTAAATTTATTCAGTTAGTGGTTTTATGGCATATCAACACTTATCGGGTCATTTAATGCTGAATCAAGTCATTTTGGTAAAGGCTTGGGCCCCCTGATTGGGAGATTCGGGGGATGTATGCACCGGCCCTGGATACACATACTTTTTAAAGATCTAGAAGGAATTTTCAGGATAGTGTGCAGATCTCAAAAGGGCATTTTGTTCTATCTCTTCTATCACCAAAAATAGACAATCTTCGTTTCTTTATGCATTTGTTTGCTTGTTTTATAGCATATCAACCCTTTTCGGGTTATTTAATGCCGAATCAAGTAATTTTGATTCATTTAATGCTGAATCAAGTCATTTTGATAAAAGGACTCAGGTTGCTTACTGTACCTGCAGTTGCTTAAGTGGTCATCCAGTTAATTGAATGCGTTCTTGTATCTGCTAATTTTAATTAGCTTACATCTATCAAAAATAATGATTTATTGGAAAGACTTAAAAGATACTTATCTGCATAGAGTTTAGAAAGATTCAAATAAATCTCAAGATGGTCATCATAGAACAAAATACATTTAGTGTAAAAAGAAATATTCATGCAAAGAAAAAAAAAAAAAACTTAAAATCTGTTAAACCAAATTAAGCTTATATTGTTTGGTCTTTTTTATCTTGATAAAAGACTCAACTCAGTTATTATATCCCACAACTAAACTACACTTACCATACATAATAAGTATACCTCTCAATTATGTAAAACAATATCCCACAACTACAAATCTATAAAAAAGAATTAAAGATGATTTCTCTGAATTTTTGAGATGAACTTGATAATTTGTATTATTTGGACTATTGTCCTCATCTTTATTGTTATCTGTACAACGTTTTCATCAATGTGCCTTCCGGCCTTCTTCAGGTATTTCTTTTCAAACTTGAGAACCTTCTAAGATGTTAGGGTCAATATTTAATTGCATCCCGAATTCAAAAAGGTTCCCAAGTTTGAGAAGGCTCCCGAGTCCAACAAAAACTACCTTAAGGCCAGAGGCACATCATCTGAAATGTTGTACAGATAAAGATGAGGACAATAGTCCGAATTAATCTAAATAATCCAGAATTAAAGATGTACCTATTTTTTTTGTAACGTTTAAAGATAACAATTAAAATGCTAATTATAAATCAATCTCTCATATTTTAAAATGCATAAAGCATTACCCAACAGGTCACCATAGTATTTTGTTCTATATACATTTCACCTAAAGTAGGTGTCCCATCATGATGGTAGGGTTAGCAAGCTCATCTCACAGATCCATTACTGAAAAGTGATCTCAATCCTTATTTTTTTAATCTATTTAACCCATAGATAGGACCCTAACAGGTTGTTGGTTGGTTTTTATTTTTTACAGCATAACAACAGTTTTCGGGTCATTTAATGCCAAATCAAGTCATTTTGGTATCATGTTGCTTACAGTAACTACCTTAATAGGTACTACCACTCCTGGTCAGAGTGGATCCGAGTGTAATGATGATGAAGGGATACTGTACACTCCCCCAGAGCTTCAGAATTGGAACTTCACTAGACAGTTTAACATCATACCAGTACACTAAGCTGAAAGGTATTTAGGGAATAGACTATTTTCATCAATGTATTGTCTATTTAATAGACAATACATTGTAATCAAATAAGCAACATATTCATATACAGTAATCTATTTATTTATATATATAAAGGGGAGTTGGTGTGTATGTATGTCTGGAGGAAAATACAAAAATAAAACAATTAATGACTAAGTAAATAAATAAATATATACATACACACACACTATCATCAGAGTTTGATTTTTGTACAAAAATAATGAAGATTTTATTTATATTCGTGAAGATATTTAAAAGTTAGAATTAGAATAGCAAGATTGGAAAGTCATTGGTGGCATTCGTGATTAAAACAAACAAATCAATTATGGAAGACCAAAACAATCAATGGCTCTGTGAGACTAACCCTTTTATCCCCCCCCTAACCAGGTAACGCCAGGTAGCCACTTCTAGTACAAAAAAATTAAAAAAGGCTTTTGTTGAACCCAATACTTAATAAAATGTTGAATAGTTTAGTTACATACAAAATCCATTGAATTTGACGAGTTTAGAATACCAAATGTTTATTTCATGGTCGTCTATTCAATCAAAGTGTAAAGTTACTTTGGTATTTTGTTGTTGAATACAACAAAATCCTCCAGTAACACACAGGAGTAAAATAGAAAATTTACTTAGATTATAAAATTGATACCAAATAATGAAAATTTGTAAAGTAAGCAAAGAAAAGAAATATTCTAAAAATTCTTGCGTCCTAGCCTCCTGCCCTAAAAAAAAAAAAAAAAAAAAAAAAAAACGCTAAGCGGTGCTAGCAGATAATCAAACCTGCGCTACTACTGAACTATTGAAAAATATTATAAAGAGGGGGGGGGGTAAAATATTTACATTTACTTGTTGAGCAATGACGGGAGGGGGGTAAAATATCGCATTAACTTTTCAGGAAAAACACCTTCAAACAGCTAAGGAGTTTGATAGTAGCGTGGGTTGGATTTTCAGCAGGCACCACTTAGCGTTTTTTTTAGGGCAGGAGGCCATTGCGCATTTATGTGATATGCAACCCTAACATCCTAGTAAGCAAACAAGTTTCATGGAATTCAAAGAAAGAAAGAACTTCTATTTTATAAACAGATGTATGCAGAGAAAAACAAAGATAAGAATGTGGTTCAAATGACCTCAGATAAGTATTTTCCAAACAAATTTGTAAAAATATATAATTCTTCCTCTCTTTATATACACTAAAAAGTATAAGGTTTCAATTATATTAAATTGTTGAACATATTTTGATTATTATTATTATTATTATTATATTAAATAAAGAGAGGGCTGGTTTAGCTCAGTCGGTAGAGCATCAAACTAAGAACCACAAGGTTCCAGACCATCCCTCAACAACTCAGCATATGAGTAGCACAGTGATCTGTGCAGTATAGTGAGAAGTTGATGGTAGGTGTGGTGCTCCATCTCAGACGCCAAAACAATCTCCTTGGTCTAGTGCTAGTTAAAAAGAGAGACTTCCTTGCTGTCTGGCTGATACAGACTTTAGGTCACCCCGACTACTTTTTTTTTTTCTTAAGTTGGTAGAGTGGCCTATTGTCGGTATCAGTCATACAGCGAGGGTAGACCAGGGGAGATTGTTTTTTTTTTGCTGTAGTGGAGTGCCACACCTACAATCAGCTCCCACTTTTCAGCACATACCAGATTACGTTAATCTGTGCTACTCACACACCGAGTAGGCAGGCAATGATATCGAACCAGGAACCTAGTGATTCCTGGCGGGTCCTCTACCGACTGAGATATGGTAAAAAGGCTTCTTTTTTTTTTAAATTTAGCCAAGTACTATAATTTTGTTCAACTTATAACTTCATTTTTTTAATATATTACTATGTTCACATAAGCATTGTGGTTAACAAGGAACCAATTAACCACACTAATCCGGGGGGGGGTCCTTAATAGGTACATTTTGGTAATGTTTGTAGTGGACGTAATTTTATTAAATGAATGGTATGAATTAGTGTTGATTAGGGAGGTTTTTATAAGCAGCAACTGTACTCTCATAGGGGCAGATTTTTTTTCCCCTATTATTCTTATGGCTCAAGACAAAATGATTTTGAAATTAGCAACTTGCATTTTTATTGGCTTCAAACTTTGATCCACAGTATTTTTGATTGAATGGTCAAATTAATTTATTTTGAAATAGAAACGGCTACCCAGCATCACCTGAGTAGAGAGGTGGCAAAAAAAAAAACCTGGTTAGCAAGTTAGTCTCGCAGATCCATTATCATGTATACTTGAATTGATCCATTATCATGTATACTTGAATTTTTAGATATCTTGGTAAATATAAATCAAATCTTAGTAATTTTTGCATGCAAAGCAAGAACCGATGATATTTAATGTGTATTAACTCAGTCGGTAGAGTGTTTGGCTCGGAATCGCAAGGTTCCTGGTTTGATACCGGCCCTTGCCAACTCAGCGTATCAGTAGCACAGGGATCTGTGCAGTAAAGTGAGGAGCTGGTTTTAGATGTGTCGCTTCACCTCAGATGCTAAAATAACCTTTGGTCTAGTGAAAAGGGGATATACTCCCTTGCTGTCTGGCTGATACCGACATTAAGCAGCCACAACGACTTTATATTCACTTTGTTGTTAATTGTTGTATTTTCATAGGAACACACATACAAACTGCCCTTTATATATAAGTATAGATAAACTTTTTAGACAACTTCAGTGATCTCTCTGTATTGTAATTTAAGAATGGGTTATTTCCAGTTGTAATATGAGAATGACTAGGTTCACTTCCGGTTTATACAAGCTAAAGACTTTTTCTTTTTCAGTAGGTAATCGTTTAATAGATGCATGTATCACTGGGTGTACAGGACTAAGTTAATAAGATACGGGGTTTATTGTTCCAGTCAGAAGTAAAAACATCAACAGTGCATTTATTTCAAATCTTCCGTAAACTGGCAATGAATCTATTAAACGAGGCCACAAAAGCAGTTTGTAAGTATTAATAGAAATTAGTTGTTTTATGTATTCCTACAAACAAAAATTAAAATAATTGATTTTTTACAACTTTCTTTTGCCTTGGAGACAAGAAAGAAATTAGAGTTTTAAAATTTACTATACAATGAACATTATCACGGAATAAGTACTGAGGGTTCCTTTGGGTTTTTTTTTTTGGGGGGGGTTACAAGCAAAATTTGGATCCGTATTATTCCTAGAGAAAATAATCTAGAAAAATCCATAGCATTCCCTTTCAATAAAAGGCTTGCTTGTAAAACTATCGAGATTTGTATTTTAGTCTTAAAATCTATAAAGAAAAAAAAAAAAAATTAAAAGTACATAAATCTTTTAATGTACAGGGTTGTCCGAAAGTCTTGTCACCAATTTACTTTTTCATTTTTTCTTTTAATATATATAAAAAAAAAATTAAAAAATCTATTTCAAGCGGCTTATTTAATGTAATTCTTGTTGAGAGATGGGCGGGACAAGACATTTGGACCACTCCGTTCTCAAAACTGGATTAAAACGAAAAAGGAAAAAAGTACAATGAAATTCAGAAAAGTGAAAGAAAAAAGAAAAAAAAAGGTGGGGTATGTGACTATCACCACTAATTTATTAAATGAATTGGAAAGTTTAAAAAGGTAATGTTACAAAGAAAATGATTTAGCATTTTTAGAGATTTTTCTTGAAATGCAACTAGTTGCTTCAAGATAGAATTTTACAATGTTTTGTAAATGTAAGTAAATAAGAATGTATTTTTTAAAAAGGAAGAAAGAAAGGGTTAAATGAAATCGTTTAAAAAATATATATAGCTTTCAAAGTTGGGGGGGGGTGCAAATAAATGACAAAAAAAATAGGAATAAAATAGCATTGCCAATATATAAATTTGGCTAGAAGCACAAGAAATACATGTAATGAGAATTTTCCAAATTGCCCCTACCCCCCAGGTGTAATAAGTTTCTAAAATCCAAGTTACGTAACATTTTTAATTTAAGCCATCTTCTTCACGAAATAAAATAAAATTAAAATAAAAGTTACTAGGGTTTTGTTTTTAAAGATCTTATTTTCTCGTTGTCATGAAAACAAAAACAGAAGCAAACAAAAAAACAAATCACTGCATGACTTAAGATAACCACAAACATGAGATTTAGTAAATTTAAGTGACAGAAGGATAGAAAGAAAAAACGGGGAAAAAAAAGTCGGCTTGTAATTAAATAATAGTCTTAACCAATCCTGGTTTGACAAGTATTTTTTGAAAGAAAAAAAAATCCATCAAAGAGTAAAAAGAAAAACTATGGGAATTTAAAAGAGAAAAAAAAACGATACAAATTAAAATAATTCCCACAAACATTACTTTTACTTCAATATAGAAATTTGTAGTAAAAGTGACGGGTCATGAAAAATAAAATAGGGCTACAAACTTCAGAGTAAAATAAAATAAGTGCGTCTTTTAGGGGAAAAAAATTAGGAACTCCTGATAGAATATTCGAAGATTTAAAAGACGATTTTTTTATCATTCAAGGAAGAAAGTATCAAATTCAGATAAATAATGAATAAAATAACTTCCTGTGAAAATAAAAGGATTCTCTGTCAATTTGATAAGAAAAAAGTTTATAAACAGTAAAATCAATTGAAATCAATTAGCAAAAGATCTTAATCTTACTTAATTCACAAATAAATGGGGTCAGAAGGTAGGGCAACTTTTTGAGGGTTTTTTTTGTTTTTTTTCTTTCCTTTTCTAAAAAGTTTCCATTTTTCGTAAAAAAATAATACATACTACTTTCACTTGTAAAATATTAAAGTTATTCTTTCAGGTGTAAAAAAGAAATAAAAATAAAATAAAATTATTTTTAAATGAAAGTAACCAAAATTTTCCTAAGATTTTCACAAGTGGGCCGGCCACTTTAAAAATAGTCGGAGTTAAGATTCTCTTGAGTAAGCAAAAAAAAAGTGTCAGCACTTAATACAATAATCGTATTTGGATTTTTTTTTTAAATGAAGAGACAAAATTATGCAGGAAATCAAGGATTTATTTTATATTAAAAACATTTTTAGGAAATAAATAATAAAAACTGGAAAACTCTTAAAAGGGTAAAACAAAATATGGAACTGTGGGGGGGGGGGCTTATTTCTTTAATATTAAACAAGAAATTAGAAAAGTTAGAAAAATTTTATTAGCATGTAAAAATACATTAAAACAGTACTTTAACTTTAAGAATGCAAGTTTATAGAAAAAAGTAAACAAAACTTTATTATTATTATTATTATTATTAAAACCTGAAGGATTTTTTTTGGGGGGGAGGTGTATTTTTATTTATCCGACTGTCTTGATTAAAATTATTCATAAAATTAATAATGTATTATTAATTTTAATAATCATAGATTTATTTTCTTTTTCAGTGTAAAAGCGAAATAGGTTTAAATATTTTGACAGTTACGTCGTAGAGATTATCTATATTTTTTTAGACATACGAATTTCTTTAAGAAAGAAAAAGAAAAAAAAAAGGTCCTATTTAGGAAAAGAGAAAATTAATTGAATTAAAAAAAAAAAATGTCTTTTTTTTTATATTTATAAATATTTTAAGATATGATGAAATCAAACTAAAACTAACATTTTCATTTTTCCTCTTTTCTATATTTCTTTGCTTCCGAAAAATAAAAAGACCGTTTTTTTTTCTTCCTTCTGCCACGTAAAAGACATTCCTTAAAGAAACGGTAGAAACTGTGCCAATTTTGGGTCTATTAGAAAGAAAATAAGGAACTATATGGATTCTTTCCTAAAATATCTACAAACTCTAAAAAGGCTAATTTAAAAGGTAATTACATAACCAAAAAGAAAAACTGTGACAATTTGTCACGGTTTTACTATTATTTTTACATAATTATCAAGAATTTATTTTTTTAAATTTTTACCCATTTTTCTGGATTATTTACTTTAAGAAAATTATCTTAATACTAAGATGAAGCGGTTTAATTACTAAATAAAAAATAGCTAAAATAGATTATTTTAGAAATAAAAAACCGGTAAAGGGATAAACTTATCTTATAAAAATCTTAGAGACAATTTGTATATTAAATAGTAGGGGGTATATTTATCTTAAAGAAAAATAAAAAAATTCACATAATATAAACATTAAATACAATTTCTTTACAACTTCTTAGATATAATATATTTATTAATATCCCAGCGGAAATTCGTAGTACCTATCCAAAAAAATAAGTATTTCTTTTATTTTCTTAAAATGTGGGTGGGCCAAATCTTTTAAGACAAAAAAAATAAAATAAAATAAAGCAAACAGGGTAGCAACCGGCTTTTAAAGAAAAAGGCCAGAGAGATTAACCTTACATCTTTTCGGTTTTTCCAAGCTTCCCAAAAAGATAAACATGTATAATTTCCACGATATCCAACAGAGAAAAATCCAAACAAAGAAAATAGCTCTAGGTTAGTGAAATAGTTTTTAAAAAAAAGAAAAAAATCTTTCGTTTCCAAAATGAAAAAAACCCAACTGTGGCAATAAAAGTGTCAAAAAAATATTTCCCCCCTCCTGAAAACGTCGTATTAAGAATGATCCCCCACTTTACGGTCACTTCGAGAAAAAGATCAACATTTAAATCACTTGACAAAAATTATTGTCGCCGCTTTCGATTTCAGAAAGGCATTCTTTCAACCTGTGAACGTTGGACAAAAAGGAGAAAAATAAATTAAACAGAAAATAATACCTGTCTTCTGGGAATTTTTACGAGCCATTCTGGTGTTCACACTTGAATATCTTTGCCGGAAATGGCTTCAGTTGTTTATGTCGGTCAAAGTCAGGAAGGGGCGACTACTACTACCGATTGTTGGCAACTAACAAAGGTTCCCTGCCTCACCGATAGCTACAGCGAGCACTGCTGCTGATCTGGAACTACGGTAGCACTTACAATACTTTTTATCTTGACATTATTTGGGAGAAAAAAATTTTTTTTTAACTTTTTAATGTTGGGGAGACTTTGGATAAAGCACTATACGATCTTTCTTTCAGCCTCATCTTTTTTTAAATTTTCGTGTAAAATTTTTAAAATTTATATTACCACTATAAGATCTTGTTACTGTAACTTTACGAATGCAAGTTTATAGTTGTGGCACAAGGCCGGATATATGGGGAACCCGGTGAGACTCGAACTTACTAGTAGTAGTTAACCAGTCATGACACCATGCATAGCGTCCAGATTTTGTTATTGTATGTAACATCTATTTTATGATGATGAAAAATATTTTAAAAACTAATCAATAAAAAAAAATTCAATGACCATTTTTTTCTGTCATGGAAAATTATATATATATATATATATATATATATATATATATATAAATTACAATATTCAAAGGTTGCAGAATTTATAATAAAAGTGCTCTTATCCCACTTGTTGCTCTGTTGGTGGTGCCTAAAATATGCTGACTATCCCTTGCAGAAGGGGTAAGAATCCCCCCCAGCTCTGTCTTGGGTATGACACTAATCCTGAACAAGTCCTAGAAGCAGCACCCCACAAAACAGCAGCTGTACAACCACTTGCCTCCTATCACACAAGCCATTTGGGTAAGACATACTGGACATTGATGGAGAAGCAAGGACAAGCTCATAAGTGATATTCTTCTATGGGTACCTGCATATGGACACACCAGTGTTGGTCGGTCAGCAAAAACATAGATATATCAGTTTTGTGTGGATACTGGATGCTGGGGTGATGACCAATAGCGGTGAGGAAGAGTTGACGGCCCAACTTGATGATGACAATGATGTCATGAGTCACAATCAGGGTTGGACTAATCATTGAGCTAAATAACCATGACATCAAAAGAGAGTGCTATGGGAATTAATAAAATAAAATTAAACCAAATAAAAATAAATAAAACAATTAAATCAAATATTTTTTAAAAAAGACACAAAAAGTAACAATCTCCCAGAAGACCTCAGACAGGAAGAGCCCTCTGAGCATGTGCAGAAAACCCCTGAATTCTTGGCACCAAAAAGGTCCTTCGACCCTTTTTACTCCAAGACTTTGAAGGAGAAACACCTATTGACTTACACTATACCTGATGCCACTCTCCACACACACGCACACATACATGCATATTACTACTGTAAACTGTTCATGTTCCTGACACTAATACATTATTCTGTGTACTTGACATGAGACTTTGATGAGTTGTGGTGCACCTGAGCACTGTACACAATAAATTTCATTGTTATTATTATTTTAAAAATATCTCCCCCATAGGAAATAGTGTGAATCAACGAATAAAAGTCTTACCCTAAGTTATTCTATTTTGTTCCTTTTGCTTCTTTTCCAAAATTCCCTTTCAGCTTACCAGCCCACAAGAAGGAAGGACCTATTATATTGGGCTTTGGATACGACTATGAGCAAGCTTAAACCACACAGAACAAACAACCAACCACTCTCTATAGTGCTACTGTATGGCTGCACCACTTGGACTTTGACGAAATGCTTGGGGAAAAAGCTAGATGGAAAATACACAGGGATGCTGCATGCTGTCCTGAACAAATTCTGGAAACAGCACCTCATAAAAAGCAACTGTATGGCCACTTAGCTCCTATCACACAAACTATTGAAAATTCTATAGTTAATTATCTCCCCTGCTGCTAGGGGGAGAATCGCCAACATTGTATGTTGGCGCCAAACCCAAAAACTTCACTTATCGCATAGCAGTACTGGAGGAGAGACGTAAAAACTAAAAGCTCTCATCACCAAGACCAAATAGTCTACTTGAAAAGGGCCCATTCACCATCATTTAAAAAATTGTTACCAGGGCGAGAAGCTTCTAAAATAGCATCCCCCATTACTTATCACTGAACCGGTTACGAGGAAGAACGAGAAACATCTGAAGAAGCGTCCTATCAACATTTCCTACCAACGAACAGAATACCCCTGTTATCACCACTACTCCAAAAACATCACTTAACTCAGATAATTCTGGTAGCAAATACCAATAAAATTTGCAACAAGTTTTTGTATTGTTTGTCAATACATGTATTAAAATTCCATTGTGTGTTTGTCTTCTTTGTCCGACAATTTGCCTACAACTACGGAGAAATAAGAGCTCCTTCGAAACCCCGTAAATACTCTTAAAACTGTCCAAGTAAGACAAACAAGATGTGCTGGACAATACTGGAAAAGCAAGAACAAACTCATTAGTGACATTCTTCAGTGGACATCTACACATGGACACACCAGAGTAGGCTGACCAGCAAGAACCTACATTCATCACTGTGAGTACACTGAATGCTTTGCAGACATCTTGCTTGGATTTGTTTGTTTGGTTTGGTTTACAGCATATCAACCTTAGTGGCCTACCTTTTTGATTCTGTTATAGCATATATATGTCCTACCTCAGTAAGAGTATATTTATAGATATAAGTAGTAGGCAATTTATTGAAACGAATTATTTTTCACATATATTCAATTTCAAGAAATGCAATTCACTCATAAGCTGTATATAGTAGTTAAAGAATAATTTAAAAAAAAATTTATCAATAATTTACATGAATCAAAGATCTACTTAATTCTAAAATTCTAAAATAGGGTTAGGGTTAGGGATTGCAGCTATTATTATAACCTTATAATATGCTTTTATGGTAGGCAACATACTATAAGAGAGACATGATTTCATAGCCCACATACTATAATGGTACATTTATTCATTTATGGGTCATTTAAGGCCGATAAAGTTTTGAAATAAATTTATTCATTCTTAATGGATACTCAATTTTTTTAAAATACATTTTTCTATTTAACCCATAGATGGGACCCTAACAGGTACCACCACTCCAGTCAGAGTGGACCAGAGAGCAATGGTGATGAAGGGTGCTCCACAAGATCTGGTGATAGTTAATGTGTATATATATATATATTGACTTTGCCATTAATTGCTTTATTTTCATAGTTTCCTCTGGACATACATACATATATACAAACTGCCCTTTATATATGTATAGATGTATATATATATGTGTGTATATATATATATATATGAGGAAAAATGAGTAAAGAAAAGAAAAGTAAATGGATAAAATGAATTTAATCGATATCACATTAATCGATATCACTTACACATGTGTTTCGGTCAGTTTATGTGTGTGAAAATATTTCGCACACATACAAGAATCGACCTTCATCAGAGTGAACATTTAATTTTATGAAAAAATTTGTTGGGAAAAAAACGAAATTTTTTCATAAAAATAAATGTTTACTCTGATGAAGGTCGATTCTTGTATGTGTGCAAAATATTTTCACACACATAAACTGACCGAAACACATGTGTAAGTGATATCAATTAATGTGATATCGATTAAATTCATTTTATCCATTTACTTTTCTTTTCTTTACTCATTTTTTTCATATTGTCGGATTCAATTCCTTTTTTTTACATTATATATATATATATATATATATATATATATATATATATATATATATATATATATAGTAAACAGATGAGAATAAACAATCATCTAGTATCAAATATTTGATGAATCAAAAAGTGCTAAAATACTATCCAGCAAAGCAGTATAATAACTAAAATTAATCAAAATTTCATCTTTTTTAGTATCGTTCTATTGTTGTATATGAAACATGTATAATGAAACAATTGTAAGAAGGTGAGATTTTAATTACTTTTAGTGCTTATATATATATATATATATATATATATATTATATATATATGGTATTTGTGGAAAAGGTGACTTACTGGTGAAAATGGTCACAATGGTAAGTTGATGCAAGTTTCACAATGATAAGACAGCGATAAAACAAATATAAAGTGCTCAATATGTGAGTAGAGCAAATTTATTATTATAATGTGTACCATTATTATAACATATATATATATTTATTTATTTATTTATTTATTATATATATAGAACATTCAATAAATAAGGTGAATTTTGACTAAGAAGTTGGTGATAGAAAGCTCTGTTTATTTAAGGGATTTGTAAAAATTTGCATATGTTTGCATCAACATGAGCATGTATTGTGGATGTACAGGACATATTGATGATCCCGAAGAGAATTTTTACTTTATGTACCAGTCAGTTGAATACTTTCACCAATACACACACACACATATATATATATATATTTTCTTTGAAGTCGTACCTAATTTTGAAAATTAATTAATTAATAATTAATGAATTAGGCGGCCATACCTATTCAAATGTAATGCTAAAATAATCGAGAAAAATCAATCTCTGTATGTACATTTTGGCCTATTAGGCCTCATCAGCAGAGCTATATACAGGAAGACTGCTTTGTGTGTGATTCGAACCTTGACTGTCAAGCTGGCAGGTGGGGACTCTAACCATTACACTTCTAAACAAAACGAAAAATCTGGAAAAGGCCAGCTGGTGTAATGGTTAGAGTCCCCCTGTCAGCTTGACAGTCAGGGTTTGAATCACACACAAAGCGGTCTTCCTGTCTATAGCTCTGCTGATGAGGCCTAATAGGCTGAAATGTACATACAGAGATTGATTTTTCTCGATTTGTTTAGCCTTACATTTGAATAGGTATGCTCGCCTAATTCATTAATTATTAATTAATTAATTTTCAAAATTAGGTTCGACTTCAATTAAGCACATATTCTCCTAAAAATTGTTGGCTAAAAAAGCCATATCAAAACACATTGTTTGTTTGTTTACTTGTCATATACATATATATATATATATATATATATATATATATATATGGTGGACGTGTGTACGTATACATATATATGAATTTACTTATAGACAAGAAGGTTCCCCAAATGCTTAATGATAGTTTAACAACTTGTTAATTCTAATGTATGTTATAAGAACATGTATGTTCAAATAATTTGATTCTCTCTAAGTTTGTTTGTAATATGTCTTCCATTGCATGGTAGTAGGCTGTGACTTGGGGAATGCTATGTCAAAAGGATCAAAATTTACATGGTTTTTGGTAAGAGAAGCACAAAAGGGAACAGTTCACTGAAAATGATGAGTTAAAAAAATTAAAAAATAATTAAAAAATTAAAAATTCAACGATCAGAGGAGCTAAGGTGGCTGATTCCTCTGGATAATAATAAAAAATTTATTGAAGGGACAAAACCACCCAGATTGAAACCACCTGGCAAACTGATCCCTTAGCCATAAATACCCACTTCCAAGATGATGAGAAGAACTGTAATAGAAACCTTCCAGAATTTCCCCGAAAAATTGTATATTAAGACTCATGAATTTTCTGTTTATCATTTCCAATAAAGTCAGCAGTCTGATGATACTCATAGGTATACACTGATACCTGTGGATAGAAATAGATCTAGAACCACAAAATGACTGATTTTTAAACCTTTTCTTTACCAATTATATATATATATATATATATATGTATATATAGAAAGAGAGAGAGAGGGCCGCATTAGTTTAGCAAGGGACGGTTTAGCTTAGTCAGTCGAGTGTTCGGCTGGGAAACTCAAGGTTCCTGACTTGATATCAGCCTTCGTCAATTCAGCGTATGAGTAGCACAGGGATCTGTCAGGTAAAGTGAGTAGTTGATGGTAGGTGTGGCACTCTGCCTCAGACGCAAAAAACAATCTACTTGGTCTAGCGCTAGTGAAAAGGGGATCAACTCCCTCGCTGTCTGGCTGATACCAACTTTAGGCCACCCCAATGATTTTTATATATATATATATATGTGTGTGTATGTGTCATTTGGCTATTTTTTTTCTTTCTTTGAAAGTATAAATATTGCTCTGTATATAATTAATTTATTAGTTATCATACATTGAGCTCTCTTGGGGATTTGTAAAAATTAACCTGGTTAATTAATCCCCAGTCATAAACTAAGAAGATGAGAAGAAATGAAACTGTAACCTTTCAGGATTTCCCAGAAAAATTGTATATTAAGCCTTATGAATTTTCTGTTTACCATTTTCAATAAAGTTATTGGTCTGATGAAACTCATAGGTATACACAGATACCTGTGGGTAGAAATAGATCTATAACCAAAATGACCGATTTTTAAGCCTTTTTCTAGTTTTCCAACGAGACATGTGATCTATAGTTCATCACGTCATTCAATAACAGTCCCGGACGATGAGCCGTATTTCAGGATTTCCCAGGGGATGAAACTCATAGGTATACACAGATACCTGTGGGTAGAAATAGATTGTTAGGGATAAATTTGACATATTTATATTTGGTTATTTTTCTCTGTAGGTTGGAGGTATTGATGCACACTACGCATCATTTAAAAGCTTGGACCCTTCTTCATTCACATACATGATGACAGATAGAATGGATGACTGGAACCCACCTGAATCATGGAAGAGAATAAATTGTATCATGATGATCTGCGCCGGACATCAAAATAAGGAGATTATAAAAAAAAACAATTGTAAAAACAATCAGGCATGAACTGGAGAATTGTAATGGAGACCACGAGTTTGTGGCTAGAAGAAAACAACATAACAGACGATCTGATTGCGTTCGTACAGCAGAAAATCTGCAGGAAAAGTGTTGGGGACCCTCAGATGCCTACGTGGAGTTGCTAAACACTATAGTCAAGCCCTGGATAACAAGAGTAGTCAATGGTAGGCCATATGTATGGCACACCTCTGGGAAAAGTCAAAAATGGTTGTCGATAAACTTTTACAACTACACCAATCCCAATGTTTGGCCTCCGAACTCCCCAGATCTTAACACCATGGATTATTATGTATGTGGTGCTGTTGAGAAAGACACCAATCACCGTGCCAGTACTACAAAAGTCCAGTTAATCGACAGAATTAAGGTAGTTTTTGAGACCCTTCCCAGGGAAACTGTAACATCAGCTTGCTCCAGGTTCCGGTGCAGGATTGAGGCTGGATTGACGCTAATGGCAGTTATTTTGAGTGAAATTGTTGACAGCAGTGTAATTTCCGTGCCTGTTGAATTTCTTTACAATCCATTAAATTTTGTAGTTACCAAGCACTTTTTCTTTTTCCTTATGAAAATTTATCCCAAACACTATATATATAATATATATATATATATGAAGTTAAGTAAACAAACAAATGTGTTTATTTTTTATATGGCTTTAAGCCGACAATTTTTGGAGGATATGTGCTTAATTGAAGTCATACTTAATTTTGGTCGAAATGTACGTACCTAATTTGAGGTCGAAATGTACATTCAGGGATTGACATTTTCTCGATTCATTTAGCCTTACATTTGAACATATATGCCGCCTAAATTCATTAATTATTAACTAATTAATTTTCAAAATTAGGTATGACTTCAATTAAGCACATATCCTCCAAAAAAAAATATATATATATATATATATATATATATATATATGTGTGTGAGTGTTTAATTTTGTTTGTAGTTATTAACAATGCATAAAAAGTACTCAATATTTTAAGTACAGAGCAAAAAAAAAATGTTTAAAACAAATTAAAGTGTTTACCTTAAATCTGCCGTGACTTGGAGTTTCATGGAAGTATTGTTACAGTCACCTGGTTTTGTGATTGTAACAATAATATTAGTATTCTATTGTTTCTTTTTTTGTGATGGGAGGGGAAAGTGTCAAGAAATACAGAGGGATCTATATTTTCATAACAGAATTAAAATAAATATTATATTTATTTTACATATGAACTCTCTCCAGTTTTGACCGACTGTTTCAACATTGTCTCATCTCTTCATTCAGCTGAGTAAAATAATATTTACAACATTCGGAATTTAAACTTTAACTGTTTGAAATTGATTACTCTGCACATCATTCTAGTGTTTTATTTTATTTATTATTATTATTACTTACTTTGTTTTTACTAGCAAATATATGCACCCTCCGGGTGCTAGTATTCAAGTTTTAATATAATAAAATATATTAAATTAGAAAGGCTGATGAAACTGAATAAGAATGCAGATAAAAAGATTTTGAACAGAGGGGGTATGATTGAAAAATAGAACAACTTTGAAACTAACTCTTCCATCATTTTACATTACTCCCGTCTGTCTTTGTTAAATTTTCCTAATTTAACTATTTAGTTAAGATAGAAAGTAAAGAATAATATTACAGTTATTTCTTCTTGTTAATGGATTTCTTTTAAGATTTATTCCTGAGATTTTTGCTCATATTCAATAAGATAAAACTAAACAATTAGAAATCAATAATACTAAGCACATATTTATTAAAATCAATTTTTTAATATCAAAATGCAAATTAGCCTTACCATTCACACTGTAATCCGCTATTTTGTTGTATATATAAATACAATTGCATGTTATTAGTATGTAGATATGGTCAACGCCGGGGGTCCAGTGGCTTCGGCCCTGGATCTTTACGAGTTAATAGCGTCGATCCCAGTGGGCCATCCCCCCAGGCAATACCTGCCCCCTCGATTTAAAGGGGCAGGGCTGGGTTTATTGCCCAGTGCCTGAGGCGCACCCTTCAGGGGGAATGCCGACGGGATCGACGCAATTTTTCACCCGCCACTCATGAGCTTCGGTTTGTGGGTGGTCCCACGTTAATAGGGCCTTGTGCCTGACCAGTACAAGTGGGGTACGTGGAAAATATCGTGTAGATATGGTCGACAGTCTTAATGATGTAAAACAATTTTATTAATAATTGGGTTTTAAATAAAAAATAAAATCATGGAGAATGTGATGCAAATAACAAAGGGAATTGTGATTTGTATAGTAATATAGTTTCGGTTACAGACAGAAAAACTCATAATCTCCATTATAATAAGATATTCTTAAACATATGTTATATACTATCTTCAGTTTAAAATTGAACATGTACTTATCTTGTATTTCAAATGTTCAAACTTTAAACCGCCCTGTTGGTGGGGCATTAGAACGCACCGACTGCACCTCTGCAGAGGGGTAAGACTCCCCCAATGGGGCCAACTGTTGGCCGTGGGTGGCGACCCAAAGGATAGAACCCAGGTGGTTGAGCAGTCCATGACCTGCAACACTCCACTTAGACCCTTACTTGGGCTAGACGGGCGGTCAGAGAGGCCCCCTCCGATCAATCGGCTGGTCACGTAAAGCTCTAGCAACTATATAATTGCCCCAACCCTATTGCCCTTATGGCAAGCCCCAACCCCTTTTCATCATATGGGTGCTAGAAGGCAGTCTACATGTCCTGGGAATGACGTTAAACTCTATCTGATGGTGAGGTTCCGGTTTTTGAGTTTTGCGGAATGTGGAGCACCCCTTCATCACCATTGCTCCTTGGTCCACTCTGACCCGGAGTGGTAGTACTTGCTAGGGTCCCATCTATGGGTTAGATAGAAAAACATGAGTTTATAAAAAAATGAGTATCCATTAAGAATGAATTTATTTCAAAACTTTATCGGCATTAAATGACCCACTGAGGTTGATATGCAGTAAAACAAAACAAAACAAACATTAAAATGACGTAAAAATCATCGACAATAAACAATAGACATTTCTTTGATTTCTAAATATTTTGGAGACTTTACTTTTGGGATTAGATGGGATAATTATTGATCATATGGAAATCTGATCTCTTTGATAAAAGATAAAATGGGAATTCTTCCAAACTGTAGCCGTGTCAGTACTACTGTATGACTGCACTACTTGAACTTTAATGAAACACTGGGAGAAAAATCTTGATCAGGAGATAGTCAGTATATTTTAAGCCCTGCTGATGTGGTGTAATGAATAATTAGTTATATATATATATATATATATATATATATGAGAAGTAAATACACATGCGATGTGTTTATGATATGGCTTTTTTTAGCCGACAATTTTTGGGAGAATATGTGCTTAATTGAAGTCGTACCTAATTTTGAAAGTTAATTAATTAATAATTAATTAATTAGGCGGGCATACTTATTTAAATGTAAGGCTAAACAAATCGAGAAAAATCAATCTCTGTATGTACATTTCGGCCTATTAGGCCTCATCAGCAGAGCTATAGATAGGAAGACCGCCTTATATATTACCAACCTCTCCACAAGCAGGATGTAAGGTCAATTTCTTAAGCAGAGTTTAACAGGTTTGAATTCAGTTTTCCTTCTACTAGACTGGTTACCTAGCCATGGTTAAAGAGTCCAGTCTGCCCTACTATTTACCCATAGCTGGAGGGAGAATTGGATTCATACCTTTCCCAAGAGTATTAGCACTATGTGAAATGCAAACAACTTTGTCCAGGAATTGAACTCAGGTAACAGGTTTGAATTCAGAGTTTTCCTTCTACTAGACTGGTTACCTAGCCATGGTTAAAGAGTTCAGTCTGCCCTACTATTTACCAATAGCTAGAGGGAGAATTGGATTCATACCTTTCCCAAGGGTATTAGCGCTATGTGAAATGCAAACAGCTTCGTCCAGGAATTGAACTCAGGTAACAGGTTTGAATTCAGAGTTTTCCTTCTACTAGACTGGTTACCTAGCCATGGTTAAAGAGTCCAGTCTGCCCTACTATTTACCAATAGCTAGAGGGAGAATTGGATTTATACCTTTCCCAAGAGTATTAGCGCCATGTGAAATGCAAACAGCTTCGTCCGGGAATTGAACTCGGGCCGACGAGTCCATTTCCTACAACTGCTCGCCTCCATAATTAGTTTTATACATTTTTCAGGGTTGACTAGAGAAGTATAATGATGTGTAATATGCTTCAATGCATGTTCATAGTAATTGTAATGTGCACCTGATTGCAATAAGATAGATTAATGGTCATGCTGTTGTGGTTGTTGCTGTATTGATGTTATGGGATTTTTCAAGGGGTTTGTGTATTTGGTTGTCAACAACAAAACTAGTGAAGCCATTGTTTATCAATATTTGTTTACTATTAGAAATACTAGTATATAAAGAAGAGATTAATTATGCTCTATGTAAAAAAAAAATTGGAGGGGGGGGGCAAATAATCATTACGACTCACCCAGAGTGCTTCGTATCCCTAGGTATGATGTTAAACTGCATCCAATGGTTTTGTTTGTTTTGTTTTACGGCATTTCAAACAGTGTTGCCAATAGCCACACAAACAGTTTCTCCGTGTCCTCAGTGCTTACTTTTGGGATTACCCTTGTAGCTTTTTCTCCAAGCATTTCATTGAAGTCAAAGTGGTGCAGCCATAGAGTAGTATTGATGCACACATCTTTTAACGAAAAGGGGAAAAAAAAAAAACGAAACTGGGAATCCTAATGAACGAGTATCAGTATATGGTATAATACAGAGATAGGACACTTAGCCTATAGACTTAGACTATGAACACCACCTATTGTATGATTGAAAATGATAAACAATAACATATAAAGCCACCGGAGAGGTTAACAGGTGTTGGCATTTCAACCACGGTGGGTTATTTAATGCCGACAAAGTTTTGAAATAAATTCATTCTTAATGGATACTCAATTTTTTTTGTAAACACTTTGTAATAAGTAATTGAGAGTTATCTTCCCTATTTTATTATTACCTCCTCTTTGGGGAACTCTTTGGTGTTTCTAAGAGTATATAAGCTCTCAGTAAACTGTAACATTATTCTAAGTAGAATAAAGGTATCTTAAGCCTATCCGTGTTTTCGTTTATCATTACACACACTTTACTATTTAACCCATAGATGGGACCCAAACAGGTTTTTGTTTGTTTTGTTTTACGGCATATCAACCACGGTGGATCATTTAATGCCGACAAAGTTTTGAAAAAAATTCATCCTTAATGGATACTCAATTTTTTTTTACAAGGATGACTTTTGCATTAGATAACCCATGAAGGTTGATATGCTATTAAAGAAAGAAACTAAACTAAATCATAATGTAAGGTGTATTGCATAACATAGTTTGGTTACTATTGCCTAAAACCTGTGACTGAAAGAGGTGCTGTAACATGACCCTTGTGGTTTTGTATCTGATACACACACACACACACACACACACACATATATATATATATATATATATATATATATATATATATATGAGAAAGAGAATAAAAAGGTTGGTCTCTCTATCTATCTATTTATATATATATGAGAAAGAGAATAAAAAGGTTGGTCTCCTTTCTCTCTCTCTATCTATCTATCTATCTATCTATATATATATATATATATATATATAGTATCCGATTGCTGCTTTAGAGTGGGGTCCTGAGGATATCATTTTTTTTATTGAAACCATGGTAGACCCTTTATTTTCCATCTAACAATAATTTTATTAGTATTATATATATAAAAGCAGTAAAGCAGTTAGAAAAATAATTAATTAGCACAACTCCTACCCCAGCTATGGTTAGCGGAATGAGAACAGGATACCCCCGTGGAATAAATAAAGGGTTAGGTTCAAAGTTCCGTGATGGCTCCCGAATACGACAAGAAAGTTCCCGAGTTCGAAAAGAAGGTTCCCGAGTCCAAGAAGGTTCCCAAGTCCGACAAGAAATACCTGAAGAAGATCGGAGGGTATATCGGCCGAAACGTTGTACAAATAACAATGAAGATGGGGACAATAGTCCGAATAACACTTATAATACTAATATATATATATATTGTAGATAATATGGGTGCTATATTTCCATGTAAACAGTGCACAATATCATTGATAGTATGTTAATATATGAGTTCAGATGGACATGGAGTAACAACTAGTTACAGTTTCTTGCCTATACTATCTTCAGACCAACCTGGTCTGAAGATCACATAAGCGAGAAACTGTCATAATACCTTAACTCAAATATATATATCTCTTATATAATGGAGATTGTGTGTTTTCTGTCTGTAACTGAAATTATATCACTACTCAAGTCACAATTCCCTTAGTTATATACGTCACATTATCCATGATTTTATTTTTATTTAAACCTCAATTATTAATAAAATTGTTTTACATTACTTACACTGTTGACCATATCTACATACTAATAACATGCAATTGTATTTATATATACAACAAAATAGTGGTTTACAGTGTGAATGGGTAAGCTAATTTGCATATTGATCTTAAAAATTCGATTTTAATAAATATGAGTATTAGTATTATTGATTTCTAATTGTTTGGTTTTATCTTAATGAATATGAGCAAAAATCTTGGTGATACACCTTAAAAGAAATCCATTAACAAGAAGAAATAACTGTAATATTATTCTTTACTTCCTATTTTAACTAAATAGTTGAATTAGGAATATTTATCAATGAAAGAGATGTATGAGTAAGTTTCGGTTGTTCTATTTTTTGATAATACCCGCCTCTGTTTTAAATCTTTTTATCTACATTCTTATTTAGTTTCATTAACCTTGCACCCGGAGGGTGTGTGTCTAAATAAAATCATGGAGAATGTGATGCAAATAACAAAGGGAATTGTGATTTGTATAGTAATATAGTTTCGGTTACAGACAGAAAAACTCATAATCTCCATTATAATAAGATATTCTTAAACATATGTTATATACTATCTTCAGTTTAAAATTACATGTACTTATCTTGTATTTCAAAGTTCAAACTTTAAACCGCCCTGTCAGTGGGGCATTAGAACGCACCGACTGCACCTCTGCAGAGGGGTAAGACTCCCCCAATGGGGCCAACTGTTGGCCGTGGGTGGCGACCCAAGGATAGAACCCAGGTGGTTGCAGTCCATGACCTGCAACACTCCACTTAGACCCTTACTTGGGCTAGACGGGCGGTCAGAGAGGCCCCCTCGATCAATCGGCTGGTCACGTAAAGCTCTAGCAACTATATAATTGCCCCAACCCTATTGCCCTTATGGCAAGCCCCAACCCCTTTTCATCATATGGGTGCTAGAAGGCAGTCTACATGTCCTGGAAATGACGTTAAACTCTATCTGATGGTGAGGTTCCGGTTTTTGAGTTTTGCGGAATGTGGAGCACCCCTTCATCACCATTGCTCCTTGGTCCACTCTGACCCGGAGTGGTAGTACTTGCTAGGTCCCATCTATGGTTAGATAGAAAAACATGAGTTTATAAAAAAAATGAGTATCCATTAAGAATGAATTTATTTCAAAACTTTATCGGCATTAAATGACCCACTGAGGTTGATATGCAGTAAAACAAAACAAACAAACATTAAAATGACGTAAAAATCATCGACAATAAACAATAGACATTTCTTTGATTTCTAAATATTTTGGAGACTTTACTTTTGGGATTAGATGGGATAATTATTGATCATATGGAAATCTGATCTCTTTGATAAAAGATAAAATGGGAATTCTTCCAAGCTGTAGCCATGTCAGTACTACTGTATGACTGCACTACTTGAACTTTAATGAAACACTGGGAGAAAAATCTTGATCAGGAGATAGTCAGTATATTTTAAGCCCTGCTGATGTGGTGTAATGAATAATTAGTTATATATATATATATGAGAAGTAAATACACATGCGATGTGTTTATGATATGGCTTTTTTTAGCCGACAATTTTTGGGAGAATATGTGCTTAATTGAAGTCGTACCTAATTTTGAAAGTTAACTAATTAATAATTAATTAATTAGGCTGCATACTTATTTAAATGTAAGGCTAAACAAATCGAGAAAAATCAATCTCTGTATGTACATTTCGGCCTATTAGGCCTCATCAGCAGAGCTATAGATAGGAAGACCGCCTTATATATTACCAACCTCTCCACAAGCAGGATGTAAGGTCAATTTCTTAAGCAGAGTTTAACAGGTTTGAATTCAGTTTTCCTTCTACTAGACTGGTTACCTAGCCATGGTTAAAGAGTCCAGTCTGCCTACTATTTACCCATAGCTGGAGGGAGAATTGGATTCATACCTTTTCCCAAGGGTATTAGCACTATGTGAAATGCAAAACAACTTTGTCCAGGAATTGAACTCAGGTAACAGGTTTGAATTCAGAGTTTTCCTTCTACTAGACTGGTTACCTAGCCATGGTTAAAGAGTCAGTCTGCCCTACTATTTACCAATAGCTAGAGGGAGAATTGGATTTATACCTTTCCCAAGAGTATTAGCGCTATGTGAAATGCAAACAGCTTCGTCCAGGAATTGAACTCAGGTAACAGGTTTGAATTCAGAGTTTTCCTTCTACTAGACTGGTTACCTAGCCATGGTTAAAGAGTCCAGTCTGCCCTACTATTTACCAATAGCTAGAGGGAGAATTGGATTTATACCTTTCCCAAGGGTATTAGCGCCATGTGAAATGCAAACAGCTTCGTCCGGGAATTGAACTCGGGCCGACAAGTCCATTTCCTACAACTGCTCGCCTCCATAATTAGTTTTATACATTCTTTCAGGGTTGACTAGAGAAGTATAATGATGTGTAATATGCTTCAATGCATGTTCATAGTAATTGTAATGTGCACCTGATTGCAATAAGATAGATTAATGGTCATGCTGTTGTGGTTGTTGCTGTATTGATGTTATGGGATTTTTCAAGGGGTTTGTGTATTTGGTTGTCAACAACAAAACTAGTGAAGCCATTGTTTATCAATATTTGTTTACTATTAGAAATACTAGTATATAAAGAAGAGATTAATTATGCTCTATGTAAAAAAAAATTGGAGGGGGGAGGGCAAATAATCATTACCACTAACCCAGAGTGCTTCGTGTCCCTAGGTATGATGTTAAACTGCATCCAATGGTTTTGTTTGTTTGTTTTGTTTTACGGCATTTCAAACAGTGTTGCCAATAGCCACACAAACAGTTTCTCCGTGTCCTCAGTGCTTACTTTTGGGATTACCCTTGTAGATTTTTCTCCAAGCATTTCATTGAAGTCAAAGTGGTGCAGCCATAGAGTAGTATTGATGCACACATCTTTTAATGAAAAGGGAAAAAAAACAAAACGAAACTGGGAATCCTAATGAACGAGTATCAGTATATGGTATAATACAGAGATAGGACACTTAGCCTATAGACTTAGACTATGAACACCACCTATTGTATGATTGAAAATGATAAACAATAACATATAAAGCCACCGGAGAGGTTAACAGGTGTTGGCATTTCAACCACGGTGGGTTATTTAATGCCGACAAAGTTTTGAAATAAATTCATTCTTAATGGATACTCAATTTTTTTGTAAACACTTTGTAATAAGTAATTGAGAGTTATCTTCCCTATTTTATTATTACCTCCTCTTTGGGGAACTCTTTGGTGTTTCTAAGAGTATATAAGCTCTCAGTAAACTGTAACATTATTCTAAGTAGAATAAAGGTATCTTAAGCCTATCCGTGTTTTCGTTTATCATTACACACACTTTACTATTTAACCCATAGATGGGACCCAAACAGGTTTTTTTGTTTTGTTTTACGGCATATCAACCACGGTGGATCATTTAATGCCGACAAAGTTTTGAAAAAAATTCATCCTTAATGGATACTCAATTTTTTTTTACAAGGATGACTTTTGCATTAGATAACCATGAAGGTTGATATGCTATTAAAGAAAGAAACTAAACTAAATCATAATGTAAGGTGTATTGCATAACATAGTTTGGTTACTATTGCCTAAAACCTGTGACTGAAAGAGGTGCTGTAACATGACCCTTGTGGTTTTGTATCTGATACACACACACACACACACCACACACATATATATATATATATATATATATATATATATATATATATGAGAAAGAGAATAAAAAGGTTGGTCTCTCTATCTATCTATTTATATATATATGAGAAAGAGAATAAAAAGGTTGGTCTCTTTCTCTCTCTCTATCTATCTATCTATCTATCTATATATATATATATATATATAGTATCCGATTGCTGCTTTAGAGTGGGGTCCTGAGGAGATCATTTTTTTTATTGAAACCATGGTAGACCCTTTATTTTCCATCTAACAATAATTTTATTAGTATTATATATATAAAGCAGTGAAAGCAGTTAGAAAAATAATTAATTAGCACAACTCCTACCCCAGCTATGGTTAGCGGAATGAGAACAGGATACCCCCGTGGAATAAATAAAGGGTTAGGTTCAAAGTTCCGTGATGGCTCCCGAATACGACAAGAAAGTTCCCGAGTTCGAAAAGAAGGTTCCCGAGTCCAAGAAGGTTCCCAAGTCCGACAAGAAATACCTGAAGAAGGTCGGAGGGTATATCGGCCGAAACGTTGTACAAATAACAATGAAGATGGGGACAATAGTCCGAATAACACTTATAATACTAATATATATATATATTGTAGATAATATGGGTGCTATATTTCCATTAAACAGTGCACAATATCATTGATAGTATGTTAATATATGAGTTCAGATGGACATGGAGTAACAACTAGTTACAGTTTCTTGCCTATACTATCTTCAGACCAACCTGGTCTGAAGATCACATAAGCGAGAAACTGTCATAATACCTTAACTCAAATATATATATCTCTTATTATAATGGAGATTGTGTGTTTTTCTGTCTGTAACTCAAAATTATATCACTACTCAAGTCACAATTCCCTTAGTTATATACGTCACATTATCCATGATTTTATTTTTATTTAAACCTCAATTATTAATAAAATTGTTTTACATTACTTACACTGTTGAGCATATCTACATACTAATAACATGCAATTGTATTTATATATACAACAAAATAGTGGTTTACAGTGTGAATGGGTAAGCTAATTTGCATATTGATCTTAAAAATTCGATTTTAATAAATATGAGTATTAGTATTATTGATTTCTAATTGTTTGGTTTTATCTTAATGAATATGAGCAAAAATCTTGGTGATACACCTTAAAAGAAATCCATTAACAAGAAGAAATAACTGTAATTTATTCTTTACTTCCTATTTTAACTAAATAGTTGAATTAGGAATATTTATCAATGAAAGAGATGTAAGAGTAAGTTTCGGTTGTTCTATTTTTTGATAATACCCGCCTCTGTTTTAAATCTTTTTATCTGCATTCTTATTTAGTTTCATTAACCTTGCACCCGGAGGGTGTGTGTATTTCCTAGTATATATATATATATATATGTGTGTGTGTGCGTATATTTCCTAGTATATATATATATATATATATTATATATATTATATATGGTTTGGAGGTTGATTTTGAAGGATATCACAATGCAGGTGTAAAGAAAAAATAATTAGGTAACAATGGTGTTGTTTGTTAACCTGTGATTTATTCTTAATATTGATATTTCAAGATAAAATCTCTTCTTCAGAAGGAACACTGGAACTGAAGTAGTTGTCGTCTTGTTATGGCATTTTATACATAATATATATATATATATATATATATATATATATACAAAACATCTGAGTGGCTAGTCTTGATCAGTCATGCACAATATGACGTATGTCTTTTTGGTTTCACATTACTAAAACCGTTGAACATTTGAAAGCTTACCTGATTTGTAATGGGATGTTGGGAATATAGACATTTCATGATATATTTTACAGTTTACAGCATGACTGACTTCAATAGTAGGCATGCTTTATACTCCTGGTTGGTTGGTTAAATTTTAATGGCATGTCAACTTTTGTTGGGTTATTTTATGCCAAAGACGTTTTGTTTTATTCATTCTTGATGGTTATTAAAATATTTTTATTTTAACTCATTTTTTAAAATCTATTTAACGCATAAAAGGGACACTAACAGGTACTACCACTCTTAGTTCTTATGCTAACCATCAGTTTTTGTACTTTAGTGAGAGAGCTGCTGTGAGCAGTTTAAAGTAGGTGTAAACTAATCATACTATGCTCCAATTGACTGACTTCAATAGTAGGCAAAAAATTAACCATCAGTTTTTGTACTTTAGTGAGAGAGCTGCTGTGAGCAGTTTAAAGTAGGTGTAAACTAATCATACTATGCTCCAATTGACTGACTTCAATAGTAGGCAAAAATTAACCATCAGTTTTTGTACTTTAGTGAGAGAGCTGCTGTGAGCAGTTTAAAGTAGGGTAAACTAATCATACTATGCTCCAATTGACTGACTTCAATAGTAGGCAAAAAATTTATTAGACCTGTATTAGACTAAAGTCCGACTGGATTAAATACCAGTTGCAGGGATCAAAATCAAGAAATGAAATTCATTGACATTTCAACAACAAAAACAAAAAATTTCCTGGTTGGTTGGTTGGTTGGTTGGTTGGATTTTACAGCATATCAACCATACCAGTTGCAGGGATCAAAATCAAGAAATGAAATTCATTGACATTTCAAAAAAAAAAAAAAAAAAAATTGTTGGTTGGTTGGTTGGTTGGATTTTACAGCATATCAACCCTAGGGTTATTTCATGCCAATGATGTTTTTTTTATTCATTCTTGTTGGGTATCCAATTTTTTTAACACATTCTTTTTTCTATTTAACCCATAGACAGGACTAACAGGTACTATCACTCCAGGTCAGAGTAGGCCTGGGAGTAATGCAATGAGGGAGTAATTCACACTCACCAAATCTCCAGAATTGAAACTTCACTAGATGTAGTTTAACGTCATATCCAGGACACTAATAGCCTCATCTACCAACTTCGAGCACATACAAGGTGTGTCAA
>CM042159.1:57997751-58007751 GCA_023376005.1 Doryteuthis pealeii | reverse complement strand
TTTTTCAACATTAAATGTATAGTAATCACCAGAGCTTGCTTTTTGTGCAAAAATAATGAACATTTTATTCCTATTCGTGAGGATATTTAAAAATCAGAATTTAAATAGTAAGAGAAGGGAAATTCATTGGTGGCATCCATGATTGAAACATAAACAAATCAATTATGGAAAACCAAAATAATCAATGGAGACTAACTTTTTATCTCCCTTTTATCCAGGCAACACCGAGTAGCCATTGTAGTTTTCAATAAAATATGCCTACAAGCGAATCTGTTGCCAGAATACATATTTTATATGTTCTCACAACCGAGAAGAACATTGTTAGTATGCAAATCATACATCTATCAGCTATTCATTTCTTTTGTTATAAAATCAAAAGATTATATATATATATATATATATATATATATATATATATATATATATATATGTATATATATTATATATAAAGTCTTTGTTGTTTAATCATTAATCAAATGATGGTTTCATTTTACAATTGAATTATGCTTGTTCACCATTTAACAATAAAGTTAAAAGAACTTATGAAAATAATAAATACCCCCCCTCTCTCTCTCTCTCTCTCTCTCTCTCTCTCTCTCTCTCTCTCTCTCTCTCTCTCTCTCTCTCACTCACACACACACATGCACGCACGCTTATGGAAATAATAAATGCACCCCCCTCTCTCTCTCTCTCTCTCTCTCTCTCTCTCTCTCTCTCCCACACACACACATACTCTCAGATAAGCTTATGAAAATAATAAATTCTCTCTCTCTCTCTCACTTACTCACTCACTCACACACACACACGCGCGCTTATGGAAATAAATGCCTCTCTCTCTCTCTCTCTCTCTCTCCCTCTCACACACACTCACACACACACAAGCACGCACACACACACACACGTTTATGGAAATAATAAATGCACCCCCTCTCCCTCTCCCCCTCTCTCACACACACTCACACACACACGCACACACACACGCTTATGGAAATAATAAATGCACCCCACCCTCTCTCTCTCACACACACTCACACTCACACACACACAAGCACGCACACACACACGCTTATGGAAATAATAAATGCACCCCTCTCTCTATAAAGACAGATCTCTCTCTCTCTCTCTCTCTCTCTCTCTCTCTCTCTCTCTCTCTCTCTCTCTCTCTCTCACACACACACACACACAAACTCTGATAATGATTTGGATTTATTTTTCTCAGTCGGCAGAGCATATGCCTAGGAATCGCAAGGTTCCAGGTTCGATACCTGTCCCACTAACTCAACGCATGAGTAGCATATACATGCAGTAGTCACATCCGCGCCAATACATTAACATATTTACATCTGAATAAAACCCCAAAGGCCTATGCATACTGATACACAATTTCTACACACCAACGTAAAATTATTTTGTTCGTATCTATTCGATTTTTTGAAATCTTATATATATGGTGATTGCCACTTCTTCGCGGATGAAAGCCATTTCTACAAGTAATTCGGTTGTGAGCATGCAGAGGGCCTAAATTTCCCTTTTCTTCCCCTGTCACACATGACCCCTTTCTCGGCTTCCCATTGCATGCGACCGTACGTGACTGAGAAGCCCAGCCCTCGACAGGCAGGCCCTGCCACACAGGTCACATATATGGTCAGACTTTACTTTAGCAACTGTGTACGTGCCGTCCGTCATGATCCGCTTATGTAGAGACCGCTTCAGGATGGGCAGCTCGAGCTGACTTACCTCAAATCCTTACAGCTACCATCGGCCTGCTTTTCCAAGAGAATGTGTACCGGCCCGAATTCTGTCAATTGGCCCTCATCGCTAAAGCGAACTTCCGCAAGGGTCACGATGTCTGCTCCATATCGAGAGATCTTTGACACGATACCAGTTCGTTGTTCGGAGTTTCAAGATCCCTCAAGATTGAGATGTGTCTGAACATTCCAGGTGGCTATTTAGCCTAAGTTTGTTGTAATATTTTCTTGTTTCGGCCCTGATAATGTAAACAACCGCCAGCCGCAGGTTGCTTGCAAGCTTAATAGGGGAAGAGGATATATGTATATTACAAAATGCAAGCAATAACTTGTTAAATAAGAGAAGTGAACTCGTTTCGAAATGTAGGCATTTGAACAAATTTTTACTGTGTCACTTACCACCTGACCCTAATTGATCCCTGAATTTTCGCTCTCCTTTTATTTATTTAAAAAAAAAAAAATTCATCTGAACACCGCGTGCATTAACACCAATGCAAGTTTGTTTGATTATAATGTTTTTTAAAAACAAATTTAACGTCATAACATTACATCACGTGAACACAATCCATGTCACATAAACGTTAAACAAGCCACAGTTTAAAAAAACAATTTTTAGCTTTACATTTCCCATCGCGTGAAAAACGCTTCATATAAACGCTAAAAAATTTGATTTTTAACATCTCAACCATTTCACGACTGTTTTTTTTACATCTCAACCACTGATCTCATCTGATGATTGGATTACCATGAAACTTTAAGTTATGAGTGTGAAACCATAATATCACCATTGATTATATATATATATATATATATATATATATATATATATATATATTAGGTAAATGACTAGGTTAATTGATGTTAGGATAATTCTAATTTGGCCTTTTTTAACAACGGGATGTTAGAGTTTTTCTAGTCCAAGTTGAGAGCTCAATATTCAATATTTTTGAACAGATCAATATGTTTGGTAAAGAAAAAGGTTTAACAATCGGTTATTCTAGCAGTATAGATCTGTATATACCTATGAGTTTCGTCTGACGAAACTAATAGGTATATACAGATACTTATGGGTAGGAATAGATCTATTACTGCAAAAATTACCGATTTTTAAGCCTTTTTCTTAAATATATATATATATATATATATATATATATATATATATATATATATATATATATATATCATATGGTGTAATGGTTAGCAAGCTAGATTTGCAGACCATTGTTAATGAGTTTGATTCTCACTGGGCGTACAATACTTCTGACCTTGTGCCACATCTAAGCTCCCTAAATAACTATATATATATATATATATATATATATATATATATATATAAAGTTTCTTGGTACAAGGTGATTCTAGGCAGGTCCTATTCTCTAACAATAGTTTGTTGTAGAGTTCGGGTTCCGTGTGAGAGCTCAATGTTTAATTTTTATAAACAGACCAAATTTATTTGTGAATAAAAAGGCCTTAAATATCAGGGGTATCGTGATTATGAACCATTTTCACTCGTGGGTATTTGAGGGCCACCGAGCTTCGTCAGACCATGTTTTTATTTTATTCAGACTGAACAAAATAAAAACGTGGTCTGACGAAGCTCGGTGGGCCTCAGATACCCACGAGTGGAAATGGTCCATAATCACGATACCCCTAGTATCAAAGGCCTTTTTATTCACAAATATATATATTAAGTCATCACGTGTTTCGGCGTTCACGCCTCTTCAGTGTGGCTAGACACAACAACTACCTCTGGCCAGGAGCGAACTCCGACTGACTTTTTGCCAGCCTGATTTCTTAACCCCTTGGCCATTTTAAACTATTACATACATACGTTTGTTTATATATTTTACGATCACCAGAGAAATCCAGTCTGCGAGCAGACGATCGTTGCTTGATACATGCTGGCAGTGAAAGTATATATATATATATATATATATATATATATATATATATATATATATGAAGTGGTCAAACGATGTGTTTGAAATGGCGAAGGCCGACAATTTTTAGGGAGATTATGTGCTTAATTAAAGTCATACCTAATTTGTTAATTAATTAATTATAATTAAATGAATTAGGTGTGCATATCGGTCTAAATGTAAAGCGTAAACAAATCGAGAAAAAGTCGATCTCTGTATGTACATTTCAGCCCATTACGCCTCATCAGCAGAGCTATAGACAGGGCGGTTTAAAATAAACGAGAGATTCTAGGGAAGCCAGCTAGTGTAGTGGTTAGAATGTCCGACTCTCAGCCTGACAGGTATCGCGCACAAAGCACTGCCCTGTCTAAAGTTAAAGCACATAATCTCCCTAAATATATATAATATATAATATATGTATTTACTAAACGATATATATATATATATATATATATATATATATATATATATATATATATATATATATATATATATCGTTTAGTAAATACGATATTTTGATTTTTATGCTAGTGACAAGCTGAGTTTAGTCGTTTAGAAGAATTGGCGATATTACTTTGAGGTGTATGCAAATTTCCCCGAAGCCAGCCACACAATGAGAAAGCACGAGCGACAGAACAAAAAAAAAGGTGTGTTTTAAAAGTCAGATATTGCGTGCACGCTTCGTTCGAAAAAAGAGATGCTGTAATTATTGTTGCAGATTTCGGTGTGAGAATTTTGTCGTCGTCGGACGTGAACTCAATTATTCAACTTGCAATTGATAACCAGAATCAATTCCTCAACAAGTCAGAAGTTGAATGAGAAACAAAACCTTGGCAACCGGCTTCAACGGATATATATTGGACTAGAAGCGACGTGAATTCAAATGATATTTCGCCTCATTATTGGCTGAAGCTTTTTTCAAAATTTTGAAAAAGCTTCATCCAATAATGAGGCGAAATATAATTTGAATTTAGTTGTTATTTTATAATATCCACATTTTCCTCTATTCTCAACCACGTTTTGTCGGATTTATTCAATCCACCACTCCTCATATATATATAATATATATATATATATATATATATATATATATATGAGGAGTGGTGGATTGAATAAATCCGACAAAACGTGGTTGAGAATATATATATATATATATATATATATATATGTGTGTGTGTGTATGTGTGTGTGTGTGTGTGAAGAAAGGAAGTGAATCCGACGGTATGTAGTATATTAGGAAAAATGAAAAAACACAGGTTTAAATGGGTTAAGTGGTGAGTTTATTGGCCGACGCTGCAGTGTTTCGATCAATTAATTAGATCATCTTCAGGGCATTTGTTGGTATATGGAAGGTGATAAGAAATAATTTATCACAGAATAACGAGAAAAGCGAGTGGTAGTTATGTGTTATTGAGTTTAAAATTTTTGAAGTTTGAAAGAAGAACGGTTTTGAAATATGACGTCAAATATTCTATTTTACGGCGTGGGTATGGGATGGTGTATGTGTGTGTATCGAAAGGAAACATTGTGCATTTTTTTGGTGTGTGGTTGTGTGTGTGTGTATAAATTTTTTATTGCGATGAACGACAGCGGAAATAAACCTTAAGATTGTGTGTGTGTATATATATATATATATATATATATATATATCAAAATGTCTAGTATATTCACTATCTTTCAAAACTAAAATTACAGGTATCTATAAGAAATAAAATCGTGCTCAATGCACAAAAAATATAGACCAATCTTAAAAGGTAACAAATTATCTATGTTTCACAACACCACTCATATATATATATATATATATATATATATATATATATATATATATATATATACCGACCCTGAGTAGGAGGTCAATTTTTAAGCATAGTCTAAGAGGTTTTAATTCAGATTTTTCTTCTCCTAGACTGGTTACCTAAGCCATGGTTAAAGAACCCATTCTGCCTCAATATTCACTCATAGCTGGAGGGAGAGTAGTTGAATACATACCATTACCAAGGGTACCAGCGCTAGACGAAATGCAAACAGTCTCACCCAGAACACCTTTCAATACTTCTCAACTGGTGATTAGTGTCATAAAACTTAAAGCTATTGGACAGTAATGTTTTTTTTTTACTTTTTTTTATTCTTATTTATTTAATCTATTTATTTTATTTTATTTTTTGCAGCATGTGTGTATAATATTACTTACTACATACTTCTGGGAGAGTTCAACTGATTCTAAGAAATATTAGTGACATCTGTGAAAGACGATACAATTGCTACCATGTCACAAAGAAATGGGATATGCATCCACAATATAAGGGTAGAATAACCTTAACACGTCAGAAAACAATGTTCACCTGTGTCGTTAACAGCATACATCTCTTATTGAGATTGTAAATAAAGGGATGAAAAGTCAGGAGTTCTTCACAGTGTTAAATAATAGATTACCTGTATCGATAATTTTGATATTAGCGTAGAATTTGAAAAGTGAAATAGTAATTGTACTCGAAGATATTAGGTCAAATGGGTGTGAGTAACAGGTGATGACCCCAAGAACCAAAAAGTTACACTTGCTAAATGATAGATCAGCTGTATCTATTATTTTGATATTAGCATAGAATTTGAATAGTGAAATAGAAATTATACTCGAAGATATTGGGTCAAATGGATGTGAGGGACAGGTGATGATTACGAGATCCTTGGCCATTCCAAACACATACCTTACTGGGAACACACGTTATTGACTGGGTCATGAGAAAATCCCCCCAAGAAATAACTATGAACCTAGGAATAAAGTCTGAATTCTAAAAGTAGCTTTTGTCTTTGTCTCTTCTTTTTTCCTTTCTTTAATTCCTTTTCAGCCTGACAACCTAAAAGAGGAAAGAAAACGAAGGATATTTGGGGTTTAAGAAAATGAATTAGCAACAATCAGCGAACACACACCAAAGCCAACCAAAATCCTAAACCCGCATAGACCAATGTGGGGATTAAAATAAAAATTAAAAAAAAAAAAAACTCCCATGAGCCTTCAGACAGGAAATACCCTCCGAGCATGTGTAGAAAAAAAGGACCCACTTCCGACTCCCAAGATAATCTCTCGGCCTTTTCGAACTTAACCGGGACGAGACACTACTACTGGGCATGAAGATAATGTTGAAATTCACTTTAGTCAGTACAAATTAACACTAACAGACTCTAATAATAATAAGGGTCAGAAGTTATCTGCCCTAATCCATTGATTGTACGGGTGAGTTACTTGCCCTTTGACCTATTAATTTCAGTCATTGTTTTTAAATAAATAAAACACCTCATGTTATGAAAAGCAGTCGTAATGTGTTGCCTCGTTAATACAATGGAAGGTATCTCAATTGGAATATGTCTCAATGAATAACTGCGCTTGCTAAAGACAAAAAGTTATGTTTCTTTTTTCTGTGGGATTAAGTTATTAAATTCCCAACAGATAATTCCTTACCACGTGGTGGCTAAAGCCTGAATCCTAAAACCACGTTGTCTTCGTCCTTTCCTTTTCTTTCCTTGAATTCTTTTTCAGCGCGACCACCAAATAAGATGGGGTTAAAAGCAAACACTGTGAACACGTACGAAGAATAACCAGCTAACTTTAAACCTAAAACATTAAACCTCTTGTCACCCCACACCAACTAACCTTACCAGCTAAACCAGCCACTTAAAAGCTGTCCTAATAAAGATGCGTGGAGATTAAAATAAAATTAGAATTTTTAAAAATTAAAAAAGATAACAAACTCCCATGAGCCTTCACTGAAAGAACTCTCCGCCAATGTGCAAGAAAAAAGGACTGACTTCCGACCCACAAGAGAATATCTCGGCCATTCGAATTTAGGCCTTAACTATGTATAGTCACTTCTTAGGTCAGAGGGTGAGATATCCCCTTGCCACGGGCGACTATGACCGGGAATAAAGCCTAAGTCATAAAACCACCTTCTGCCTTTGTCTCTTTCTTTTTTGTTCCCTGAATTCCTTCCTTTTCAACGCGACCACCAAATGAGATGGGGTTAAAAAGCGAAAAACCTAAGAACATGCAACAAGAGAATCCAGCTACCTTTAAACCTTAAATCACAAAACCTCTTACCACCCCATAGATGAAATAACCCAAATTAAGCATAATATATTTTGTTCTGGGAGTGGAGTCTTATTATTTTGCTGTAGTACCCCTACAGCCGATGGAGATTCATAGTCATATCACACCCCTAAGTGGTTGCTTATCAAACCTTTAATCTGACACAAATGTTCACACATGAAATCATCAGTACGTCATGAACACTCCCATTCAAAAAATTCCTAGATAATACCATAATTTTCTAGATTTTACAAACATGATAAAATTTGCATATTTCTGATTGGTTGGCTGCTTATTTTGTTTAAAAGTTATATCAACCCTTGAGGGTCACCCAATGCCAAATCTTTTCTCTTTGTATGTATGATTTGTAAGCAAATAGTTTGTTGGTAGATTTTTGGTTTGGTTTTATAAACTGGCAGAAATAATTTTCATTAACTCAATACGTATCAATATATTTGTAGAAGTTATACTTGTTAGATTTTTTCATTAACTTCATGCGTATCAATAGACTAGTTAGGTACCATAATTTTTGACGTCATAGACGTATTTTACAAAATCAAATCAATACCCTAGATTGAAAAAGAATGACCAAAAATCAGGGAATTATCCGATTTTAATGAAATTTTCAGTGTTGATTTGTCAACGAATGAATTTTATAATGCATCTGTTATTTTCACTCAATAACAATAACTTTTAATTTTTAAAACTTTCTGATTTTTTTCTGGTCATTTAATTTTGACCTCCCTTTATTTTTTTTATTTTTTTTTTTTGGGGGGGGGCAAATATTGGTGGGGTTATATATAATCAAAACTAATTACAGTATAAATAAAATGTCAAAAGGTGTAAATAGAAGAAAAACAAATTTAAAGGAGCTATTTTGATAGAAAATAAGTACCGAGCATCTGAAAATTAAATGTAAAAAAAAATTTTTTTTCAATATTTCTTGTTGTTTATGAAATATAATTTTCTTTTAGATTATCAATGAAAAAAATATATCTCGATATTTGTTCTGTTTAAAAGGGCAGTGGCCTAACTTCTAAATTGACATTTCTCGATTAATTATTACATAATAAAATATCAACAAGTTATTAATGTTTCTGTACATAGTGTATTTAATGTTTTTTGTTATTGATTTCTGAGAAGAAATGTTTATAATTTTTTAAAAACCTTTAATAACATGTTTGGTAAGTACACAAGTTACTTCTCGCTTAGCGTCAGATTTCGTAAATTTTGCTGCTCATTTAATGTTTAAAATGTATTAAAAATTAATAAACTATGTAATATTATTTTTCTTTTTTTTTCTTCTTTTTTTCTTCTTTTTTTTTTCTTTTTTTTTACTGATGCTCATTATGCTACTAGTTTTCGACTAAAACAAAAATTTGACCTTAAATGGTCGATTTAATTCATTCTAATTAATTTTTAATTGAAAATCGGCGCCTAAACTGTTGATATATACACACATATGTATGTATATATAGATATTATGTGTGCGTATATATGTATATATATACACACATATGCATATATATATATATATTATGTGTGCGTATATATGTATACACACACACACACACACACACACATATATATATATATATATATATATATATATATATATATATATATATATATTATACTAAAGCTGAGCGAATCAAGATTTGTCTCCTAAAGTAATTTTAATGTTTAGTTTAATGACACGAAAGTTATACTAAATTATTCCTTACTTTTAGGATTGAGTTATGTTTGAAAAAATCCATTTTAATGGGTTTTAATTAGTCGTAATTTGCAATTAAGACAAATACTGACCCGTCCCTTACTTTACATCCTGTCTATCATTTTCCATCTCTCTATGTATATCTTGATTACCTCCTCGTTAGTTTCTCTGAGAGAAGAGAGAGAGAGAGAGAGAGAGAGAGAGAGAGAGAGAGAGAGAGAGAGAGAGAGAGAGAGGTGGGACAATTTGAAATGTAATTGCATGTTAAATTTCATAAGCAGCAACCCGTAGATTAAATTAGGTCAACCATTCCCTTTCTTAGAAATTTTACAAAATGATTTTAATGTTTTGTCAGGACGTATCTTATTTATTTTCTTTGCAAACTCACTTTTTCCTAATCTTAATTATATATCCAGAGCTCAATGGGCGAGGCTCCGAAACCATTGGTAAAACGGACTCTTAAATGTATTGTAAACTATAATTATATATATATATATATATATATATATATATATATATATATATATATATATAT
>CM042159.1:57987751-57992751 GCA_023376005.1 Doryteuthis pealeii | reverse complement strand
TATGAAGATGACTCTGAAGAGATGCACCGTTACACCTTCAAGCCTGGAAGATCTGGTCTCCAACAGACAAGGTTGGCAAGATACGTGCCGCACAGGAACTAAGCGGCTCACTATTGAACTCAATAAGGTTGCAGAACAACGACGTTTTCGTTGTGTTTCATCATAGAATGCAATGTGTGTGATCGCATCTAAAAGTCCAGAATTGGACTAACTAGGGTCCACAACTGATAAACGACATGGAGTGACGTCATCGCTGTCTGCGATGGACTTCTAAAAGAAAAGAGAAAATATCGACTGACATAAAACAACGTGTCAGTTATTTTTATAGATAGGTTCTAACGACATATCAATCCGTCTAGGGTTATTTTATGCCTCGAGGTTATGGAATCACATTCATTTGAATCTTAAAATATACATTTTTGTTAAAGTATTTCCTTTGATTTTTAGCACACGAATATGAATGATTTCTAAACAGAAATATTGACATATGGACCTTGAACAGGTACAACCACTTCGGGTCATAGTGGACATGGGAGTAATCACAATGTAGGGACACTCCACACTCTTCAGATTTCCAGAAGTGGAGCCTCACCATCAGATACGGTTTTGTGTCATACCCACAACACCCCCTTTGATGTGGGTCTTACTCCTCTACAGAGAATACAGTCAGAGTATTCTACGCCCCACCGACAGGGCTTTAATTTATTTTGCTTATAGTAATCTATCACAGCAATTGAAAGAAAAGACTGGCCTGTCGGCGAAGCGTAGAATATGCTGATTGTATCCCTTACAGTGATTTAAGACCTGTCCCCGGGGGTGTCCTGGTTATGACACTAAACTGCGTCTGATGGCGAGTGTGGAGTGCCCCTTCATTGCCATAACTCTGACCCGGAGTGGTAGTACCTATAAGGGTTCCATCTATGGATCAAATAGTTCTGTTTAAAAATTATTCGCACTAGAGAGGAATACTTAATATATAACCGTGTGCCAAAGGCACCTCTGGTGGTGTAATGGTTAGCGAGCTAGAATAGCAGAAAATTGATAGTGAGTTCAATTCTCACCGGGCGCCTCATACTTCTGGCCTTGTGCCACATCTAAGCTAAGTTTAGTAAATAACTATAAGCGTGTGTCAGAAACTTCTTAAAACCACACAAAAATGTAAATATACACTTACGCAATTCCTTAACTTCATGGCATAAAATAACCACTGACGAGTTGACATGCCATTAAAATCAATGAATCATAATCAAAGGATTGGTGAACCAACCTATTGAAAGAACATTTAGGTCACACTAAAGACATGATATCAATACCAGAACCTTTAGATCTTCAGTCTAATGGACTACCACATGTTTTAGCCCAAGAGCAACTATCAGGCTGTTACTATTAACATTTCTATTGTAACACCCACTTCTCAATGAGTTCAGTTAATCCCACTTATAGCGATTATAACTGTCCCAGATTCTTTCAATTTTCACTACACATTCACCTTTAAAAATTGAAATTGATTGCGTGTGTCTGTTATCAAACAGCAATCTATTTGCCATTCAGAAATAGGTAATCCTTAACTTGTTCCTCGTAAATTCCTACCATAAAATAAACTGAACCCTCATTTTATGTCCGTGTTTTTGCAATAAATGTTTTATTTTTCTTGCACCCGTTATTTTACAATACTGAATATATTTTCTTTATTTACAAACATTTACCCTTTTTATCATATGGGTGCTAGAAGGCGGTGGCTGAGGGTCTACATGTCCTGGGAAAGACGTTAAACTTTCTGATGGTGAGGTTCCAGTTCTGGAGGTTTGGGGAATGTGGAGCACCCCTTCATCACCATTGCTCTCTGGTCCACTCTGACCCGGAGTGGTAGTACCTGTTAGGGTCCCATCTATGGGTTAAATAGAAAAATAAATCTATAAAAAATTGTATTATCCATTAAGAATGAATTTCTTTCAAAACTTTATCGGCATTAAGTGACCTACTGGGGTTGATATGCCGTAAAACAAAACAAAACCAAAACCAAACAAACATTTATTGCAAACATATATATTTTCTTTATTTAAAAACATATATTGCAAACATATTTAAAACATTTATTGCAAAAACACGGACATACAATGAGGGTTCAGTTTATTTTATAGTAGGAATTTACGAGTAACAAGTTTAGGATTACCCAGAAATATTCGCCAATACACAATCGAGGACTTAATAACATAAAATCTTCTGCTAGAGCAGGGCTTCTCAAAGTAGTCCATGTCCTTCGGGCTCTGGGGCAAGTGGCTTGGACCTCTGGACTGGTAATGTATATAATGTCGGCGTGGATACCAGGGGATCATTCTCTCAGTCAACACCTGTCCTTATCATGTAAAAGGAATATTACTGTGTTTATTAGCCGGTGACAGGCGCCGCAAAAGAGGAATGCCGAGAGGATACACGCAATTTTTAACATTGGCCACCGCATGAGCTTCGGTTTGTGCGCGACTCCCGCACGTAAATCGGACTTTGTGTTCATCTGACATGGTGCAATGGGAGAAAATAACTACAAACTTTCTGCTAGAGCAGGGTTTCTCAAAGTATTTTGGCTGACTTCTGATTTAGGTCGGAAAATTAAAACGGAAGTTTTTTGGTGGTACCCAATGACAGTTTAACTACAGTCTATGAATTACCATTTTACGAATTGGGTTACAGTTTTTAGGGGATTAAGGTTGTTTTAATTACATATTGCTTAAAAAAATAAACAACAAAAAAACCAAATTCACCCACCCGCTATATTTCTCTAGCCTTTCTCTCCTCCTGTCAGAGGGTGTCGTGTTTTGGGTAAGACGTTAAATTGCATCTAGTAGTGAAGTTCCAATTCTAGAGCTCTGGGAATGTGGAGAACCCCTTCATCACCATTACTCTCTGGGCCACTCTGACCCGGAGTGGTCGTACCTATGGGCTAAATAGATTTAAAAATTAGTTTTTTTAAAAATTGAATACGCAACTAGAATGAATAGAACGAAACGTCTTCGGCTTAAAATAACCCAACAAGGGTTGACATATCGTAAAATCCAAACAAATTGGTGACCTTGTCTTGATTTGAACACGCAACCATCTCAATGATAGTAAATTTTAGTCAATATCATCGTTTTGTTTTACATTTGGATTTAACTCCTGTTTTCAACTTGCTGCAATTCACCCACCCGCTATATTTCATTAGTCTTTCTCTCTTCTAACCAGATGGCAACTTACGGCTAATTGCTGATACATAGTTTTGGAAAGTAAAATCTAACTGTTCGGTAAAACAAAAATGAACTAAATGATAAAAAGTTATTTTTATCTGAATGGTAAATGTTAATGTATGATTTGTGTATATTTTTGTAAATTACCGCAAATAATTCCTCAAAAGAAAATTCTGGACAAGTGGTTGTTTTTTGTTGTTGTTATTTGTTGTTGTTTTTTGTTGTTTTTTTTTTGTTGTTTTTTGTTGTTTTTGTTTTGTTTTTTTATACGTATCGACACATCTGAAAGGAAACATTGTTACCTGCTGTCCGATCAAAAGGGCTACACTGTGCTGATAATGTTCACTTGAAAGCTTGAAGAATTAGCAAAGGCTTAGATGTTTGCTTTTGATGAATGAATACAAAGTACTCGGAAAGAAAGAAAGAAAGAAAGGAGGAGGAAAACACAGAAGAAGAAAGACAGAAAGGAGGAGGAAAACACAGAAAGAAAGAAAGACAGAAAACGATGAAGGAGGAGGAAAAACAAGAAAGAAAGAAAGAAATAAGAAAGAAAGATAACGATGAAGGAGGAAGAAACATAGAAAGAAGAAAGAAAGAAACGATGAAGGAGGAAAAGAAAAGGAACATAGAAAGAAAGAAAGAAAGAAGAAAACGATGAAGGAGGAAGAAACATAGAAAGAAAGAAAGAAAGAAAGAAAGAAAGAAGAAAGAAAGAAAGGAGGAGGAAAACATAGAAAGAAAGAAAGACAGAAAACGATGAAGGAGGAAGAAAACATAGAAAGAAAGAAAGAAAGGAGGAGGAAAACATAGAAAGAAAGAAGAAAGAAAGAAAGAAAGAAACGATGAAGGAGGAAGAAAACATAGAAATTAAGAAAGAAAGAAAGAAAGAAAGAAGAAAGAAGGAGGAGGAAACACAGAAAGAAAGAAAGACAGAAAACGATGAAGGAGGAAGAAAACATAGAAAGAAAGAAAAAGGAGGAGGAAAACATAGAAAGAAAGAAAGAAAGAAAGAAAGAAGAAAGAAAGAAGAAAACGATGAAGGAGGAAGAAAACATAGAAATTAAGAAAGAAAGAAGAAGAAAGAAAGAAAGAAAGGAGGAGGAAAACATAGAAAGAAAGAAAGAAAGAAAGAAAGACAGAAAACGATGAAGGAGGAAGAAAACATAGAAAGAAAGAAAGAAAGAAAACGATGAAGGAGGAAGAAAACATTGAAATAAAGAAAGAAAGAAGCTAAAGCGATGAAGGAGGAAAAAGAAAGAAAGAAAGAAGCTAAAGCGATGAAGGAGGAAAAAAGAAAGAAAGAAAGAAGTAAAGCGTGAAGGAGAAAAGAAAGAAGAAGAAAGAAGCTAAAGCGATGAAGGAGGAAAAGAAAGAAAGAAAACGAGGAAGGAGGAAGAAAACATTAGAAAGAAAAAGAAAGAAAGAAGCTAAAGCGATGAAGGAGGAAAAGAAAGAAAGAAAACGAAAGAGGAAGAAAACATAGAAAGAAAGAAAGAAAGAGCTAAAGCGATGAAGGAGGAAAAGAAAGAAAGAAAGAAGAAGAAACGAGGAAGGAGGAAGAAAACATAGAATAAATAAAGAAAGAAGCTAAAGCGATGAAGGAGGAAAAAGAAAAGAAAGAAAGAAAGAAAACGAGGAAGGAGGAAGAAAACATAGAAAGAAAGAAAGAAGAAGCTAAAGCGATGAAGGAGGAAAAGAAAAGAAGAAGAAAGAAAGAAAACGAGGAGGAGAAGAAACATAGAAAAAAGAAAGAAAGAAGCTAAGCGATGAAGGAAAAAG
>CM042159.1:57970251-57985251 GCA_023376005.1 Doryteuthis pealeii | reverse complement strand
TTGTTATATGAAGCAAATTAATTGTCCTCAACCTTAGGTCATCGTCAGGAGCGGTGTTGTAATTTTATTTTTGATTGTGTTGTAACTTGAGTATCAAAGTTATCAGAGAAATGATTGGAAGAAACTCAACGAGGATTAAAGATAGGGGAAAAGGTTTACTAAACAAAGATACTACATGAACATTTGCATTATTTAGGTACTATATAACAACTTTAGGTTAAAATTGCAAATCGTCATCAAAATTAAAACGGAAAAATTTGGCTTGGGCATAGATTTTACTGAATTTAATTATTATTAAGGACACGATTTATGTTATTTTTTTTACTTAAATTCTAACCGTTAGTTGTGTTTTAACCGTTTTTCATTGGATGTTATTTTATTACAGAGGGCAGCAAGAGAACTAATTTTTAAGGGAGATAAATATTTTCTGAGAATTTATTAACATAAAAAACACGGATTATTACACTTTTGGTCATCCATACTTAAGAAAAGCACGTGTCGCCTGTAATATTGAAATAGAAAGTACGTTTTTTTGTTTTATTTTATCTATTTTTTTTCCTTAAACACAACTAACCAACTTAACAATTTAAGTAATTGGTAATTTGCTTATTATAACATACTTAACAATTTAAGTTAAAAATAACATAAATCGTGTCCTTAGTTAAATCTATGCCCAAGCCAAATTTTTCCGTTTTAATTTTGATGACGATTTGCAATTATAACCTAAAATTGTAATATGGTACCTAAATAATGCGAATGTTCATCTACTATCTTTGCTTAGTAAACCTTTTCCTCTATCCTTAATCCTCGTTAAGTTTCTTCCAATCATTTCTCTGATAACTTTGATACTTTGCAATTTTAACCCAATTTTAAATGTTGATTTTCAATGTAGGTTTTCCTTCCTTAAAATATTGGTACAAAATACATTTTCATCCCAATTAAATTAGATTAACAAGTCCCGTGAGATCTCGCTGTTTCTATCTTAACAGCTTTCGTCAGATATCATTTATATATATAAAAAAATTTTAAAACAGACGATTCCATGCTCATTATTTAGGCACTATTTGACAATTTTAAATGTTGATTATCAACGTAAGTTTTCCTACCTTAAAAGATTAATATAAAATACATTTTAATACGTTAAATTGAATTAACAAGCTCCGTGAGATATCGTTGTTTTCTATCTCACGAGCTTTCGTTGGGCATTATTTATAGGAAAAACAGACGATTCCTTTCGCATTATTTAGGTACTATATGACAATTTTCAAAGTAGGTTTTCCTACCTTAAAAAGTTTGGTATAAAATACATTTTCACGCTAATTAAATTAAATTATCAAGTTCCGTGATATCTCGTTGTTCTCTCTTAGGAGCTTTAGTCATCCATTATTTATAGGAAAAACAAACGATTCATGTACATTATTTAGGTACTATATGACAATTTTAAATGTTGATTTTCAACGTAGGTTTTCATACCTTAAAAAGATTGGTATAAAATACATTTTACCGCCAATTAAATTAGATTAACAAGTCCTGTGAGATCTCGTTGTTTCTATCTCACAAGCTTTAGTCAGATATTATTTGTATATAATAAAAATTATTAAAAAAACAGACGATTTCATGTTCATTATTTAGGTACTATATGACAGATTGTCAAAAACAAAAACAAAGCAAAAAATGATTTAAAAAATAACAGTGTCATAATATTTTTGGTAAGTGTATCTCTGTGGTATGATCCCCGTTGAGAAAATCTATTCACTAGTTATCTGTGCATATCAGCTGGAACATATAAATCCCTTTTTTTCCAGAATGATATTTGAAGTCTCTAAACACGCTTACACATGTATTCATGCACTTATTTATGGTTCTTAGTTGCAACTTCCGGTCAATACTTACCACTCACACGGGTTACTGTGTTTATGGTTGGTTGGTTGGATTTTGCCAACCCTTGTTGAATTATTTTGTGCCGAAGACGTTTTGTAATATTCATTTTCGAAGTGTATTCAATTATCTTTAACTGATCTTTTTTCAACAGATTTCTTTCTATTCAACCCATAGATAGGTCCCTAACAGGTACTACCACTCCGGGTCAGAGTGGACTTGGGAGTAATGGTGATAACGGGGTACTCCACATTCCCCAGAGCTCTACAACTGGAACTTCACTCTCAGATAGAGTTTAACGTCATAAGGTATTAAGACCCACAGCCACCGCCTTCTAGCACATATAAAAAGGGTTGGGGCTTGCCATAAGGGCAATACAATCGGACAATCATATAGATGCTAGAGCTTGAGATGATCAGCCAATTGATCAGAGGGGACCGACCGTCTAGCCTAAATTATCGCTAAAGTGGAGTGTTGCATGTCATGGACTACTCAGCCACCAGGGTTCCATCTTTAAGCATCACGGGTCGCCACTCATGGCCAACAGGTAGTCCTATTGGCCAGGGGGGGGGTCTTACCCCTCTGCAGAGGTGCAGTTGGTGTATTCTAAAGCCCCAGCCGACAAGGCTGAAGGAGCGAAGGAAATTTGACGGTATCGAATTCATAGCGATATACAAATTCGGAAGACATGTGAGCGGTTAGTGGAAATGTGTACGTGATGCAATACACATAAAAAAAAGAGGCACGGTTGACTTCAGAACCAGAGTGACAACTATGAGTATAAAATCATTTATGGTCTCTCTCTCTCTCTCTCTCTCTCTCTCTCTCTCTCTCTCTCTCTCTCTTCTCTCTTATCAGTAGATATATATATCAAGAGTGTTCATACAGGGTATAACAATGTCATTACTTTGTATGACTGACACTAATTAAAATGTTCATTTGCTTTGTAAGAAAATATGCACAGGTCTTCATTTGTTGATTCATTAACATTTTATAATTAATTATTACAATTAAAATGATCATTAGTATAAATTAAAAAATAATTAAATCTCTCTCTCTCTCTCTCTCTCTCTCTCTCTCTCTCTCTCTCTCTCTCTCTATCACACACACACACGCTTAGATAATAATTTGGATTTTTATTTCTAAGTCGTTTAGAGCATCCGCCTAGGAATCGCAAGGTTTCAGGTTCGATACTGATCCCCGCGCAGGAGTAGTACAGTTTGCCTAATCGGATCTCTGCGGTAAAGCATCTGGGAGCTGACTGTAACCTGGTACTCAGGGTCTCTCTCTCTCTCTCTCTCTCTCTCTCTCTTCTCTCTCTCTCTCTCTCTCTCTCTATTTCATATATGTGATTGGTGCTTGTGGAGTAGGTATTTGCATATATGAGCATCATTTCCAATGTTTTTTTTATAGTAAAATAATTTCCAGTGCATTTTTATAGTAAAATCATTTCTAATGCTTTTTATAGTAAAATCATTTCTAATGCTTTTTTATAGTAAAATCATAGTAAAATCATTTCTAATGCTTTTTTATAGTAAAATCATAGTAAAATCATTTCCAATACTTTTTATAATAAAATCATTTCCAATGCTTTTTTATAGTAAAATAATTTCCAGTGCATTTTTTATAGTAAAAATCATTTCTAATGCTTTTTTATAGTAAAATTATTGTAAAATCATTTCCAATGCTCTTTATAATAAAATCATTTTCAATGCTTTTTTATAGTAAAATATTTCCAGTGCATTTTTATAGTAAAATCATTTCTAATGTTTTTTTATTATTGTAAAATCATTTCCAGCGCATTTTTTTTTTATAATAAAATAATTTCCAATGTATTTTTTAGTAAAATCATTTCCAATGCATTTTTATAATAAAAATCCTTTCTAGTCTCTCCTATTGATACACCCTCTGTCTCTCATTAGTGTAATACATATGTAATCACGGTTTAGCTCAGTCGGTAGAGCATCTGCAAGGTTCCGGGTTCGATAGCAGCCCTCGTCAGCTCTGCGCATGGGTACCACATCTTGGATCTATGCGGTAAAATGGGGAGCTGATTGTAGGTGTGGAGCTTCACTTCGGATACAAAAACAATCTCCCTGTTCTAACGCTAGTGAAAAGGGGGTAGTTTCCCTCACTGTCCGATGGATACTGACAATGGCCCCTCTGCCGACTTTACTTTAACTAAATGAGGTATTCACACACACACACACACACACACACACACACACACACACACATATATGTGTGTTCTTTCCTACCGCCCTGTCGGTGGGGCAGGAGAATACGCCCCGCACCCTGTTGGTCATTTTCACCGTTGTACTTAAACATATGATAGAAATTCCTCTCAAGACTAAAATTCCTTCCCTGAGAGTCAAGCACTTCCCTTTAGCGAATCATATATATATATATATATATAATGTAAAATAATAATAATTTTTTTTAATATTTAAAAATAATTTGATTTTAAATATTTAATATATATTAAAATATTCTAATATAAATCTTTTATAAAATATTTAATTTTCAACTCTTTATATATATATATATGAGTAAGAAAAGGTGGAATGAAAACATCACACAATGCTGTTAAAGAAGAAAACAATTTATAATATAATCATAGCTGATATTGATCAATATTTCGATTTACAAAAATCATCATCAGAGCTCATTCACTCCCGTAGTTGTTTGGGTCGGAGAGGAAAGTCAAAATGAGTTTATAAAACAAAAAAAACCTTAATACTGCAAAAAATATGTAAATATATATATTATAATATATATATATATATATATATATATATATATTATAATATATATATATATATTTATATATATAAATGAAAGAAAAACTCTAAACTTGCTTCATTTACAATAATTTATTTCACCGTATTAATACGGCATCTTCAGGTAATCACAGAACATGACTCTTACTCTGTGATTACCTGAAGATGCCGTATTAATACGGTTGAAATAAATTATTGTAATGAAGCAAGTTTTAGAGTTTTTCTTCATTTACTAAATATCTTGCTCTGTCCTTTTACTCACTGTATAGGTACATTGAGCTCTCCTTATGGTCTACCTGCATCAGCTTGGTTAAACCACACATGGAAAGACCCTAACTACGAAAAAACTATATATATATCTATATTATATATCTATATATATATATATATATATAACTTTTCACTGCGAGTGTCTGTGTGAATCTCATCTGATTATTGTATTTTTTATAAAATTAGATGAAATTAGTAGTAATGAGACCGTCACGAAGAGAATTTACTTATTTTAGGTTTTATCCTGCTCTACTGGTCAGTATGTGAGCACTTTTCTGATTCATGAAAAACGTTTTTAGAACGTTCGTTTATTCTACACACACACACACACACACACACACACACACACACACATATATATATATATATATATATATATTACTGAGAGAGAGAGGAGAGAGAGAAAAAAAAACAGAGATAGTATATTCTTAAGCAGTTACGTGTGTGTGTGTTTAGTAAATAGTATTTACAAATTGAAAATACATAAGTGATGATAGATTTTTCTTCTAAACCAAAAACCTAAACATTTGTATATCTAAACAGATGTAAATTAGATTGACCTTATAAAACTGTTAGAAAAAAGTTGCTTTAAAGTTTACTTTTATAAAACAATATTAAAAAATAGATTTTTTTAATCCAGCTTTATTTTGTTTTTTATTTGATTTTAATCTTTTATTACGTTTTTAATTTTATTTTTGCCTCAGATGCAATTTATGAAAGAACCAAAGAGATCGCACCCCCCTCTCTCTCTCTCTCTCTCTCTCTCTCTCTCTCTCTCTCTCTCTCTCTCTCTCTCTATCTCTCTCTCTATCATTTTGAATACATATCCCCTCCTCTCTCTCTCCCCCTATCTCTCTCTCTCTCTCCTTTTTCATTTTTTGCCGAAGATGCAATTTCCGAGGAACCAAAGCGATCGCCCCCTCTCTCTCTCTCTCTCTCTCTCTCTCTCTCTCTCTCTCTATATATATATATATATATATATATATATATATATATATATATAAAATATATATATATATAAAATATAATAATTTTTTTAGAAAAAACAAAAGATGTTATTAGTTTGCTGACAGATCAAACTCTTTTGAGTTTTTCTTATGGTTAAAAATGCTTTTTATTTTATTTTTAACACAAAATACGCATTTTCAAAAAAATTTTAAATTCCGGCCCTGAACGAGAGCGTTTGTTTGTACCTCGTGATTAACGGTATATATATATATATATATACACTAGCAAATATATGCACCCTTCGGGTGCAAGTATTTAGGTTTTGATGTAATAAAATATTATATCAAATTAGAAACTATTTAGAAAATGATAAATCGAGGGGGTATAATCGAAAAATAGAACAGCTTTAAATCTAACTCTTCCATCATGTTCCATTACTCCCCTCTTTCATTTGTCCTAATTTATCTATTTAGTTAGATTATGAAGTATTTAATAAAATTACAGTTCTTTCGTCTTGTTTATGGATTTCTTTTAAGATTTATTGAAGAGATGTTTGCTCAGATTCTTTAAGAGAAAACCAAACAATTAGAAATCAATAATACTAAGCATATATTTAGTAAAATCAAATTCTTAATATCAATATGCAAATTAGCCTTCTCGTTCACACTGTAAACCGCTATTTTGTTGAATATATAAATATACTTGCATGTTATTAGTATGTAGATCCAACAGTATTAATAAGGTACAACAATTTTATCAATAATTGAGGTTTAAATAAAAAATAAATTCATGGTGAATGTGATGTCAATAACTAAGGGAATTGTGACTTGAGTAGGGATATACTTTCGGTTACAGACAGACAAACACACAATCTCCATTATAATAAGATATATATATATATATATATATATATATATATATATATATATATATCCATATTCCCCCATCTGCTCAAAATCTCCTTCCAGCAAATCAGGGATCTGATATCAGCCCAGATAACCGTAGCATTGACATACTTCTGATTTTAGAAGCATACTGAATTTCTTATGAAGGATCAAAAATAAAAAGATCATTTTAACCCAACCTCGTTTTATTTTTTTATATGATTTTAATTTTTTGTTTTTAAAAATTTATTTTTGACTCAGATCCAATTTCAGTATAAAATAGAGAGACACCGCCCACGCATTCTCTCTCTCTCTCTCTCTCTCTCTCTCTCTCTCTCTCTCTCTCTCTCTCTCTCTCTCTCTCTCTCTCTCTCTCTCTCACACACACACACACAAGTTTTGTTAATGAGTTGGAATTTTTTCCTCAACCATTAGAGGATCCGCCTAGGAATCGCTAGGTTCCGGGTTCGATACCGCTCCCCGCCAGCTCAGCGCATGAGTAAGACAGCTCGGATAATCTGATCTGTGCGGTAAAGCATCTGGGAGCTGACTGTACCCCTCTCTCTCTCTCTCTCTCTTCTCTCTCTCTCTCTCTCTCTCTCTCTCTCTCTCTCTCTCTCTATGTCTCACTCTCTTTTTCTGTCTCTATCTCTCCTTTTCTCTCTGCCCCCTCTCTCTCTCCTCTATCTGTTTGTCTCTTTTTCTTTCTCTCTCTATCCTTCTCTTTCTTTCTCTTTCTTTTTTCTACTTCTTTTTCTCCCTCTTTCTCCCCTTCCCCTCTCTCTCTCCGTTCACGTTCTGGCTGAAAGCACCGGTTCTCGATAGATAACCGAATATAAGCAGCGATGAGCCTGTTCAGTACTTAGATGGGTGACCATTTAAGCAACAGCAGGTACTATAAGTAACCTGGTATCAAAATGACTCGATTTGGCATTAAATTACCCGAATAGGGTTGATATGCCGTAAAACAAAACCAACCAACGAACCAACCATTTTTCCTTATAGTTATTTACTAAGCGTAGCTTAAATGCGGCACAAGGCCAGAATTATGGGGCGCCCAGTGAGAATCGAACTCACTGGTCTGCTAATCTAGCTTGCTAACCATTACACCATTTTTCCTTATATGCTCAAAGATCGACTTTCAGCGAAAGAAGGGATCTGATATCACCCCAGATAACCGAAGCTTTGAAATTTTACAAGCATACAGAATTTGACATTAAAGTTTGCTTTTTTTTTTTTTTAATTTTTATAATAATTTGTAACACAACCTTATTTTTATTTTTAGTTAATTTTAATTCTATCTTATTACTTTTAAATTTTATTTTTGTCACAAATCCAATATCTTATTAATAATTGAGATTTGGTCGCTTTTTGTCTGTAACCGAAACTACGTCATTGCTTACGTCACAGTAATTTTTAAAAGATTCTATGAAAAATCAATTAGTGTTAAATTTTCACGAAAATTTTGATACTTATTCACCTTTAGATAAATTCATGTTTGGAATAGTTTTTTTTCCTAAAATGTATTAGGGGAAATATATTTTTACTAGGTCTCCTACCTTATTTCATTTTATGAAATCTGAACAAAATATATTTTACTAGTCTGAATAAAAAATAAAAAATTAAAAAAGAGATCCCCCCTCTCTCTCTCTCTCTCTCTCTCTCTCTCTCTCTCTCTCTCTCTCTCTCTCTCTCCCCATTTTCCCTATCTGTTTAAAGATCTACTTCCAGCAAATTAGGGATCTGATATCACCCTAGATAATCGTTGATATACTACAGGTTTTGCAAGCATACTGAATCAAAGATGAAAAAAAAAATTCTTACCTCCCACCAGGCCGAATTACCACAGTTTTTTTTATGTTGTTGTTTTTTTTTTGTTTTTTTGTTCTCTTTTAATAGGTCATCCAACGAGGATCGAACTTGGTATTCAGCAGTAATGGATCTGTGAGACTAGCTTGCTGACCATTACACCATGATGGGGCACCCTGTCAATAAATAAGTAGGCATTTACCAAACCGTTCATCACTGGTAGGATGTGACACAAGGTCGCGATTATGGGGCATATAGCAAGGATCGAACTTGCAATTTAGTATTATGGATCTGCAAGACTAGCTTGCTAACCATTACATCACGATGGGACGTCCTATTCATAAACAGGTAGGTATTTACCCAAACTTCGCCACGGGTACGATGTGACACACTGTTGCAAATATGCGGCACCCAGCCAGGATCGAACTCACTATTCAGTAGCAATTGATCTGCGAGACTAGCTTGGTAAACATTACACCATGACTGGACGCCTAAAAAACACGGAATGGAGCAAAATCAATATAGAAAAACAGACGGAACGCAACAACATCTGGTCAGTTTGAAAAAAAAAATTTTTTAAAGTCACAAAATAAAAAATAAAAACATTTTGTTTGTTGATGACATTATTTACACCCGGGAAAATATTCATGTTCATACAATGATCTATACAAACGCATGTACACTGTGCATGTGTATTGGTTGGTTGGTTGGATTTTATGGCATGTCAACCCCTGTTGGGTTATTTTATGCTGAAGACGTTTTGTTTTATCCCTTCTTAATGGGTACCCAATTATTTTTTTAAACTCAGTTTTTTTTAAACATATTTTTAAAATTAATTTTTTCTATTTATCCTGAGACGAGGCCCTAACAAATACTACCACTCCGGGTCAGAGTAGACCTGGAACGAATGACGATAAAGGGGTGCTTCACATTCCCCAGAGCTCCAGAACTGGAACCTCACCATCAGATGGAGTTTAACGTCATTCCAGACATAAAGACCCTCAGCCACCCTTTCTAGCACCCATATGATAAAAAGGGTTGGGGCTTGCCATAAGGCCAATAGGGTTGGGGCAATCATATAGGTGCTAGGGCTTGACGTGACCAGCTGATTGATCGAAGGGGGCCTCTCCGGCCGCCCGTCTAGCCCAAGATAGGGCCAAAGTGAGTATTGCAAGTCATGGATTCCTCAACCCTGAGTTCTATCCTTAAGTATCATGGATCGACACCCACGGCCAACAGGTGGCCCCATTGGGGAAGTCTTACCCCTCTGCAGAGGTGCAGTCGGTGCATTCTAATGCCCCAGCTGACAAGGCGGACCTTCATCAGGACTTGTGGTGAAATGTTGTGTGGAGATTGTGGATGACTTGCAAAATATGAGATATGCTGCTTGTATATGAAGAAGGGGGATTGATAAGTGTCGGCCTGGTGCAGATTCCAGGATGCATGAAGACACTCGAGAAGTGGTGTGGGGATAATTTTTTTTATAAACACATTTTTCTATTTAACCCATAGATGGGACCCTAACAAGTACTACCACTCCGGGTCAGAGTGGACCAGGGAGCAATGGTTATGAGGGGATCCTCCACATGGTGCGGAGACGTGGCATGAACTAATTTGGTAAAACTAAACAATAAGTGGAAGAGTATCAGCCAGGTATTGATCCTGGGACTGAGGAAAGGCATGAATCCATCTTTTCTTCCCCTATGGGTAAATAAAAAGGCAGACTGGGCTTTCTCATACCTTGGTTAGGCAACTGGTTTAAGAGAAAGGAAACTCTGAATTCAAACCAACTGTAAACAAAGTAGGGTTATTTCCTATAAATCCAACCTAAAAAAGGGGAACCACTCTGAATGAATTTTATTTGTTAATCAATCTACCCATTATTTTCCCATTAACTAACCCTAACCCTAAACCCTGACCCTAACCCCGTCTTCTTTTTTTCTAGTAGATCAATAATAAATAAATAAATAATTTATAAAATTTCATTCAGAGTGGTTCCTCTTTTTTAGGTTGGAGTTATAGGAAATAACCTAAAGTAGAGTTGGCAGAGTTGCCTATTGTTGGTATTAACCAAACAGTGAGGGAGTCTATTCCCTTTTTATTAGTGCTGAGGTGTAGCAGAGAGATTTTTTAGGTGAGTATTCAGCTGTATTGCAAGTTGAATCTGTATTGATCACCTAATATTAAATTCTACATGGTGCTACAAACATCCCTGGTGACTGTAGTACTACACTTAAGATTTTCCTTGACATATATCTCACTCTAGCATCCAGTTACCAGACAAAAAAATGTGACAGGGTATATAACTAAACACATGGCTATGTTCTGATAGTTAGTACAGGGGCTGTATTTGGTTACAGGCTGTCATTTTTTTTTCTGGTAACTGGGTGCTAGTTACAGTCTTCCTGTGAAGGTGTGTATGATATGTAGATTCTACACAGTCATCTCCTAGATTCTTTATCACACATATCAGATTACCCAAGCTGTGCTACTCATGTGCTGAGTTGGCAGGGACTGATATCAAAGCCAGAACCTTGCAATTCCCAGGTAAATGCGATACCAACTGAGCTATACCAGGCCAGACTAAACCAGCTGTACTCCCCTTGAAAATTGATCTTGTATCACATACTGTCCATTGTGGAAACATTGGGTCAATACATTGTGTTGACCATTTGCTCTACATGGTTTTTTATGACTTATAAAAATAGAAAGTGGAGGCATGTGGTGTAATGGTTATTGTTGTTAGAAATAAATATGGTGAGATGAGTTTAAATCCTGGCCGAGGCTGTTTGCATTTCACATATTGCTAATACCCTTGTAAAAGGTATGAATCCAACTATTCTCACTCCAGCTATGGCTAAATATTACGGCAGACTGGACACTTTAACCTTGGAGAAGGAAAATTCAAACCTGTTAAACTCCGCCAAAGAAACTGACCATGTCATATCCTGCTCCTGCGGAGGGGTGAGTAAATATATTATAGAATAATCAAGCTAAGTTCCAATTACCGTCGAATTGGTAAGACACGGCAACAAGCAGTCATAACTTAAATATGAACCTGTCTTGCTGCAACTCTACTGCAGAATGACAGGGTATTTATGAAACTCCATGACATCATAGAAACCAAGTAGCCAATCAGAACTCAAGGAATGGAATCACCCAAATACATGAATGGACTATTCTTGATTTCCATAAATACCAACTGTCTTAGACATTGCTTCAGTTGTGCTTAGCCAGTTGCTGTTGTTCAAACCAACAGTATACTGACTGACTGGCATGTTCAGTTGTGCTTAGCCAGTTGCTGTTGTTCAAACCAACAGTTGACTAACTGACTGGCATGTTCAGTTGTGCTTAGCCAGTTGCTGTTGTTCAAACCAATGACTCACTATATATAAAAAAGAATGTTTTGTATAAAGGTTTCTCTCAGGTCCCAGTTGCTTTAACACTCAGATCAGATTGTCCAAGTTGTATTACTCATATGCTGAGTTGGCAGGGACTGCTATCAAAGCCAGAACTTGGAATTCTTCAGTGATGCTCTACCAATTGAGCTAAACCAGCCCAATTAAACCAGCTGTACTCCACTTAAAATTGATCTTCATACTCTCCATTGTGGAGCTCCCAGATTGTCCAATATGCTGAATTGGCAGGGACTGCTATCCAGAACCTTGGAATTCTTCAGTGGATGCTCTACAATTGAGCTAAACCAGGCCCAACTAAACCAGCTGTACTCCACTTAAAAATTGATCTTGTGTCACATACTCTCCATTGTGGAGACATTGGGTCAATACACAGAACTGACCATTTGTTCAACATGTTGCTTTTTTTTATAACTTATAAAAACCAGAATGTTTTTGTATAAAGGTTTTCTATTTAGAAAATCTATCCAACCAAAGCAAAATACTTTATTTATATTTATACTTTTATAAGGTGTTTTATTCAGTGATCAGACATAAATCGCAAATAAATGATATAAAAAATAAGATCCATTACTATTGTTGATTAATATTTTCAACTTTCTAAGCTGAAAAGTTCATTCTCTTGACAAAGGCTTCATGTCTCAATAAAAAATATTGAATGTTACAGTTACACGATCAGCTATCAACCAAAAGTTGGTTGCAATTTCAGAATTCTGGTATTATTTATTTCAGAATACTGTTATTTCAGAATACTGTTATTTCAGAATACTGCTATTTCAGAATACTGCTATTTCAGAATACTGCTATTTCAGAATACTGCTATTTCAGAATACTGTTATTTCAGAATACTGCTATTTCAGAATACTGTTATTTCAGAATACTGTTATTATTTACTAAGCATTGCTTAGTATAGCACACATGTTGCAGATTGCTTATAGTACCAGCTGTTACTAAGTGGTCTCCCATCTCAGAAGTGAACAGGATCATTGCTGCTTAACTTCAGGGTACTTTCAGAATTGATACCAATAATTTTGTTATTTACTAAGCCTTGCCTGTATTAGTGCATAGGTTGTGGGTTGAATACAGTGCCTGCAGTTACTAAGTGGTCACCCATCTCAGAAGAGAACAGATTCATCACTGCTTAACTTCAGTGCCCTTTCAGAATTGATACTATTGTTGGGTTGCCTGGAAGAGTTATCTTCCCTCTGGTTCCCGTTTTTACCACCAGGGTTTTTTTTATATTTAAGCGCCTGTTTCAAAATCTCCTCCTCTTTCTTCTCCGGGAACTCACACACATGGATTAGACGTTTATGTCTACACATTCTCGTGTGGGGGCTTCGGCCCCCATTACAGCCACTAGTAAGTGACTTTAGTCAATGGACTCTCCATAGCTGTCCATTACATCTATATGTACATTTAGGTATCTCTTGTATACCTCCTTATTGTATCTCTATTCATGAATGTGTCCTTTTTCATATCTTCTTTGTATTTCTGTTATATGTATCATTTCCATGTGCCTGTATTAAAGTTCATGTTATATTTAACACTTGTGTTGGAGTTGTTTTGTTCAACCAATTATAACATTATTATAACCTTGAACCTTACACTATTAATGTTGTTATATACTAAGCTTTGCCTAGATTAGCACAGAGGTTGCAGGTTTCTTACAGTACTTGCTGTTACTAAGTGGTTACCCATCTCAGAAGTAACTGGCTCATTGCTGCTTAAGTGCACTTTCAAAATTGACACCTGTTATTTTGCTATTTACCAAGTTTTGCTTACAGTACCTGGTGTTCATAAGTGGTCACCCATCTAATAAGTGAACATGATCATTGCTGCTTAACTTCAAGGGACTTTCAGAATTGATACCAATAATTTTGTTATTTACTAAGCTTTGCTTACAATGCTGGCTGTTCATAAGTGGTCACCCATCTAATAAGTGAACAGGATCATTACTGCTTAACTTCAAGGGACTTTCAGAATTGATACCAATAATGTTGTTATTTACTAAGCTTTGCTTACAGTACCAGCTGTTACTAAGTGGTCTCCCATCTCAGAAGTGAACAGGATCATTGCTGCTTAACTTCAGGGTACTTTCAAAATTGATACCAATAATTTTGTTATTAGTGCATAGGTTGTGGGTTGAATACAGTGCCTGCAGTTACTAAGTGGTCACCCATCTCAGAAGTGAACAGATTCCTCACTGCTTAACTTCAGTGCCCTTTCAGAATTGATACTATTGTTGGGTAGTCTTCTCTTGCCTGGAAGAGTTATCTTCCCTCTGTGTTCCTGTGCTGTGTTCCAGTGCTGGCTGTTCATAAGTGGTCACCCATCTAATAAGTGAATAGGATCATTGCTGCTTAACTTCAGGGTACTTTCAGAATTAACACCATTAATGTTGTTATTTACTAAGCTTTGCCTAGATTAGCATAGAGGGTGCAGGTTGCTTACAGTACCTGTTGTTCATAAGTGGTCACTCATCTTAAAAATCAACAGATTCCTTAAAAAATTGAGACTTAATTTGAGAGAGAAGAAGAGATTGGTATGATAGCAGAAAAATCATCAGCATCGTCAGGCCACACTGACACCATGATTTCCATTAAGGGTAATTCCATGTCAAATCATCCAGGCCATGTCACCTACCCACTTCAATTTTTCTGAAATTTTGTCCAGGTGTGGATTATGTTAAAGTTAGAAAATCCCCAACATTTGAGCTTCCAGTTCCAAAAAAATTTTTGGTACAAATAATATTCAATATATGTGAAATAATAATAGAAAATTTTTTTGTCATAGATGCAGTGCCACATCGGGATATTGATCTTGCTATGAAAAAAATCAGAAATCATCAATGACTTAAAATTGGTTGACTTTAAGACAGGTTTGATAGCATTCTTGGATTCCTTCTGCAAAAATGCTTTTATAAACCAATTTTTAGTAGTAGGGAAACTTTAGAACTCATTTTACAGACAAAAATAGATTAAAAATGTCACCATTTTTTGATATCTCCTAAATATG
>CM042159.1:57937531-57970151 GCA_023376005.1 Doryteuthis pealeii | reverse complement strand
AAAAAGTCAAGATGTGATTTGTACACGCGAAGAAAAAGTCAAGATGTGATTGGCTACATGCGAAGAAAAAAGTCAAGATGTGATTTGTACACGCGAAGAAAAAATCAGCACGTTTGGTACACTTGAATAAAAAGTCAAGATGTGATTGGTACACCGAAGAAAAAGTTCAAGAGTATTCGGTACATGCCCGAAGAAAAAAGTCAAGACGATGGGACACGCGAGACAAAAGTCAAGACGTGATTGGTACACGCTGAAGTAAAAATCAAGATGTGATTTGGTAACATGCGAGAAAAAAGTCAAGACGTGATTGTACACTGAAGTAAAAAAGTCAAGATGTGATGGTTACACGCGAAAGAAAAAGTTCAATGTGATTGGTACATGCCGAAGAAAAAAGTCAAGAGTGATTGGTACACGCCGAAGAAAAAAGTTCAAGATGTGATTGGTTACACTGAAGTAAAAAGTCAAGATCTGATTGGTACTATGCCGAAGAAAAAAGTCAGACGTGATGACACGTGAAGTAAAAATCCAAGATTGATTGGTACACTGAAGTAAAAAGTCAAGATGCTGATTGGTACACGCGAAGAAAAAAGTCAAGACGCTAGATTGTACACCGAAGAAAAGTCAAGACGTATTGGTACACGTGAAGTAAAAAGTTCAAGATGTGATTGGTACACGCCGAAGAAAAAGTCAAGACGTGATGTACAGGAAGTAAAAGTCCAAGATGCTGAATTCCGGTACACGCGAAGAAAAAAGTCAAGACGTTGATTGGTTACAAGTGAAGTCAAAAAGTCAAGACGTGATTGAGTACACGCAAGAAAAAAAGTAAGACGTGATTGGTACATCCGCAAGAAAAAAAGTCAAGAGTGATTGGTACATGCGAAGACAAAAGCAAGATGTGATTGTACACGCTGAGTAAAAAGTCAAAGATGGATGGCGTACACGCGAAGAAAAAAGTCAAGATGTGATTGTACATGCACGAAGAAAAAAGTCAACGACGTGATTGTACACGCCCGAAGACAAAATCAAGATGTGATGGTACACGTGAAGTAAAAAGTCAAGATGTGATTGCCACATGCCGAAGAAAAAAATCAAGACGTGATTGGTACAACGTGAAGTAAAAAGTCAAGATGTGATTGTCACGTGAAGTAAAAATCAAAATGTGATGGTACATGCCCGAAGAAAAAGTCAAGACGTCATTGGTACACGCGAAGACAAAAGTCAAGATGTGATTGGTACACGCGAAGAAAAAGTCAAGACGTGATTGGTACCGTAAGTAAAAAGTCAAGATGCTGATTTGGTACACGCGAAAAAAAAGTCAAGACGTGATGGTACACGCTGAAGTAAAAATCAAGACGTTGATTGGACACGCCGAAGTAAAAAGTCAAGACGTGATTGTACACGCGAAGAAAAAAGTCAAGACGTGATTCGTAACACGCCGAAGAAAAAAAGTCAAGACGTGATGTGGTACACGCGAGAAAAAAAGTCAAGACGTATAAAGAAAACTGCGTACACGCCGAAGAAAAAAGTCAAGACGTGATGGCTACACGCCCGAAGAAAAAGTACAAGACTGATTGGTACAATGCCGAAAAAAAAGTCAAGACGTGATTCGTACATGCGAAAAAAAAGCTTTTTTATTCACGTGTACCAATCACGTCGTGACTTTTTTCTTCGCATGTTACCAATCACATCTTGACTTTTCTCGAGCTACCAATCACGTCTTTGACTTTTTCTTCGCGTTGTACCAATCACGTCTTGACTTTTTTCTTCACGTTCTACCAATCACGTCTTGACTTTTTTTCTTCGCGTGTACCAATCACGTCTTGACTTTTTTCTTCGCATGTACCAATCACTCTTGACTTTTTTCTTCGCGTGTACCAATCACGTCTGACTTTTTACTTCTCGTGTTACCAATCACGTCTTGACTTTTACTCACGTTGTACCAATCACGTCTTGACTTTTTTCTTCGCGTGTACCAATCACATCTTGACTTTTTACTTCACGTGTACCAATCACGTCTTGACTTTTTTCTTCGCGTGTACAATCAATCTTGACTTTGTCTTCGCGTGTACCAATCACGTCTTGACTTTTTTCTTCGCATTGTACCAAATCACATCTTGACTTTTTACTTCAAGACTGTTTACCACGGTACCAATCACGTCTTGACTTTTTCTTCTTACCAATCACCATCTGACTTTTTACTTTCTCTGACTTTTGTCTTCGCGTACCAATCACGTCTTGACTTTTTTCTTCGCATTGTACCAATCACATCTTGACTTTTTCTTCGCGTGTACCAATCACATCTTGACTTTTTACTTCACGTGTCGACTTTGTCTTCGCATGTACCATCACGTCTGATTTTTCTCGCATGTACCAATCACGCTTGACTTTTTCTTCGCGTGTACCAATCACGTCTTGACTTTTACTTCACGTTACCAATCACTCTTGACTTTTTCTTCGCGTGTACCAATCACATCTTGACTTTTTACTTCACGTGTACCAATCACGTCTTGACTTTTTTCTTCGCGTGTTACCAATCACATCTTGACTTTTTACTTCACGTGTACCAATCACGTCTTGACTTTTTCTTCGCGTGTACCAATCACGTCTGACTTTTCTACCAATCACATCTTGACTTTTTACTTCACGTGTACCAATCACATCTTGACTTTTTACTTCACGTTACCAATCACGTCTTGACTTTTTTCTTCGCATGTACCAATACATCTGACTTTTTACTCACGACACCAATCACTCTTGACTTTTTTCTTCGCGTGTACCAATCACATCTTGACTTTTTCACTCTTGACTTTACTTCACGTGTACCAATCACGTCTTGACTTTTTCTTCGCATGTACCAATCACATCTTGACTTTTTACTTCACGTGTACCAATCACTCTTGACTTTGTCTTCGCGTGTACCAATCACGTCTTGACTTTTTTCTTCGCTACCAATCACATCTTGACTTTTTTCTTCGCGTGTACCATTACATCGACTTTTTACTTCACGTGTACTTTGACTTTTTCTCAACCCAATCACATCTGACTTTTTTCTCGCGTGTACCAATCACATCTTGACTTTTTTCTTCGCATGTACCAATCATTCTTGACTTTTTCTTCGCGTACCAATCACATCTTGACTTTTTCTTCGCGTTGTACCAATCACATCTTGACTTTTTTCTTCGCATGTACCAATCACGTCTTGACTTTTTTCTTCGCATGTACCAATCACATCTTGACTTTTTCTTCCGTGTACCAATCACATCTGACTTTTTACTTCACGTGTACCAATCACGTCTTGACTTTTCTTCGCGTTTACCAATCCATCTTGACTTTTACTTCACGTGTACCAAACACGTCTTGACTTTTTTCTTCGCGTAACCAATCACGTCTTGACTTTTTCTTCGCAATACCAATCACATCTTGACTTTTTCTTCGCGTGTACCAATCACATCTTGACTTTTTACTTCACGTGTACCAATCACGTCTTGACTTTTTTCTTCGCGTGTACCAATCACATCTTGACTTTTTACTTCACGTGTACCAATCACGTCTTGACTTTTTCTTCGCGTGTACCAATCACATCTTGACTTTTGTCTTCGCGTGTACCAATCACGTCTTGACTTTTTTTCTTCGCGTTTACCAATCACATCTTGACTTTTTCTTCGCGTGTACCAATCACATCTTGACTTTTACTCACGTGTACCAATCACGTCTTGACTTTTTTCTTCGCGTGTACCAATCACGTCTTGATTTTTTCTTCGCGTGTACCAATCACGTCTTGACTTTTTTCTTCGCATGTACCAATCACATCTTGACTTTTTTCTTCGCTGTTACCAATCACGTCTTGACTTTTTACTTCACGTTACCAATCACATCTTGACTTTTTCTTCGCGTGTACCAATCACATCTTGACTTTTACTTCACGTGTACCAAACACGTCTTGACTTTTTTTTTCGCTTGTGTACCAATCACATCTTACTTTTTACGTACTCACATCTTACTTTTACTTCACGACCAATCACGTCTTGACTTTTTCTTCGCGTGTTACCAATCACATCTTGACTTTTACTTCACGTGTACCAATCACGTCTTGACTTTTTTTCGCGTGTACAATCACGTCTTGACTTTTTTCTTCGCGTGTACCAATCACATCTTGACTTTTTACTTCGCCTTCTTCGCGTGTACCAATCACATCTTGACTTTTTACTTCACGTGTACCAATCACGTCTTGACTTTTTCTTCGCGTGTACCAATCACATCTTGACTTTTTTCTTCACGACCAATCACATCTTGACTTTTTCGCCAATCACATCTGACTTTTTTTTCACGTGTACCAATCACATCTTGACTTTTTACTTCACGTGTACCAATCACGTCTTGTCTTGAACCAATCACGTCTTGACTTTTTTCTTCGCGGTACCAATCACATCTTGACTTTTACTTCACGTGTACCAATCATGACTTGAAATTTTCAAAATGAACACTGACAAAAACATGGTTATGAACCTCTTCTCTATATACATTTCCCAACTTCTGTCAATTTTTTAAAATATCTGGGTAATTCCATATCAAATCATCCACACCCTTCATTCTTTCTGAAATTTTATCCAGGTGTGGATTATATTAAAGTTAGACAATCCCAAAATTTGAGCTTCCAAATCCAAAAATTGGCGATTTTTAGCTCTCCATATTTTACTCCCATAAGTAGAGTAGAGTCCTATCTATGGGTAAAATAGAAAAAATGAGTTAAAAAAAAATTGAATTTAAAAACAAATTGAATACCCATTAAGAATGAATAAAACAAAATATCTTTGGCATAAAATATCCCAACAAGGGTTGACATACCGTAAAATCCAACCAACCAAAAAAAAAGTAATTTGTGAGATCATGATATGAAAAATATTGGATAAAAATATATTGCAAAGTTGTGAGAAAAGAAATGGAAGATTTTAGTAGAGGAAGTGAAGCAGTAACATAAAATAAAACCTTTGATCAAAAAATAAAAATTAAAAATTAAAAAGAACCCCATATCATGAGCAGTCAGTCTACATCTGACAAATATTCTCAAGAATAAATTCATCTTTTTTCTTTTCTTTTTCTAGTATTTAACTATGTTTTTTACATATTTATTTTTATTTCCATATTTTACTCCTATAAATAGAGTATAGAAATACATTGGAAGCAGTAATATAAAATAAAACCTTTGATTAAAAAAAATATATTAAAAGGAACTCCATATCATGAGCAGTCAGTCTATACTTATTAAATAATTTCTTTCAATTTGGATCAAAACAGCCAATCTGTCCAGATGACAATAAATGCTTACATTCACATTGTAAAGTTGAAGTTTGTCTATCATTCATAAACAAAATTTTGCTGAGTAAATGTTTTCTCAAATACTTAACAGTATATGGATTACAAAAATTGTGTAACTTTTACCACAAGAAAAAGATTTATTGCTTTCGGTTTTTATTTTTTATTTTATTTTTTTAATATTTTTTGCTTTGTTTTTTTGCTTTCTTATGTCAATATATTCCTATCTATCTATCTCAGTTTATTATCTATCTATCTATCTTAGTCCATTTATTTTCTATCTATCTATCTATCTTTTTCAGTCTGTTCATAGCTATATATCTCAGTCTGTTTATATCTATCTATCTCTGTTCATATCTATCTATCTATCTCTGTTCATATCTATCTATCTATCCATCTATGTTCATATCTATCTATCTATCCATCTATATCTCAGTCAGTTCAATCTACTATCTATCTATCTATCAACCTTAGTAGGTTCATATCTATCTATCTATCTCTCTCTTTATCAATCTCTGTCTGTTCATATCTAGCTATCTCTGTCTGTTCATAGCTATCTATATCTATCTATCTGTCTGTTCATAGCTATCTATCTATCTATCTATCTATCTCAGTCTGTTCATAGCTATCTATCTATCTATCTCAGTCTGTTCATATATATCAATCTATCTATCTATCTCAGTTTGTTCATAGCTATCTATCTATCTATTTAAGCTTGTGTAAAGAAATAGGTAATGCATATATCAGTGTGTATATGCGTGTGTGTGTGCCTCTTAATATCATATAAACTTAGTAAAGATTATAATTCTGTTAAATAAACACAAATCTTTATATGAAACCCAATTAAAATTTTGTGACATTCTTTCCTGATTAAACTAACTTATTGATTCTTACCTGACTTTATACATCCAGCTGTAAAGAACGCAAAAGCAAATCACGAAAAGGACAAATCATGTTTATTCTGCATGTTGAAAAAAAAGGTAAAGAAAAACGTATGTGATAAAATGCAAATAGAAGAGAAGAAATAGAAAGAAAAGAAATTTCTGTCAATAATTGGGGGAAAATCCGACTATCTATCTATCTCAGTCTATTCATCTATCTATCTATCTATTCATCATCTATCTCATATATCTCAATCTGTTCATGTCTATCTATCTATCTATCCATCCACCCATCTCAATCTGTTCATATCTATCTATCTATCCATCCACCCATCTCAATCTGTTCATATCTATCTATCTATCTATCCATCCACCCATCTCAATCTGTTCATATCTATCTATCTATCTATCTATATCTATCTATCTCAGTCTATTCATCTATCTATCTATCTCTTCATCATCTATCTTATCTATCTCAATCTGTTCATGTCTATATCTATCTATCCATCGGAATCTGTTCATATCTATCTATATCTATCTATCTATATATCTCAGTCTATTCATCTATCTATCTATTCATCATCTATCTCATTTATCTCAATCTGTTCATGTCTATCTATCTATCTATCTCAGTCTATCCATCTATCTATCTATCTATTCATCATCTATCTCAATCTGTTCATGTCTATCTATCTATTTATCTCAGTCTATTCATCTATCTATCTATTCATCATCTATCTCATCTATCTCAATCTGTTCATTTCTATCTATCTATCCATCACCCATCTCAATCTGTTCATATCTATCTATCTATCTCAGTCTATTCATTATCTATCTCTATCTATTTCACACACACACACACACACACACACACACACACATTATATATATATATATATATATCTCAGTCTATTCATCTATCTATATATATCAGTCTATTCATCTATCTATCTATCTCAGTCTATTCATCTATCTATATATCTATCTATCTATCTCAGTCTATTCATCTATCTATCTATCTATCTCAGTCCATTCATTCATCTATCTATCTATCTATCTCAGTCTATTCCTCTATCTATCTATCTATCTATCTCAGTCCATTCATTATCTATCTATCTATCTATCTCAGTCATGTAAGGACAAATCTTGTTTATTCTGCACGTTGAAAAGAAAAAGGTAAAGAAAAACGTATGTGTGATAAAATGCAAATAAAAGAGAAGAGGAAGAAAGAAAATGAATTTCTGTCAATAATTGGGAGAAAATCCGACCACAGCAAACATTTTTCCTCCTTGGTTTAGTTTGCCATCTTGTTCTCGAGTCGTTCTTTTGTTTTTCGCCTTTTGAAAGAAAGATGACAATGCAAGCTGTCATCGTGTACAGAAAAGATATTCCCAAAGATATGAAATTCTATTTAAACAAAATCCACTAGAAAGAATGGAAGGAAATGAAGGTCATTGTTTGTAAAACGATGAGGAAGAGGAGAAGGAACAGGAGGAGGAGATGATGGAAGGAGGGTGTTGAGAAAGCGGGAGGAGTGTGCCGAGACAGTAGAAGTGGGAGGAGAAAAGAGAGCCAGAGAGGGAGGAATAAAAATGAAATCTTTTAATAAGGAGAAGTAGAAGGAGGAGATGATGGGAGGAGGGTGTTGAGACAGTAGAAGGGGGAGGAGAAAATGCAGAGAGTAAGGATTTGAAAGAGAGAGAGAGAGAGAGAGAGAGAGAGAGAGCAAAGAATAGAAATGATAACTTTAAATAAGGAGAAGTAAGAGGAAATGGTGAGAGAAAGATTTTGATGAAAATAGGGTGTGGGGTTAGGACAGCAAAAAGGGGGAGAATAAAAGAGGAGGGGAGAAGGAGTAGGAGGAGGAGAAATACAGAGAATAAACATTTGGAGAGACAGACAGACACAGAGCCAGAGAGCTAAGAATAAAAATGAAAACTTTAAATAAGAAATTGAAAAAAGTTTTGGAGAAATAGGAGAAGGAGGAAGGTGTTGCGAAAATAGGGTGTGGGTTAGGATAGCAAAAAGTGAAGAAGAAAGGGGGAGGAGGAGGAGAATAGACAGAGTGTAAAGATTTGAGGAGAAGTGTGAGAGAGAGCAAAGTATAGAAATAAAACTTTGAATAAAGAGAAGTTGAAAAAAGGAGGAAAATGGTGGAGGAAGATTATTGAGAAAATCAGATGTGAATATCAAAACAAATTAGAGTGGTAGTGGTTGGCACATAAAAAGCAGGAGAATAAAGGAGGGGGAAGAGAAAATATAGAGAGCACAGATTTGAGGAGAAGTGCATGAAGAGAGAGAGAGAGAGAGAGAGAGAGTGAAATATATATATATATATATATATATATATAAATTTATTGTTTATAAACTTGTTCTTGTGAACGTTGTAAATTTGGGTATTATGAAGCATGGAAAAAACAGAACAAAAAAACAGAATTTTAATATCCAGCTGTTGTTCTGTCCCTGGCTCGATTAATTCTGATATTTCGGGTGAACATACACCCTTTGTTAAGGTATATACGTGTATATATATAACATATATATATATATGGCTGGTTTAGCTCAGTCGGTAGAGTGTTCGGCTAGGAACCTCAATATTCCTGGTTTGATACCGGTCCTCACCAACTCAGCGTATAAGTAGCACAAGTATCTATGTGATAAAGTGAGGAGCTGATGGTAGGTGTGGCACTCCGCCTCAGACACTAAAACAATCTCCTTGGTCTAGCACTAGTGAAAAGGGAATGGACACCCTCGCTGTCTAGTTAATACCGACCATCCCGATGACTTTACTTGTTACTTTTAAGAGGTGAGAACCCAGACTGATATGTCCAGTCCTTGGGGATATGGATCTAGACAGGGGGGTGCTAACCCATGGGAATTTACTGGGACGACTGAAAAGCTTATTGGCTGACCAAGATACTCTCACAGAATATGACCAAATGAGTTTTATTGTTCAAACAGCCCCCCTTACTGTCCATATACCTCTTCCATCGATGTTGTGTGGATCAGAGAGATAGAGAGAGAGAGAGTGTGTGTGTGTGTGTGTGTGTGTGTGGTGTGTGTGTGAGAGAGAGAGGAGAGAGAGAGAGAGAAGAAGAAAAAAGAATGGAAATGAAAACTCTAAATGAGGAGAAATTTTTAAAAGTTTTGACGAAGGAGGAGTGGAAATGGTAGGAGGAACTTACATCCCCCTAGCTATGGGTTAAAAAGTACCACTACAATTTTTTTACAGGGATGGCTTTGGCATTAAATAAGCCATGATGGTTATATGCCATTAAACAAAGAAAGCAAACAAAATTATGATTGAAAAACAATGTTTTCATTTTTACACTGTTAAATCAACTGAAATTTAACGTAGCTAAAAACAAGTTACGATAAGAGTTTTTTAAAAAATTCTATGAAAAATCAATTAGTCTGATTTTCACGAAAATTTCCATAAATGCTTACCTTTTGAAATTATATCTGAATAGTTTTTTCCTAAAACCTATGAATAATATCGTTTGGATTCATTTCTTAAATTTTTACCTGATTTACTTACAATATGTTCTAATAATTTGGATAAAAATAAATATATCTTTATGTGGTGCTCCACCTCAGACACAAATCTTCTAGCACTACCAGTAGGGCATCCGCTTTGGATGAACCACAAGATTCCGGGTTCAATACCAGCCCTCGCCAAATCAGTGCATGAGTAGCATGGCTTGGGTCTGAGTGGTAACGTGAAGAGCTGATGATAGGTGTGGCACTCCACCTCACACACAAAAATAATCTCCTAGAACTAGTAAAAGGGAAAGATTCTCTTATTGTCCGGCTGATACCAACAATAGACCACTCCACCTACTTTACTTCTTATTATCACACTATGTCTGCAGGAGTCGTATACCACCTTTTTTTTCTTCATTACATTTACATTTCCCTTTTGTGGAGTCCTCCTCACACCCTTCATCCAAAAATCCATCTTAAAGCCCAGGATATATCATATATTTCCATGTTATTATTAGCCTATGACCGCAGGAGTCATATACCACTTTTTTTCATTACTTTAACATTTCCCTTTTGTGGTGTCCTCCTCACACCCTTCATAGAAGAATCCATCTTAAAGCCCAGGATATATCATATATTGCCATGTTATTATTAGCCTATGACCGCAGGAGTCATATACCACTTTTTTTTCATTACTTTAACATTTCACTTTTGTGGTGTCCTCCTCACACCCTTCATCCAAGAATCCATCTAAAAAACATAGTATATATCATATATTGCCATGTTACTATCAACCAGTATATGGAATATTATGTTAACCAATACATATATAAAGGACAGTTTGTGTGTGTGTGTGTATGTATGTATGTCCAGAGTCTCACCTGAGCAAACAATGTGTCTTGTGCTACCTCTGGCAAGGTCTATAAGTCGGCTTCTGGTCTTAAGAGACATATGGTGGTGCATAAGCATCAAATTTTATCATCTGAATCATCTCATTCAACGGGAAGGAAGACTTTTCAATGTCATATTTGCATCAAACTTTGTGGATCTGCAGCAGGTTTGATGAGTCATTTGAGGGCTCATGCAAGGAAGGGTTCTGGTGGTGGAGTTGTGGGATTGTGAGGGACAGCAATGATCTGTAAAGATTATGCTATTGCCATGTATGTCCAGAGAAGACCACAAAAATAAAACAATTAACGACAAAGTAAATATATATAGTAAGTGCCGGGTTAGCTCAGTCAATTAGAAGCCACAATGTTCCTAGTTCGATACTGGCCATAGCCAACTCAACATATGAGTAGCACTGGGATCTGTGTGGTAAAGTAAGGAGCTGATGATAGGTGTGGTGCTCCACCTCAGACGCTAAAATAATCTCCTTGGTCTAGCGCTAGTGAAAAGGGGATAGACTTCCCCACTGATTGGCTGATACCGACTTTAGGCCGTCCCGACGACTTAAATATATATATACACATTCACTATCACCAGGGCTTGCTTTTAGTGCAAAAATAATGAAGATTCTATTTATATTCATGAAGATATTTAAAAATTAGGATTTGAATAGGTAGAGAAAGGAATGTTATTGGTGGGGTTAAGACCAAAACAATCAATGGATCTGCGAGACTAACTAGTTTTATCCAAAGACACACACACACACCCCCACCCCGTATCAAAGTAATGCTGGGTCTGTGGCCTATATCTTTTGAATTTACTTATAAATAAAATTTCATGCTGCACTTAAATTGTTTGTATAATAAAACTTGACACACCCTGTCATTTTTTTATGAATATTATTGATAAGAATAAATATTATAAATCTGAAAATTACATGGTATTTTGTTCATTAGAATATAAGTATATATCGAATAATTTACCAACATTGGTTGATTAATATAAAAATTTATATTCAAAACATTGACTGCTATAATGATATAGTAGAGATGAGATTTAAACATATATACATATGATCAGACACAGACAGACAGACAGATAGATAGATAGATAGATATACACAGGCATAGATTGATAGATAGATATATATACACAGGCATAGATTTAAACATATATACGTATGATCAGACACAGATAGATAGATAGATAGATTAGATATACACAGGCATAGATGGATAGATAAATAGATAGATATATACACAGGCATAGATTTAAACATATATATGTATGATCAAACCCAGATAGATAGATACATAGATATACACAGGCATAGATAGATAGATAGATATGAACAGACTGAGAAAGACGCACATGCATGCATACACACACACACACATATATATGTGTGTGTCTATATGTATTCTCTCTCTCTCTCTCTCTCTCTCTCTCTCTCTCTCTCTCTCTCTCTCTCTCTCTCTCTCTCATATATACATATATATATAGATAGATGAGAGGTATCCAAAACTTGGTAGTAAGGGATGATTCTATATGTGATTTCTAAGATCCACTGTATTAATATTGTATGATCCAGTATGTATAAATACAGTGAATCTTTAAATCACTAAAGAGAGCTCAATCTATAATAAACTTTTTAGATTATATACAGAGCAATATTTATCTTAGAAAGGAAGGAAAAACTCAACACCATAATTCCATAATAAATTTATTTTGACCAAAATTGGGGCCTATATAAATCTAAGTTGATTTGATATAGCTCCCTAAAATCCAGTCTCATCAGATGGAAGATCAGGTTATTTGAATTATAAATAGATAGATACACTGAGCAGACGTGATACGTTAAAACACGGTGTCTGTGGATGACAAAAATATATATGCTCCCAACTCCTTGCTGGTTGAGCTCTGGGGTAAAAATTTGATTGTCAATCGTAAATTAAGCCAAAATGGCAAGGCTCTCCTATAAACAGGATGAGCTCTTTAACAGCTGTAACATATATGTGTATGTATTTAACAGTTAAAATCTACCCCTTCTCTGCAGGTGGCTGATGGCCAAGTGGTTAAGATACCAGGCTGACAGAAAATCAGTCGGGTTTGTTTCTGTTAAAGAGCTCATCCTGTTTATAGGAGAGCCTTGCCATTTTGGCTTAATTTACGATTGACAATCAAATTTTTACCCCAGAGCTCAACCAGCAAGGAGTTGGGAGCATATATATTTTTCTATCCTGGCCGGAGGTAGCTTGCAAAAGATGTCTAGCCACACTGAGGAGACCGGATATGTTGAAACATGGTGTTTGTGGATGACAAAAATATAGATAGATAGATATATAGATATGTACATAGATAGATGAGCAGATTTATATAATTATATATTATTGAGGTCAGTCAGTCAGTCAGTCTACTGTTGGTTTGAACAACAGCAACTGGCTAAGCACAACTGAACCTGCCAGTCAGTCAGTCTACTGTTGGTTTGAACAACAGCAACTGGCTAAGCACAACTGAAGCAGTGTCCAAGACAGTTGGTATTTATGGAAATCAAGAATGGTCCATTCATGCATTTGGGTGATTCCATTCCTTGAGTTCTGATTGGCTGCTTGGTTTCTATGATGTTGTGGAGTTTCATAAATACCCTGTCATTCTGCAGTAGGGTTGCAGCAAGAAAGGTTTGTATTAAGTTACAATTGCTTGTTGCCATGTTTTACCAATTCGACGGTAATTGGAACTTAGCTTGATTATTCTACATATATATATGCTCTTTCCACTCAGGCCGGCAACGAGTAAACATGGTCTAGGCGCCTGCTGTCTCTAAGCCTTTAGAGGGGCTTTGCCCCCTACCTAACCAGCTACCAGTCACTTATCTTTAATAGATATTTAAAAGAATAGACGATGTAAGCGAAAAAAGGACATATTTACCCCAGATATGTTCATAGAACAAACATGGAAGACAATGAACACTGATAGTAGTAGGATACTCACATAAATCCCCAAATGGGTGAGAAGGGACTCTTTAGCCTTGGTCAGCAACCCATCTAAGTCAAGAAAAAGTCCGACACAAAACCTCCGTTGCCTTTCAAGGAAAGGCTAGGGGAGTAAACTCCGAAAACAAATCAGGAGCCGGAGTCCCTAAGGTGGTGTGATGCTGAAATCCAGTGCTACTCATCAACTCCTGCGACACTACGGCTGCCAAACTGCATTGGTTCCTTACCTTTCCTTTGGATCACAGCAGAAGTGTGGAGAGGCAAGGGTTACTCATCCTCCATATGAACCCGCCCAGGCTATGTAGTTCAAAAAAAAAAAAAATTGGACACTATTTCATCGTCTCTTGTAGATGGAAGGATGCCAACAATATATATATATATATATAAAAAATGTTGTTCTGGTTCCAACGGGAGAAAATTCAATATTTTATAAAAAAGAAGGTCCGCAAAATGTATTATGTTTTCAGAAAAAAATTTTTTATTATTCTTTTTATCTTACATAAAAAAATTTTCTGAAAACATAATACATTTTGCGGACCTTCTTTTTTATAAATATATAAACAAACTGAGATAGATAGATAGATAGATATGAAACCAGAGATAGATACTTATGAACAGACTTGGATAAATAATACATTTTTATGATAAAATCAATTGTATTGCATTTCTATATTAAGATATATCAAGCATATTTTCAATTTTTCTAATCTCCTAAGAGTTCTTAGAGTGCCTCTCAAGAGCCCATCAATGTGTTTTTTTAAGCTTATGTAATGCTCTAAATATGGTATCTTTCTTTTTTCTTTTTTTTTTGGGGGGAGGTGGTTAAAGTTTTAGATGACGAGGGTTGCAGGTTGAGAGATTCTCTCAGGGAAGTTGCAAACTAATATTGGATACTGGCCAGATTTTTCCTCTCTATAAACACCTTCGATTAAACCAATCAAATATTTACATAGAAGACAAAAGCTAATTTCAAAAAAGATATTTTGGGCTGATTAATATTTGATACAAGGCGAGAGGAACAGATAAAAATATTTGCAAAATTCGGCTTTCCCGATTGTAGATCAAGAGAACAGGTGTCCTAATTGTTATTAACAAATAGAATAGAGGGAGAGACCCCGTGGCGTAGTGGCTAAAAAGCTGAACTGTTTCTCTCTGTTATGGCATTCATCCTGGGTTGGTTGAGCAGGCTTAAACTAACAAATTCACCTGTGGTGAATTCATGGAGGGAGTAACAAGGGAATAAGAAATTCACAAGTGGTCCCCAAAGACTGCAGAGTAATTCCATGTCAAATCATCCAGGGAAAAGTAAAATTGTCACCCACCCCCTTCAATTTTTGGAATTTTGTCCAGGTGTGGAATATGTTAAAGTAAGACAATCCCCAAAATTTGAGCTTCCAATTCAAAAATTGGCTGAGTTATGTCAATTTTTAGCACTTCAAATTTGTGAGGATGTGCAAAAAATGGTGACTTTTTGTGATCTATTTTTGTCTGTAAAATGAGTTCTAGAGCTTCCCTAGTTCTAAAAATTGGTTTATAAAGGCTTTTTCTTGTAGAATGATAAACAAGACCTGTAAAAGGGTGGAGGAAGCTCTTTGCTCTACGGTCATCTAGCACATTATTTTGAAGTCCAACCCCTCCTTTTTTTTTTTGGCTTTTTGGCCCAAGGAATCTAAAAATGCTATAAAAAAGAGTCTTATGGTTAATCACCAACACAATCCTGATCATTTCTATTGCACTCCATATTGCACTATTTTGCTCCATATAGACCTTATTCAATTACTGAACAGAAACACTTAAAATGTTACATAATTATTGGATCCCTAATACATTTATAAGGTATTGTAGAAATCATAATGGCAATTAGTATAGCTGATGGCCTTGAGGGTGAGTGACAGCGCTTGACCTCGATCTCACCTTGCGTTCTGGGGAGAATCGTGAGAACCGGAACCCCATAGAAGGCCCTCTTCCGGTTTAAGGATACTAAGTAAGTAAGAGTCAGTTAGAACTTAGAAGCCGAGCTAGCAACATGTAAGCCTCATCTGCGAGATTGTCTGGGTGGGGATTTGGAATAAAGTAACATCAACATAAATCGAAGTCTTGTGTTTATTACTAAAAACTAACAATGACACAGGCTTCTGATAAGGAATGATCCCCAACAGAAACCAGACCCGGAATCCTCAATAGAAGACCAGACGAGACCTTAGAAGATATACCAGACCAAGATAGATGATAGACGATCTGAAGCAAAGCCGGCTAGAAGAATAGACGACAGAGTAAGAAGTAAGAAAGGTATATAACGTTATATGCTGATTTGGTAACGTGAAGAGACCAGTATATAACATATACCTATTTAGTGCCGGTAAAGAAGGCTATGCTACAAAACAATTGCATGAAGCGTGTTGTTCCTTTTAAAATCCCTTTGATGTACATCTGTTCTGTTCTTTAAGTTTCTCCAATGTATTTTTGGCGGTGGGGGTGGTGCATTGTTTATAAAGTATTTTAAAGATACTAGCAAATATATGCACCCTCCGGGTGCAAGTATTTAAATTTTAATGTAATAAAATATCGTATTAAATTAGAAAGGCTAATGAAACTAAATAAAAACACATATAATCGAAAAATAGAACAACTAAAACTTACTCTTCATCTCTCTCGTCTTTCATTTTTATTTTTTCTAATCTAAGTATTTAGTTAAAAGAAGAAGTAAAGAATAAAATGACAGTTATTTTTTCTTGTTAATGGATTTCATTTAAGATTCATTGAAGAGATTTTTGCTTATATTCATTAAAATAAAACCAAACAGAAATCAATAATACTGGGCACATATTTATTAAAATCACATTTTTAATATCAATATGCAAATTAGCCTTCCCATTCACACTGTAAACCTCTATTTTGTTGTATATATAAATATAACTGCATGTTATTAGTATGTAGATATGCTAAACAGTATTAATAATGTAAAACAATTTTATTAATAATTGAGGTTTAAATAAAAATGGAGAATGTGATGTCAATAACTAAGGGAATTGTGACTTGAGTAGTGATATAGTTTCGGTTACAGACAGACAATCTCCATTATAATAAGATAATCAATATCAAAAGCAAGAATATGTTCATTTTTATTTGATACAATTTTATTTTTGGGATTATAAAAATGTTGCAAGTGTATATGAGAAGCCATATTGCTGTAATTTAGATTTATAAGAATTTAGATTTCAAAAAAAAAAAAAAGAAAAGAAAAAATACAAGCTATTTTATTACTAAAACAATAACTAAATAAAATGCAAATAATTTCGTTCAAGATTTGAGCTTGGCTCGCTCGTAGCATAACGGTTATCGTTGTTGGAAACAATAACACGAAAAACTTTTGATAATCTTTGTATTTATCTTTGGTTTCGATAATGTTGTCAAGATTATTTAAAATAATGAGATTTGAAACTCATAATTGTTGTGATCATGTAGAGTCTTTGGTGATCATGTTGTAGCTTCAGTTCCGAGCAAAAACTAAACTTTTTGTTACAAATAATGTTCAATATATGTAAAATAATAATGTTAAAAAAAAATTGTCATTGATGCAGTGCCACGTTGGATTTTCCAACTATTGATCTTGCTATGAAAAAATCAAAAATCATTAATAACTTAAAATTGGTTAACTTTAAGACGTTTTTTATAGCTTTTTTGTATTACTTGGGCCAAAAAGCAAAAAAAAGGAAGGGTTGGACTTTAAAATAATGTGCTATATGACTGTGAGCAAAGAGCTTCCTCCACCCTTTTACAGTCTTGTTTTTCATTTGCAGGGTATCTAGCCACTCTCCTCACCCGACAAAATCTGTTGCGACACTTGTCAGCACGGCGCGACCACCTACATCCAGGCCACTATGCTATTTCTTATTTCACTGATCGTCCACAGCTCTCACATTCTGAAGGAAGCGGGTTCGACTCTAGGTCAGTCCTACACGCCAGGCAAAGCCTAGCCCGCTTCCTTTGAGAATACGGCAAGTCTTCATGCCCGCCACTCTCTCTGTCACACCGTGTTGCACGAGGTAGGTCTCCTCTCTCACTACAAATATGTTTAAAAAAATCAAGTTTTTTTTAAAAAATTGAATATCCACCATGAATGAATAAAACGAAACATGTTCGTCATAAAATAACCCAACTACTGTTGACATGCCATAAAATCTAATCAACCAGCCAACCAACCTCTTGTCTAACAAAATAGAATAAAGCATGACAACCTGACTGGCCTCTCAAGGTTAACAAGGAGTGTAACAGCCATTTTCTGTTTGTGTCTTGTATATTTGCTTAGTAAACCTTTTTCCCTAAATCTAACAACCAGCCAACAACCTCTTGTCTAAGAAAATAGAATAAAGCATGACAACTCTGACTGGCCTCTCAAGGTTAACAAGGAGTGTAACAGCCATTTTCTGTTTGTGTCCACCTTGTATCTTTGCTTAGTAAACCTTTTTCCTAAATCTAACCAGCCAGCCAACAACCTCTTGTCTAAGAAAATAGAATAAAGCATGACAACTCTGACTGGCCTCTCAAGGTTAACAAGGAGTGTAACAGCCATTTTCTGTTTGTGTCCACCTTGTATCTTTGCTTAGTAAACCTTTTTCCCTAAATCTAACCAGCCAGCCAACAACCTCTTGTCTAAGAAAATAGAATAAAGCATGACAACTCTGACTGGCCTCTCAAGGTTAACAAGGAGTGTAACAGCCATTTTCTGTTTGTGTCCACCTTGTATCTTTGCTTAGTAAACCTTTTTCCCTAAATCTAACCAACCAGCCAACAACCTCTTGTCTAAGAAAATAGAATAAAGCATGACAACTCTGACTGGCCTCTCAAGGTTAACAAGGAGTGTAACAGCCATTTTCTGTTTGTGTCCACCTTGTATCTTTGCTTAGTAAACCTTTTTCCCTAAATCTAACCAACCAGCCAACAACCTCTTGTCTAAGAAAATAGAATAAAGCATGACAACTCTGACTGGCCTCTCAAGGTTAACAAGGAGTGTAACAGCCATTTTCTGTTTGTGTCCACCTTGTATCTTTGCTTAGTAAACCTTTTTCCCTAAATCTAACCAACCAGCCAACAACCTCTTGTCTAAGAAAATAGAATAAAGCATGACAACTCTGACTGGCCTCTCAAGGTTAACAAGGAGTGTAACAGCCATTTTCTGTTTGTGTCCACCTTGTATCTTTGCTTAGTAAACCTTTTTCCCTAAATCTAACCAACCAGCCAACAACCTCTTGTCTAAGAAAATAGAATAAGCATGACAACTCTGACTGGCCTCTCAAGGTTAACAAGGAGTGTAACAGCCATTTTCTGTTTGTGTCCACCTTGTATCTTTGCTTAGTAAACCTTTTTCCCTAAATCTAACCAACCAGCCAACAACCTCTTGTCTAAGAAAATAGAATAAAGCATGACAACTCTGACTGGCCTCTCAAGGTTAACAAGGAGTGTAACAGCCATTTTCTGTTTGTGTCCACCTTGTATCTTTGCTTAGTAAACCTTTTTCCCTAAATCTAACCAACCAGCCAACAACCTCTGTCTAAGAAAATAGAATGAAGCATGACAACTCTGACTGGCCTCCAAGGTTAACAAGGAGTGTAACAGCCATTTTCTGTTTGTGTCCACCTTGTATCTTGCTTAGCCTTTTCCCCTAAATCTAACCAACCAGCCAACAACCTCTTGTCTAAGAAAATAGAATAAAGCATGACAACTCTGACTGGCCTCTCAAGGTTAACAAGGAGTGTAACAGCCATTTTCTGTTTGTGTCCACCTTGTATCTTTGCTTAGTAAACCTTTTTCCCTAAATCTAACCAACCAGCCAACAACCTCTTGTCTAAGAAAATAGAATAAAGCATGACAACTCTGACTGGCCTCTCAAGGTTAACAAGGAGTGTAACAGCCATTTTCTGTTTGTGTCCACCTTGTATCTTTGCTTAGTAAACCTTTTTCCCTAAATCTAACCAACCAGCCAACAACCTCTTGTCTAAGAAAATAGAATAAAGCATGACAACTCTGACTGGCCCCTCAAGGTTAACAAGGAGTGTAACAGCCATTTTCTGTTTGTGTCCACCTTGTATCTTTGCTTAGTAAACCTTTTTCCCTAAATCTAACCAACCAGCCAACAACCTCTTGTCTAAGAAAATAGAATAAAGCATGACAACTCTGACTGGCCTCTCAAGGTTAACAAGGAGTGTAACAGCCATTTTCTGTTTGTGTCCACCTTGTATCTTTGCTTAGTAAACCTTTTTCCCTAAATCTAACCAACCAGCCAACAACCTCTTGTCTAAGAAAAAGAATAAAGCATGACAACTCTGACTGGCTCTCAAGGTTAACAAGGAGTGTAACAGCCATTTTCTGTTGTGTCCACCTTGTATCTTTGCTTAGTAAACCTTTTTCCCTAAATCTAACCAACCAGCCAACAACCTCTTGTCTAAGAAAATAGAATGAAGCATGACAACTCTTTCCCTGAGTAAAAGAAAATTCATTGTAAATTTTAAATCATTCTGATTGGCTGTTTCTCATTCAGGAAGTAAAGAGATTTTTTTTTTTTACTTTCTTTTTTATAACTTTTTCCTTTGGTTTTTATCAATAAAATTCTTTCTTGTTAGTGACAGTTTATGGTTGAGGAGTTAGCTTTAGTTTAATATTATAAGAAAATAGATCAAAACAAAATAATCTTAGTATATAGATATAAAATATTTAGGTGTGGGATTAATTAAGAAATAGTTGGTTGGTTGGGTTTTATGGCATGTCAACCCATTGGATTATTTTATGGGTAGAGTATCTGCCTAGGAAAGTGGGGAGCTAATGGTAGGTGTGCCATTCCACCTCAGAAGCAAAAACAATCTCCCTGCTCTAGTGCTATGATTAATAAATAAAATAACAGAACAGTGTGAGTTTGAGTGGTGCAACTTTGGTATGCAATCTATGTGCAATAAAATTGCTTTGGTATTGACCTTATATATTAACCCTAACCCTATCCTTAACCCTAACCCTAGCCCTAACCCTGATAAACAAATGATATATTTAGCTCACATACTAAAATAAAATTTGATATTTGTAAATGATGTTGGCACAAAGATCGCATACAAAGTAGGACCGTTTGAGTTTAGTTGATAGGTAGGTATTAGGTCAGGTCAAGATGTCTTCTGAACTGGCTGGTTGGTTGGAGGGTTGGATTTTACGGCATGTCAACCCTTTTTGGGCTATTTCATGCCTCAGGCATTTTGTTTTATTCATTCTTGTTGGGTATTCAATTTTTTTTTTCAAACACAATTTTTTTTAAACACATTTTTTTAATACTCATTTTTTAATCTATTTAACCCATCGATGGGACCCTAACAGGTACTACCACTCCGGGTCAGAGTGGACTTGGGAGTAATGGCAATGAAGGGGTACTCCACATTCCTCAGTTCTAGAATTGGAACTTCACCACTAAATACAGTTTAATGTCATACCCAGGACAATGAAATACTTTGTATGAGCTCTGAGGAGTGTGGAATACCCATTCATTGTCATTACTCCTAGGTCCACCCTGGCTTAGAGTGGTAGTACCTGTTAGGGTTCCATCTTTGGATTAAATAGTTAAAAAATAATAAGCTTTAAAAAATGTTTTAAAAGAATGAGTTAAAAAAGATCTGAATACCCATGAAGAATGAATAAAACAAAATGTATTTGGCATGAAATAACCCAACAAGGGTTGACATGTCATAAATTCTAACCAACCAACCAATTAAACCAACTAACTACTATTTGGTTATTTTCTACGTTTTTGAGAACATCTTTCAAAAACAAGACTAAGTTGACAGAATTTCCTGGAATGCACAACTTTGGCTATTTTGGTTGGTTGGTTGGTTTATTAATTTTAACGGCATATCAACCCGTCCAGGGTTATATCATGCCTAGCGGTTGGGGTGTTTACATATTGTGTATTCATATATATACTTTTAGTAATTGGTTTTAACAATGTGTTAGCATTATTGGGAATTATATTGTATGACATTGATTTGTTTCATGTCTATATTCTATGGTATAATTTTATTTCCCTTAAAAAGGAGAAAATATCCCAATGTTAACATTTTCAAATAGATCCTTCATATTGTTTGCTTTAAGATAATGGTTTCTGATGGGAGCAAAAAAATCTGCATTCCATCAATAAGTGTTTAACTGTCAGGGTTGTTTGACATGTTTCACATTGTGGTTGTTGTTTTGTTTGAGTATATAAGAGTGTGTTAGTTTTGTATGACCAATGCATAATCGGGACATAATGACTTGTTCCTTTCTAGACTTCCTTAAAGTTGGTTTGCAGCCTCCCAAAGTCGGTTTGATTAGGAAGAGTTTATTGTGGATACAGTTATTCCAGTGTTGCTGCCATTTTGTATGAAGGAATCTATTAATTTTAGGTTTCAAGTCAGTATATGGTATCTGGAACTTGTCAGGGATTAAATCTAGAGCCGATTTAGCTGCAGAGTAAGCTCTTTCATTCCCCCTCACTCCTGGGAACACGTCTCAAGTAATAGGGGATATGAGAGTAAATTACCTCTCATGTCTACCAGGAAGTGCTAGGTGGTGTAGTGAGCAGTAGTATAAGTTTAGAAGCACCAAAGTTAAATACCCAGGACACTGAAATACTTGGTATGAGCTCTGGGGCGTGTGATGTACCAATTCATTGCCATTACTAAACATTGCTCAAAATACCTATACAAGGGGACATAAATTAAAACTCCTTAAAAAATCTTGTAAAGCAAATGCAAGACAAAATTATTTTAGCTACAGAGTGGTGAATACATGGAATAAACTACCTTCGTCAATAGTGAATGCCCCATCTCTAAACTCCTTCAAGGCAAAGTTGGATAATCTGTGGAATGATATTAAATATTCTGTGGATTTAAAATGAATATTTATAAGGAACAGCTGACAGGTCTAATATACTAGCTGAAAAGATATTATTATTACTCCTAGGTCCACCCTAGCCTAGAGTGGTAGTACCTGTTAAGGTCCCAACAGGTTTTGAATTCAGAGTTTTCCTTCTCCTAGACTGGTTGCTGTATCAAGGTTAAAGAGTCTAGTCTACCCTATTATTTACCCATAGCTTCGGCATAAAATAACTCAACAAGGGTTGACATGCTATCCAACCAGCCAACTAGTCTGTGTGACCTTAAAATATTTTGAATTTATCTTCACTCTTGATTGTATTCTTTTAATTAATATAACCCAACAAGGGTTGACATGCCGTAAAATCCAACCAACCAACCACTATTTGGTTATTTTCTACATTCTTGAGGACATCTTTCAAAAACAAGACTAAGTTGACAGCATTCCTTGGAATGCACAATTGGCTATGTTGGGAATACGTCTCTCAAGTAATAGGGGACATGAGAGGAAATTACCTCCCGTGTCTACCAGTAGGTGCTAGGTGGTGTATTATAAGGTTAGAAGCACTCTTAATGAGTGAATAAAACAAAATGTCTTCAGCATAAAATAACCCAAAAAGGGTTGGCATGCTGTAAAATCTAACCAACATAGATGCCTCCTGAAATCCTCGGTATGGAGCTTAACTGTTTTTGTTTTTGGTGAGGGGGGGCAGGGTCATTCAGACCCCTGAGTTATTTCTGATATTTGAATGATGTTGTCTATTATGATTAAATCAATAATTATCATTGGCTTTATTGATTTTGTGTTTAACATCGTCACTGTCTCTAACAGGTAAGCAGACAAATTATCGATATGGACGATGGCAACAGCTGTCAAGCTTTGAAAAAAAAATGAAAGAGAAAATGAATTAAACTACCTGAACAAAAAAAAAAGATAAGTATGACACGAGATATCAGTTTTGGTTGGTTGGTTGGATTTTACAGCACGTAGACCCATTGGGTCATTTTATGCTGAAAACGTTTTTGTTTTATTCATTCTTGATGGGTACTTGTAATAATAAATGAAAACACGGATAGGCTTAAGAAAGCTTTATTCTACTTAGAATAATGTTACAGTTTACTGAGAGCTGATATAATCTTAGAAACACCAAAGAGTTCCCCAAAGGGGAGATAATAATGAAATAGGGAAGGTAATTCTCAATTACTTATCACAGTTCTCAATTTTTTTAAACACATTTAATAAATCTCCTAAGACTGAAAAGTTTGGATTGGCAATGGGCATTTAGGTTTTATAACTTTCTAATTTGATTTTTTTTAAAGTTTTGAGAGAGACAGACAGAGTGAAGAGAGAGAGAGAGAGAGAGAGAGAGAGAGAGAGAGAGAGAGAGAGAGGGAGAGGGTTGGTTGGGTTTTATAGCATGTCAACCTATTGTATCATTTTATGACCAAGACGTTCGTGTTTGATTCATTCTTTATGGGTACTCAATTTTTTTTTTAAACACATTTTTTTCTATTTAACCTATAGATGGAACCCTAACAGGTACTACCATTTTATCAGATTAATAAATTTTCAAAGACTGAAAAGCTTGGATTTGCAGTGTTTAGGTTTCATAATTAACCAAAGTTTTGAGAGAGAGAGAGAGAGAGAGAGAGAGAGAGAGAGAGAGAGAGAGATTGATTGCTTGGTTGGTTGGGTTTTACGGCATATCAACCCCATTGGGTCATTTTATGTCAAAGACGTTTTTGTTTTATTCATTTTTGATGGATACTCAATTTTTTTAACACATTTAATAAATTTCCTAAGTCTGAAAAGCTTGAATTTTCATTGGAAGTTTAGGTTTCATGAATTAACAATTTGATTTTTTTTAAATTTGAGAGAGAGAGAGAGGGGGGATTAAAAAGAGAGAGAGAAAATGTATGGTTTAGAGAGAGAGAGAGAGAGAGAGAGAGAGAGAGAGAGAGAGAGAGAATGTATGGTTTAAAGAGAGAGAAAATATATAGTTTAAAGAGAGAGAGTGAGAGAGAGAGAGAGAAAATATATGGTTTAAAGAGAGAGAGAGAGAAAATATATAGTTTAAAGAGAGGGAGAGAGGGAGAGAGAGAGAGAGATAAAATATATGGTTTAAAGAGAGAGAGAGAGAATGTATGATTTAAAGAGAGAGAGAGAGAGAAAAATATATAGTTTAAAGAGGGAGAAGGGGAGAGAGAGAGAGAGAAAATATATAGTTTAAAGAGAGAGAGAGAATGTATGGTTTAAAGAGAGAGAGAGAGAAAATATATGGTTTAAAGAGAGAGAGAGGGGGGAGAGATAGAGAGAGAAAATATATAGTTTAAAGAGAGAAAGATGTAAGGTTTAAAGAGAGAGAGGGGGGGTTGGTTGGGTTTTACGGCATGTCAACCTCTTGGGTCATTTTATGCTGAAGGCATTTTTAATTTTATTCATTCTTGATGGGTACTCAATTTTTTTTAAACACATTTTTTCTAAACTCATGTTTTTCTATTTAACCTATAGATGGAACCCTAACAGGTACTACCACACTGGCTTAGAGTGGACCTGGGAGTAATGATGATGAAGGGGTACTCCATGTAGGAATAGCTGTTCTACAGGCTATTAAGAGAAACAAAATATAGGTTCACAAAATGCAATGATAGAAGAGAAAGCACATGTACCTTTAACCTGTTTTATTAACATGTAAATGCAATAACAGACAATATAACAAATACTTAGAGGCAGTACTCACAGTTCTTATATCTCCCTCGTTGAGCGGGTGCTCAGGCTGAGTCTTCAGTTGTTACTCCCTCACTGAGGGGTGATTCCTTCAGTCACTGGGGACTGAGACAAAAGCTCGCTTCTACGAGGCCCACTGGTTGGTACCAAAACGGTAAAGAGGGTCCTTCACTCAACCTGACAAGGGACGTTACTTTTCTACTTCCTGTCCCAAAGGCACAGGAGAGCTCTAGCCCCTACATCCACATTACCCAGAGCTATAGAATTTGAACTTCACCATCTGATAGTTTAACATCATACCCAGCTTTAAGAAGAGTAACACGAAATCAACCGTCTCATACAAATGCAAATGGCGGCACCCACCGGTCATTAAGTAGATACTTACCAACGGCCTGCAACTAATATTTGCATAACACCACGAACGGTCACTCTAAGTTACTACCAATAAAGGGAGGTTACTCTAACCTTCTCACACACCAGGATAATTTAGATCTCCTCATTATGAGTTGAATAGTACTAGTTCTGTTCTTCTACAGGGATGGTTTTAGCATTAAATAACCTATAAGGAGTTGATATGCCATTAAACAAAGAAACCGAAGTCATCAATATGTTGAGATGACATCTTAATAGAGGACCATGTTTACCAGTAGGCAATAGTTGGCATAGCGAACAGCCTTATAAAACCAGAAGCGCCAAAGCCAAAATCTCTTTCACCTACCAGGTGGTAACATGCACCAGTTGCGTCTCCTCTCTTCAGGGTTTTAAAGACCCCAGCATGTCGTATCACATGGCATACTTCACATATAAGTGTTTATACTTTTCTCTTTTATCAGCAGCATCAAGATTTTATCTACTAAAAGACTATTTTCCTATTAGGACATTTCTCTTATACAACTATTACAACTTTATATAAGCTCTTTTTGTATCTCCTGTCATGTTTTGTAATCTCTTCTATTAAGTTTGCTCAGGTAATAAATTATCCTTGTTATCATTTCATCATGAATTGGTCTTATATTTATACCTATGAGGAAACAAGCTATCCTTCTTTAACACGTGGGGATTAAAATAAAATTAGATAAAAAAAATAACGAACTCCCATGAGCCTTCATATTGGAAGAACCCTCCAAGAATGTGTGGGAAAAAGGATCCACTTCCGACCCCCAAGAAAATCTCTCAGCCATTCAAACTTAGGCCTTAACTAGGACTAGATACTGCTCTGGCCAGGGAGATATTTCCTTGCCATGTGGTGGCTATGACTTGTGAATAAAGCCTAAATCCTAAAACTACTTTTTGTCCTTGTCTCTTTCTTTTTCTTCTCTTGAATTCTTTTCTTTTCAGCGTGACCACCAAATAAGATGGGGTTAAAAGCAAACCCTAGGCACAAGCACCAAGAATAACCAGCTACCTTTTTAACCTAAAACATTAAATCTCTTGTCACCACACATACACTTTCATTGCTATTACTCCCAGGTCCACTCTGATCCAAAATGCCACCCCAGAAAAAGTTGCAATATGAATTATCTTCAAATTGCATTTGTCAATTGCATGAGGCATTCAAGTCATAGGAGCAGTCACATATTTATTTTGTTTTATGTGCATGTGTTGCTGCAAGTAAGAGAATAATCTTAATTATTATCTTTGGTCAGTAGAAATCTCTTTTCTAGACAATCAGTAACTGTTTACATTGAATTGTTGACAGTACTCTCTCTCTCTCTCTCTCTCTCTCTCTCTCTCTCTCTCTATATATATATATATATATATATATATATATATATAAAGTAAGTAAAGTCGTCGGGGCGGCCTAAAGTTGGTATCAGCCAATCAGCGAGGGAGTCTATCCCCTTTTCACTAGTGCTAGACCAAGGAGATTGTTTTGACATCTGAGGTGGAGCGCCACACCTACCATCAGCTCCATACTTTACTGCACAGATCCCTGTGCTACTCATACGTTGAGTTGGCGAGGACCGGAATCGAACTAGAAACTATGTGGTTTCTAGCCGAACGCTCTACCAACTGAGCTATCCCAATATATATATAAGTTATCCACAGACACCATGTTTTCGACGCTACATGTCTCATCAGCGCGGCAAGACACATCAACTACTTCTGACCAGGAGTGAAACCCAACTGACTTTTCATCAGTCCAATTCCTTAACCTCTCAGAGTGGAATTTTAACTAATAAGTACATACATCGGTGTATCCATTTTACGATCACCAGAGAAATCAAGTCTGTAAACAACAGATGATCATTCCTTTATTATGCTGGTAGTGAAAGTCAATTAAAGTTGCTCCTAGAGAGCTCTACAGGGTTTTAGGAGCATATATATATATATATATATATATATATATATATATATATATATATATATTTACCTTTAAGTTATCAGATATAAATCTATTTCAGCTCAGTGGGGGGGGTTTTCAAATTTGATTTTTAAAAATTAACATGTAATTTGAAAAAAACATTTCTTGATATCAGATTTGAAAGAGTCAGGAGGCTGAAATAAATTCATATCTGATAACTTAAAGGTTTTCATTCATTTATTTATATTTTACTTCATGTATATACATATATGTGCAGTATATATATATATATATATATATATATATATATATATATATATATATATGTGTGTGAGTGTGTGTGTGTGTAAACTTTATTTATATATACATTATAGTTTTCAATTTTGGGTGAATCTTATCATGGAAATATTTGATATTATTCACACACACACACACACACACACACACACGTGTGTGTGTGTGTGAATAATATCATGGACAAATCCTAGCAACAAGCTAACAGCTCCAGACTTTCAGAAATCTTCTGACGAAGAGCTCTTTATCTCAAAATATTAAGAATAAATCAAAGGCAAACAAGCAACATCATAGTTACCTCATTTTTCTTTACACTTGCATTGAAAACCAACCACCAAACCATATATATGTGTATATAATAAAGTAAGCCGAATGAGTCAGAGACTATCTACCTTGGTTTCTCCTAATATATATAAGTATCGTTCAAAAAGTTCTAAGCCCCACCCAGAAGGAAGAGCCACTCCTTACAAAACTAGAAAAATTAATTAAGATTTCTGTCTTAATTTTTTTGCAGGTGAGACCCATACAAAGGTGAGAGGTGCATGACAAATCTAAAAATAGACAAGTAGAGAAATGTGGAAAAAAAAAAAACAATTATTCAGAAAATGTGTTTATTTATGAATGAATAAATAGTTCTACCCACGTTTAAATATTTCGTTTTTTATATTGGATACTGAACTATTCATTTATTTATAAATAAACACATCCACTGAATATTTGCTTTTTCATATTTCTATACTTACATACCGTCAGAGTTATTTCCATTTATATATACTAGCAAATATATGCACCCTCCGGGTGCAAGTATTTATGTTTTAATATAATAAAATATCATATTAAATTAGAAAGGCTAATGAAACTGAATAAAAATGCAGATAAAATGATTTGGAACAGAGGGGGTATGATTGAAAAATAGAACAACTTTGAAACTAACTTTTCCATCATTTTCCATTACTCCCGTTTTTCATTGGTAAATTTTCCTAATTTAACTATTTAGTTAAAATAGGAAGTAAAGAATAATATTGCAGTTATTTCTTCTTGTTAATGATTTATTGAAGAGAGTTTTGCTCATATCCAATCAATAATACTAAGAATATATTTATTAAAATAAATTTCTAATATCAATATGCAAATTAGCCTTCCCGTTCACACTGTATATATATATAAATATAACTGCATGTTATTAGCATGTAGATATGGTCAACAGTCTTAATGATGTATAACGATTTTGTTAATAATTGAGGTTTAAATAAAAATAAAATCACGGAAAATGTGATGTAAATAACAAAGGGAAATGTGACTTGTATAGTAATATAGTTTCGGTTACAGACAGACAAACCCACAATCTCCATTATAATAAGATATATATATATATATATATATATATATATATATATATATATATATATATATATATATCTTAAATACCGGTCATATTAGCAATTATAAATGTATTTCCACTGATATATATATATATAATATATATATATATATATATATATATATATGTGTGTGTGTGTGTGTAAGATACTCCAAATGACTGGTTGTAAGGGATGATTCTATTTGGGATTTCAAAATCTCACTGTATAACCATACTGTATGTTCTTGTAGGTGCAAACATATATTCATACAAGGATTTTTATAAATCCCTAAAGAGAGCTCAATGTATAATAATCAATAAATTAGATTATATACAGAGAAATATTTAACTTTCAAAGAAAGAAAAACTAAACAAACCGTCATTCCTTAATAATTTATTTCGACCTTTGGAAGCTCAAATTTGGGGATTGTCTAACATTAATATAGTTCACACGTAGACAAAATTTCAGAAAAATTGAAGTGGGGTGGGTGATATGGCCTGGATGATTTGACATGGAATTACCCTTATATGGTTAAACAAAAGGATGATTCTGTTTAACTAACCTGAGACAAAGTATTGGAAAAATTAAGGATTAACTATCTGCCCTTGGCACCGGGGGGGGCGAATCAGCCAATACCGTAGATTGGCACCCAAATTGATTTCCATGAAATTGATTTAGCACAGGGCAGCAAACATCTAAATCCAGTCTCTCCCAAAACTTAACAGATAAGTCTCGCAGCAAATGCCATTAAGTTTGCAATTTGTACCTTTATGAATATATGTTTTTATCTTCATTTGTTTGTTGTCTTCTTTATTCGAATTTAATTGCCTACCTTTTAACCTGTGAAAATATATGGTGCTCAGTAAAAAAAGATCAGAAAAGTAAGGATTCAATTTAGCATTGTGTTTACATTATAAAAAAAATTAGTTAGGGATTTTCAAAAAAACATAGACAGGAAAATTGAAGTATAATATTGAGATTGGAGTGCATGCAAAGAAGAGTGAAAAAACTAATAAAAAGAGTAAAAGATTACAGTTACAAGGAGAAATTAGAATTAACTTCTTTACTAAAAAGAGGAATGAGATATGATCTAATTGAAACTTTCAAAGGAATTTCTAATTATGGTAGATTTTTTTGATATTTCTCTTGTTTGTTTGTTTTGTTTTGTTTTACAGCATATCAACCTCGGTGGGTCATTTAATGCCGATAAAGTTTTGAAATAAATAAATTCTTAATGGATAATACAATTTTGTTTATCAACTCATGTTTTTCTATTTAACCCATAGATGGGACCCTAACAAGTACCACCACTCCGGGTCATAGTGGACCAGGGAGCAATGGTGATGAAGGGGTGCTCCACATTCCCCAAACCTCCAAAACTGGAACCTCACCATTAGATAAAGTTTTACGTCATTCCCTGAATTTTTTAAATGAGGCTTGATGATTAGTATTATCAGTATTATTCAGACTCATCTCCATTGTTATCTGTACAACATTTCAGACAATGTGCCCTCTGGCCTTCTTTGGGTATTTCTTGTTGGACTCGGGAACCTTCTCTAGACTGCAGGTTCAATCCTGGCCAGGGGCAGCAGTAACATAGAATAATAATTAACACAGCTTAACACCTGTACCCCAGCTATGGTTAGCGGAATGAGAACAGGATACACCCGTGGATTGAATAAAGGGTTAGGTTCAAAGTTCCGTGACAGCTCCTGATTATGACAAGAAGGTTCCCGAGTCCGAGAAGGTTCCCGAGTCCGACAAGAAATACCCGAAGAAGGCCAGAAATGTTGTACAGATAACAATGAAGATGAGGACAATAATCCGAATAATACAAATAATACTAATTTTTTAAATATTTCTCCTCGAACTGTAAACGGCTGAACTTGCACAAAGGTGTCAAAATTAGGGTGACCCAGAAAAAACAGAACCCACAAATTTTGTAATAAAACTGTTAATTTTAACTATGGGCGTCTAGGGTTAGGGTTTAGGATTAGGGTTAGGGTTAGTTTAATGGGAAAATGAATAAATAATTTGGGTTCTGTTTTTTCTGGGTCACCCTGTATACCGGTGACCCAGAAAAAACAGAACCCACAAATTTTGTAATAAAACTGTTAATTTTAACTAGGGGGGGGTTAGGGTTAGGGTTGGGGTTGGGTTGGGGTTTAAGGTTAGTTTAATGGGAAAATAAATAAATAATTTGGGTTCTGTTTTTTCTGGGTCACCCTAATTTTGACACCTTTGTGCAAGAGCAACCCTGTAAACTTACTGTCAAGGCAGATTTCAAAAATTAAGTCTATTAACCAATTGGATTTTTTTACAAATAGTTTGGTTTGGTTTGGTTTGGTTTGGTTTGTTTTGTTTTACGGCATATCAACCTCAGTGGGTCATTTAATGCCGATAAAGTTTTGAAATAAAGCAATTCTTAATGGATAATACAATTTTTTTATAAATACCTTTTTCTATTTAACCCATAGATGGGACCCTAACAGGTACTACCACTCCGGGTCAGAGTGGACCAGGGAGCAATGGTGATGAAGGGGTGTCCCACATTCCCCAAACCTCCAAAACTGGAACCTCACCATCAGATAGAGTTTAACGTCATTCCCAGGACATGTAGACCCGCAGCCACCACCTTCTAGCACCCATATGATAAAAAGGGGTTGGGGCTTGCCATAAGGGCAATAGGGTTGGGAAAATCATATAGGTGCTAGGGCTTGACGTGACCAGCCGATTGATCGGAGGGGGCTTCTCAGACCGCCCGTCCTAGCCCAAGATAGGGCCAAAGTGGAGTATTGCAAGTCATGTTTACAAATAGTGTAATATACTTTTTAACAAATGGCCTAATCAGAGATCAAAAGCATCAATAGTATTTTTTTTTTAAATCATAAGATTGAATCAGATGATTTCGGATTTCAATTGTAAGAAAAATAATTTTAGAGGGCATTTTTAGGTGAACTTGAATTTGATATGTACATAGATATTTAATTAATACTGTATATGTTCTATACAAAGATTGTTTTTCTTTTTCTTTTTTTTTTTTTAGGTTGATGGTAAGATAGTAAAAAAGGGGAGATAATTAAGGATGCGTAACAAACAAATGAATAGATTGAAAAAGAAAAACCCATGATGTTATCTTTTAGCAAGAAATAAACAGGAATTTACTTTTTTCTTTTTGTTTGTGTGTGGGGGTGGCTGTGATCAACCATATAGATAGATAATATACTTATTTGTCATTTATAAGGATGGGTTTGTAGTAGGGTAGCTTTTTTAATATTAATAAAATACACGAATGAATGAATCCCCTCCTCTCTGTCTATCTATCTATCTCTCTCTCTCTCTCTATATATATATATATATATATATATATATATATATATATATATATATAAACTGTCTGTCTATCTGTCTCTTATATGTCTCTCCCTCTCTCTGTCTTTCTTTGTATTTCTCCTCGTTCTCTCTCTCTCTCTTCTTTCTATCTCTCTC
>CM042159.1:57895452-57932431 GCA_023376005.1 Doryteuthis pealeii | reverse complement strand
AAGAGAGAGATCAGTATTATAATGTAAAACAATTTTATTAATAATTGAGGTTAAAATTAAAATAAAATCATGGAGAATGTGATGTCAATAACTAAAAGGAATTGTGACTTGAGTAGTAATATAGTTTCGGTTACAAACAGCAAACCACACAATCTCCATTATAATAAGATTAGATAGTAATACTGAAATCTATATAATGTATTATTTCCATCAATAAAATAATTCAAGAAATTGTTTAATATAACAAAATACAAGACCATTTGCCGTCAAATGCCCAGGGGAAGTAACTCTTATACATTTTTAAAATATTGATATCTTTTATCTTTGTTAAAAAGATGAAAATTTTCAAGTAAATTCTCTAAAAATTAAACAAAACCTGTAACATTTACTAATCATTTTATAATTATGGATTAATGATTAATCTATCCTTCCCTTAAAATTGAATATTGTTAAATGTGTTGATTAGAAATTGAATTTTAAAATTGCCTAAAGTTATCTCCCTTGAACGTTGTAAATTCTGTTTTGTTTATAAATGAACAGAATGGTTTTTTTATGACTTCGTTGCTTGAAATTTGGGGATGAAACATTGCTATTATTGATTATATTATTATAGATAAGTTACCTATATATCTATATTATTTTGACTATTATCTTCATCTTTTTTTTTTTTTTAACCAAATTCATTTTAATCAAAATCTTTTATTTCAAATAAATGTTTTTAATCTTTTTTTAAAAACTAAATCCTTCTAAACCAAATTATTTTTAATTGGGCCCCAACAATTTGAGCGCCAATTTTTCAATTAAAAAACGACTCGAAATTAATCAAATCAATTATTTAAGGTCAAATTTTTGTTTTAGTAAAAAAGTAGTAATTATCACCAGTGAAAAAAAAAGAAAAATAATATTACATATATAATTAACTTTTAAACATTAGTCCCAAAATTTACGAAACAGGACGTTAAATTAAATACGTAAAAACACGTTATTAAAAGTTTTTAAAAAAAAGATTATAAAAATTTCTTCTTAGAAATAAATAACAAAAATAGTTAAACACACTTTACAGAAAAAATACTCACACGTTAGTAACTTTTTAGCCAAGTAATATCCAGTTTCTCATTGAAAACACTAAGAAATAATGTTTTCTACCAACAATGTTTTGCTTTAGTCTTCAACGAAAATAAGTTTAGCCTGATATGTTAAAATTATGGAAACCAATAAGGGGAAAAAATCACTAACACAGAGTGATAAACAAAAAATTATAAAAAACAGGGAATAATATAATTTTAATAAAATGTTCCGTGTTGAATTTTATAATGCGTCAGTTATTTCATTTTAAAAATTGCAGATTTCTTTCAGATTATGAGCACCCCCACATTTTGGGGACTAACAACACTCATGCTTTATATCAAAATTAATTTATTTAAAAAAAATAAAAAATATTTATAAAGAAAAGATCTTACCTTTCTTTTAAATTTCTAAATCATTTCAATCAAATTGATTCAATGGAAACAAATAAAAATTCTTGAAAATAAATATTAGAATCATCCATAGTATCGTCTTCATTTATATACCTAATTAATAAATAAAATTAATTTAAAAGATAATTTGCATAATTTTAAGTTTTAAAATTCATATTTTTAGATTCTAAAAACAAATATTTCTTTAATAACAAGCTTACTTTAGTAGGATAATGTAATAATTAATGGAGAAATCTCAATTTAAAAGTTAGGCTACCACCCTTTTAAACAGAACAAATATTGATATATAATTTTTTCACAGATAATCTAAAAGGAATTATAATTTTTTTGAGATTTTTTTTTCCTCTGAAAAAAAATTGAAGGAGCAATTCTGGTAGTAAATGAATATCAAAAATCTGAAAATTAAATGTTAAAAAAACTAAAAATAATTTTGTTGAGATTTTTTTTTCCTCAGAGGAAAAAAAAATCTCAACAAAATTATTTTTAGTTTTTTTAACATTTAATTTTCAGATTTTTGATATTCATTTACTACCAGAATTGCTCCTTCAATTTTTTTTTTCTATTCACACCTTTTGTCTTTTTATTCATACTGTAATTAGTTTTGATTGTATATAACCCTACCAGAATAGCGGGGTCAAAGTTAAGCGACCTGAAAAAAATCAGAAAGTTTTAAAATAAAATAATTGATGCATTATAAAATTAATTCATTGATAAGTCAACACTGAAAATTTCATTAAAATCAGATAATTCCCTGAATTTTAGTAAATTTTTTTTCATTCAGGGGTAGTGATTCGATTTTGTAAAATACATTGATGACATCACAGTTGTTGGTGCCTATTTTTATTCATCTTTTTTTTAACAAATCTTTTTTAACTCTCAAACAACAAAGGTAGGGGGGACAGCTTCAGCATTTAGCAACATATAAATTGTATGTGTGACTTTATAAAAAAAATGGGACCACAAAAGAGCAATTGTACCAGAAGGATAAACAACTTGTATTCATTTCATGTGTCCTGGTTATAATATTAAACATCACCCAGTGGCGAGGATCCAGTTCTGAAGCTCGGGGGGGGGGTATGAAGTATCTCTTCATTGCCAATACTCCCAGGTCCACTCTAACCTAGAATGGTAGTACTGTTAGGACCCAATCAAATAGATCTGTTTGAAAATTATTAGTATTAGATAGAAATACTTGAAACCATAGAGATATTTACCAGCCCCTTTGTACAAGTAGGATGTGACACAAGGTCAATTTCTTAAGCAGAGTTTAATAGGTTTGAATTTAGAGTTTTCCTTCTCCTAGACTGGTTGCCTAATAAAGGTTAAAGAGCCCAGTCTTCCCTACTATTTACCCATAGCTGAAGGGAGAATAGTTGGATTCATACCATTCCCATAAGCACTATGTGAAATGCAAACAACCTCATCCAGGATTTGAACTTGTCTCGTTGTGTCCATTTTCAATGATGCTAACCCTTACACCACACACCTCCATACAAACCATATATCTGTGCGCAAACAAGTTGTTATTAAATAGGAATGATTACATCTGGTAAATAAAATACGATTTTTAAAAAATGATTTCAGTGAAATGTTAAAAATATAAATAGTTATGATTATTATCAAACATTTATGTATGAATCAAATTTCTGCATTAAATAACCCATAAGGAGTTGAGATGCCATTAAACAAATAAATTCTCTCTCACTCCATCTTCTTCTGTTATATTTCTCTCCCTTCTTTTCCTCTATTTCAATCCATCATTTATAAATTAATCAAATTTCAGCATTAAATAACCCATTAGGAGTTGATATGCCATTAAACAAATAAGCCCAAGCAAATCTTCCTTTCTCTCCTCTTCTTTCTCTCTCTCTCTCTCTCTCTCTGTTTTCTTCTCCTCTATTACAATCAAATCTTTACAATTGAATCAAATTTCAGCATTAAATAACCCATAAGGACTTGATATACCATTAAATGAATAAACCCAAACAAACTTTTCTCTCTCTTCTGCTTCTTTCTCTCTTTCTTCATCTTCTTTTCTATTTCTCCCTCTTCTCTTCTACTCCCCTCTCTCACAACTCTTCTATTTCTCCCTCTTCTCTTCTACTCCCCTCTCCGACAACTCTTCTATTTTCTCTCTCTCTCTCTCACAACTCTTCTATTTCTCTCTCTCTCTCTCTCTCTCTCACAACTCTTCTCTCTCCCTCTCTTCTATTATAATCAAACATTCACAAATGAATTAAATTTCAGTAATAAATAACCCTGAAGGGGTTGACATGCCAGTAAACAAATGAACCAAACAACTTCATAAACAAGAAGAAACAGATCTAACTTCAGTAAGACTTGAATATTTAACAAAATTTGCAATAAAAATCAATTTGACATGTTACATAATTATTGGATCCCTAATACTTTTTAAAGGTAGTGTAGAAATCATAATGGCGATTAGTGCAGCTGATGGCCTTGAGGGTGAGTGACAGCGCTTGACCTCACTCTCACCTTGCCTTCCGGGGATGAATCGTGAGAACCGGAAGGCATAGAAGACCCTGTTCCGGTTTAAGGATATTAAGTAACTCAGTCAGTTAGCAGGTAGGAGCTCGAAGGTGTAAGTCGCATTTCTATGCGTATCCTGTCATCTGCGCAGATTGTCTGGTTGGGGATTTGGAAATAAAGTAACATCAACGTAAATCGAAGTCTTGTGTTTATTATCTAAAAACTAACAATGACACAGGCTTCTGATAAGGAGAAATCCCTAACAGAAACCAGACCCGAGGTCCCCAAGAAAGTCGACACCAGACACTAGACCAGACCAAGATGATAGACGATCAGAATAGCAAAGCCGGCCAGAAGAAAATACGACCAGAGTAAGGAGTAAGAAAGGGTATACGTTATATTGATTTGGTACAGTGAAAGCCTCAGTATGTAACATATACACAAAGCAACACATTTTAACAAAAAGAAGAAACTCAAATGTTACCAACAGTTTTTTTTTTTATTTAGTTTTTTTTTTATTTAGAAAATTTTATAAAAAAAAATTTTTTAAAAGAATTTGTTGAGATCTGTGGGTAATAAAAAAAAGGTCATGCTGTAGTTATACTGAATATCAGTAAAAGTCAATGTAAAAATCTTGTTTACTCCGCACACTTTTCTTTGGGATTAGTGGATTATTTACTTCAATTGTGGTGTGTAGTAAAATGGGAAGACTTGATTAATTATAAAATCAGTTACTTGTCCAGACTATCCCTTTAAGGAAATATCTGTGGTAATGTACAAAAAAATTGATATAAAAAATATGACATGTTATGCAAATAAGATAGGTATGGTCAAAATTTCAGCACGGCAGCATCTCATCCTTTCTTTAAACTTTTATAAAAACAAGAGAGTTTCATAATTTGCTTGAAGCATTGTGTATGTATTGGTTAGGAGGTTGATTTAGAAGGCTATCACAATGCAGTTTGGAATAAATAAAAAATAATAATACGGTAACAATGGTGTTGTGTGTTGACCTGTATTTTTTATTCTTTCTTGAATTTTCGAGGTAATACCTCTTTATCAAAAGAATTGAACTGAAGCAGTCCAGCTATGGCATTTCTTTTCAAATTAATTTTTTTTTTTTGAAAATGATGTTATTTTTAAAATAACTGTATTCTCGTGTGAGCGTGAATGCGTTTATTTTTGTTTGTACGTGTGTGTATGTTGTAATGCGCGTGACATTGAAAATGCGTGGTGGTTGTGACGTTAAGACTGTATCCTAGCGCGGGATGTGTGCGAATGAAAAAGTGTATTTGTGTTTTGTGGCTATGGTGATGTATAATATTTCGTGTTGGATGTAAAATCAATATAATCATTTATTATTATTATTATTTTATTATTATTATAAAAACAATTCAAAATTGTAAATTATTTTAGTTTTTTTCGTAAACTTACATATAAGAAATTGTAATTATTTGACTGAATTTTTAAGATGAGGCTTTATGTGTATAATTTTGATTTTTTGGACTGTTGTCCTCATCTTTATTGTGGATGTAAAATCACACCATTTTTAAGATGAGGCTTGATGTGTATAATTTTGATTTTCCAGACTGTTGTCCTCATCTTTATTGGGATGTAAAATCACACCATTTTAAGATGAGGCTTGATGTGTATAATTTTGATTTTCCAGACTGTTGTCCTCATCTTTATTGTGGCATGTAAAATCACACCGTTTCGGCCGCTGTATCCTCCGGCCTTCCTTAGGTGCTTCCTGTATACCTGAGCATAGTAATAACCCAATCTGGGAAATAATTTTGAATAGTTTGGCTGTTGACCAAACAAGGCATCAAAGAACATTTAAAGATCTTATTCAAATAATGATGTCATTTTTGGGGGGGTCATTGCTATGTTTGGATACACAGGAAATACCTGAGGGAGGCTGGAGAATACAGCGGCCAAAATGTTGTTATTTTACATGCCACAATAAAGACGAGGACAACAGTCTGAAAAATCAAAATTATAAGAAATTGTGAATTGTTACTTATCTTAATTTTTTTTTTTTTTTTGTAAAATTGTAAATTTTAATGTTTTTTCCTAAACTTACATATAAAAAAATAAATTCAATGAATTTTCAAATTATAGCATATAGATATAAATTATGTTAAAAAGACCAGATCCTCAAGAGAGAAAAAATAAAATAGCAAAAATTCATCATTTTGACAGATACAGATTTTAATCTATAAAATTCTTCTGTCTTAAAGACTGTAAAATAAATAATTTTTATTATTTGGACGTTTTGAACTGGTGTCTTCATCTTTATTGTTATATAAACATTTCAGCTAATGTTCCCTTCGGCCTTATTAAGATGTTTCTTGTTGAACATGAATATTCTCTTCAAACTCGGGAGGGTTCATATTGTAATCATTAGCCTTCAAGGAACTTCAAACTGGAGGGCACATTGGCCAAAATGTTGTATAACAATAAAGATGAGGACAACAGTCCGAAAAATGCAAATAATACAAATTATCAGGCCTCATCTCAAAAATTCAGACAAATAATTTTTATGGGATTTTTTTCTTAATTCTTCTTAGTCATTAATTTTTTCACTTTTTTTGTTGAATCTTAATTCATGGGGGTTCAAAAACCGTGAAATTTTGGCCATACCTAAAATAAGAGTAGATATTACCCAACCCATTGGTCACAGGTAGGATGTGACACAAGGTCACAATTAAGGGACATCCAGTGAGGATCGAACTTGCTATTCAGTACTAATGGATCTGCGAGACCAGCTTGCTAACCATTACACCATAATGGAACTGTTTCTCCTGTTTAAAGAACAACAGCAAAAATAGGTTGCCTTGACTGTCATGTGACACCCAATGAGTCCCTAACAGACATGTAAATTATACAAGGGAGATAATTATTTGTTGTACAATAATATAGCTGTTTTCTAGTAAATGATACAGTACGTCTATATGATGTGTGTGTGTGTGTGTGTGTGTGTGTCTGTAGTGTTTCTATATGTGTAATGCGGTTGTGTGAGGTATCTGGGTGGTATTATGTTGATGCATATAATCTTGTCTGTGTGGGTGGTTGGCTGGATTTTGAGGTATGTCAACACTTGTTCAGTTATTTTATGCCAAAGACGTTTTGTTTGATTCATTCTTGATGGGTACCCAATCCCAGGTCCACTCTAACCTAGAGTAGTAGTACATGTTAGGGTCCCATCTATAGGTTAAATAAATAAAAAATGACTTGTACCTATCGACAGTCGACAGGGTAGTCTAAAGTCGGTATCAGCCAATCAGCGAGGGAGTCTATCCCCTTTTCACTAGCGCTAGACCAAGGAGATTGTTTTTGAGTCTGATGTGGAGCGCCACACCTACCATCAACTCTTCACTTTACTGCACAGATCCCTGTGCTACTTATATGCTGAGTTGGCAAGGGTCGGTATCGAACCAAGAACCTTGCGATTCCTAGGCAAGTGCTCTACCGACAGAGCTAACCAATGGGAGCGTGCTTTATTCTACCGACGTGTTCCAAAAAATCGCTCCCAAATAAGCAATGAATTTTTAAAAATTAATTTAAAAAAGAATAATTTAGAATTTTTTTTAAATTAATTTTTTTTATTTAAAAAAGAATGATTTAAAAAATTTAATTAATAAAAAAAAGGGGGGGTTATAAATGAATTCGGTGGCAACTTTCGATTTTCTTTTCACAAAAAGGACAAGCAAGATTCATACTGTGATACCTCGACGCACAATTAAAACAAAGATCTGTGTGACCACACGGAAGGAGGACTGAATGATCCCCGTCGTGACTGCACATGCAGCACATACGGTCTAAAAAATATCCCCTCCTTCTTCGGGGAGGAAGAAACCCCAAATTGTTAACCACAAGTGGAAAGGCAACATCATTCTCTTCCTCTTCTTCGTTAGCAACAATGCAGCTTCCGTCGCTCTGATTTTGTTGTTGATGTGACAGAAAACGAGTCCTTGTATCATCCGCCGTCACACGCCACAACTTTCCACTCAGATTCTTCCCAAGTCTTTGAAAAGGTCCGTATAGAAATTTGCTCGCAAAAAACCCAACCAGATAGACGTAAATAACATTTTGGAGGGTGAGGCAATCGTAAGCGTATTTAAGCAAATTCCAAAAAGCGTGTATTAGATTTTTTAAACCCCAGGAAACCGGGTCGTGGTGTTGTGGAAGAAATATCAGACAGCCCAAAAGCCGGATCAAATTTACCGCATTCCGTATAATTGCATGGTACCATTGCCAATCAGGGTCCGAAATCCTGTCTTGAGTGTCTGAACACCGGGAAAGTTCCGTGAAAAAATCGACGATTGGCCATAAAACGATTTCCAGTAAACGTTTACAATAGGCTTCCACCACGTGAAGCAAAACGGGAACGTACTTATTTAAAATTAAAAGTAGAAAGCCAATGCAATGGCTAAACAACAGGGGTCGAATGCAGTTCCAAGTAAGTCTCATAATCCTCGACATATTCGTCGAAAAGTTCAGTCAACTTTAAACTGACAAGAAAATATAATCGAAACGAACGATATAAGTTTGTCCATTGTAAATAGAAGACAAACAAAAGATAGGGAAAACCAAGGGAAATAACTCTAATTTACTACTTGGAAAACTTCCGGTTTGAGGTTATTTTTTATTTTTACTTTTTTGTTAATTTATTTTAACTACAGGTTCATTGATGCACGGATTAGAATTAGCAAGCTTGCTTGGTGATAAAAATATCAAAAGCCACAAAATTTCCTGATTATTTTTTTCATAAATAATTTGTTCTTTCTTTTAGAGATGTTATAAACCAGTTCCGACGTGTACTACCCTGCAACCCCCGCCGGGTGGGGGTGGGGGGTTAGACCCTGGAAAAGTTTTATAAATTTTCTGTAGATAAATACTATTTTATGAAAATTGACATATATATATATATATATATATATATATATATATATATATGTGTGTGTGTGTGTGTGTGTGTGTGTGTGTGTGAACAAACTGACATTGATGGATAAATATGATGACACTGAGATATTTGGTATATATTTTACCTTCATATGTACCGACACATTCACTCGCCCATATTGGAGCACATGCAATGTCAAATGCATATTTATTTTTTTCTTCAAATGACCAAAGGTCAACACGCTCCGATACTGAAGTTAAAAGAAAACTTTTTTCAAGTTTTTTAATAAAATAATCCATTTATTATAAAATTAAGTCGTTGATGAATAAAGCAGTGAAAATTTCATTAGAATTAGACAATTCCTTGATTTTTGGTAATTGTTTTAAAATTAAGAATTGTTTTTAAATTTATTATCTCCCTTTATTACTTTTGCCCATGGCTAAATAAAGTACACCATTTATTATCTCTCTTGAGATATAACATTAGAATTTAGAAGAAAAGAAATCAATAAACAACAAAATAAAAATCGACAATATATAGTATATTACTAAGCTTAGTTTAGATGAGGCACAAGGCCAGTAGTATGGGGCGCCCAGTGAAAATCGAACTCACTACCTAATCTAGCTAACTAACCATTACACCACGTCAGGTGCCCAAATCGACAATATTTATCAACCTCCTACGCACGAGTAGGATGCGACACAAGGTCAATTTCTTAAGCGGAGTTTAAGGTTTGAATTCAGAGTTTTCCTTCTCCTAGACCAAGGTTAAAGAGCCCAGTCTGCCCTACTATTTACCCACAGCTGGTGGGAGAGTAGGATTCATACATTTCCCAAGGGTATTAGTGCTAAGTGAAATGAAATTACCACGTCCAGGATTTGAACTCGGGGCGACGAGTCCATTTCCCATGACTTTACCATTACACCACGCGCTTCCAGGTCAATTTCTAAATAGGGAAAAATATTTTTGCAAAGTTTGACACACGTGATTCTTGTTCTATTTTTAAAATTGATGAAACATGTGGGTTAGGAACCGTTACAGTGTCATATCAAGGACACTCCTTTTGAGGGGGCGTCTTACCTCTCTGTAGTTGACGCAGTCAAGCTCCCTATCCCCTGACTAGTCTGGCAACTAAGCTAAGCTTCGTAAACGAAGGCTGCCTTGTGTGGTGTGATGACACATAGTACTGTGTGACACCCATAATACTGGCCTTGTGCCAAACTAAACAACGTGATATACTAACAGACTACATCAAATAATTTAACATAGTTATACATTTAGCTTGGTTGTGGCACAAGACCGGAAATATGAGGCACTCAGTGAGAATCGAACTCACTAACAATGGTCTGGTTTGGTTTGTTTTGTTTTACGGCATATCAACCTCAGTGGGTCATTTAATGCCGACAAAGTTTTGAAATAAACTCATTCTTAATGGATAACAACTTTTGTTTATCAACTCATGTTTTTCTCTTTAACCCATAGATGGGACACTAACAGGTACTACCACTCCGGGTCAGAGTGGACCAGGGAGCAATGGTGATGAAGGGGTGCTCCACATTCCCCAAACCTCTAAAACTGGAACCTCACCATGAGATAGAGTTTAACGTCATTCACAGGACATGTAGACCCGCAGCCACCGCCTTCTAGCACCCATATGATAAAAAGGGGTTGGGGCTTGCTATAAAGGCAATAGGGTTGGGAAAACCATATAGGTGCTAGGGCTTGACGTGACCAGCCGATTGATCGGAGGGGGCCTCTCCGACCGCCCGTCTAGCCCAAGATAGGGCCAAAGTGGAATATTGCATGTCATGAACTGCTCATCCACCTGGGTTCTATCCTTAAGTATCACGGGTCGCCACCCATGGCCAAACAGGTGGCCCAATTGGGGGAGTCTTACCCCTCTGTAGAGGTGCAGTCAGTGCATTCTAACGGCCCAGCCGACAGGGCGGAACAATGGTCTGCTAGCTCAGCTTGGTAACAAATTGCATGATGTACCCTAACAGTTTAATATACTAATGCAGACCATTTTTCTTTTCCTATTTAAAATTGAATATAATTCAGAATATTCAACAACATCTAATACTGACACTGTCCTCATGCTTTAATATGTGTGTGTGTGTGTGTGTGTGTGTGTGTGTGTGTGTGTGTGTGTGTGTGTGTGTAAAACGAAACATTTAGCATCCACAAATACTTCAACTATAAAATAATCCTCTGAATACCTTTTTGGGGTGGCGTTTTTTTTCATAATATATATATATATATATATATATATATATATATATATATATATGAGATTTATCCAAAACTTGGTAGTAAGGGATGATTCTATATGTGATTTCTAAGATCCACTGTACTAATATTGATGATCCAGTATGTATAAATACAGTGAATCATTAAATCACTAAAGAGAGCTCAATGTAAAATAACCTTTTAGATTATATACAGAGCAATATTTATCAATAAAGGAAGGAAGAACTCAATACAGTAATCCCATAATAAATTTATTTCGACGAAAATTGGGGCCCATATAAATCTAAGTTGATTTAAACCGGCTCCCTAAATTTTCGTCTCCTCAGATGGGTCTCAATTATATATATCGTATTGGACGGCATATAGGACGCACTTTTTGCCAAAATTTTGGCTCAAAAATTTGCCCTGCGTCTTATACATCATAGGTTAAGTTTGAGACCTCCCGTAGGCCGAGGCTAATCTTCTCTGTGATGCTCACTAACCCAGATTACGTTCAGTACTTTTTACCTACAAAACATTTTTTTCCGAAATCTGATCTGCTGAAATGGGGGTGCATCTTATATGTCGCCAAATACGTTATATATATATATATTATATATATATATATATATATATATAATATAGTATGTAGGTCCAGCCCTCGGGCGGGGTTTGCTGTATTTATCAGCGTTGATCCAAAGGAGGCTATCCCTCAGGCAATACCTGCCCCCTTGGTTTAAAGGGGAAGGGTTGGATTCATTGCCAGTGCCCAAGGCGACCTCTTCAGGGGGAATGCCGACGGGATCAACGCATTTTTTGCACCTCGGTTACAAACAAACACTCAATCTCCATTATAATATATATTTACCAACCCCTCCGCATGAGCAGGATGTGACACAAGGTCAATTTCTTAAGTGGAGTTCAACAGGTTTGAATTCAGAGTTTTCCTTCTCCTAGACTGGTTGCCTAACCAAGGTTAAAGAGCCCAGTCTGCCCTACTATTTATCCACCACCTCAATCTCCATTATAATAAGATAATAGATATCAGTGGTTGGTTTGAAAATATCATAGGCGAGAAATTGTTAGTTAGCAAGCGCCATTGACTTCATATCTTTGCGATGTTTGTCAATAAATGGTTTAGACAAAAGAAAAAACATTGGCCAAAGAGATTTATTTAGATAAGAAATGGCTTGGGATAAGACTTTTACTAAGCCAAGCTGTCACCTGCTCAATGGTTGGTTGATTGGTTTTAACGGCATATCAACCCGTCTGGGGTTATGTCATGCCTAACGGTTAGGAAGTAATACATTTTGTGTATTTATATTTATACTTTTTTAGTAATTGGTTTTAACAATGTGTGAGCACCATTGGGGATCATGTTGTATGGTATTGATAAATTTCATGTCTGTATTCTATGGTATAATTTTGTTTCTCTCAAAAAGGAGAGAATATCCTCTATGTTGACATTTTCAAATAGATCTTTCATATTGTTTGTATTAAAATAAGGTTTTCTGATGTGAGCAAAAAACCTGCATTCCATGAATAAGTGTTTAACAAAGGCGTTTGACATGTTTCACACTATGGTTGTTGTTTTTGTTTGAGTATATAGGAGGGCGTTAGTTTTTCTGGTTTATTAGCTATCACGTCCAGCGACTTCCACTGGTCTGTGGTGTTATTGTTTAGCGAGGAGGAGGAAGAGAGAGGGACACGTGAGTAAAGTTATTTTGGGCAGAGACGTAATTGGATCTGATCATTTCTTTTTTTTTTTTAAGGAGCGGCTTCCACATTTGACTGCACCTGTTGAGGTATTCTGCTGTACTTAAGCTAACACTATGATATAGTTATTCACTAAGCTCAGTTTAATAGTGGCACAAGGTCAAGAGTATGGGGCGCCACGTGAGTATCAAACTTACTAACAATGGCCTGCTAATCAAGCTTGCTAACCATTGCACCACGGGAGGTGCCCCTAACCCTGATATAAGTATGAACTGAGGGTGGTGGTCAAAGTTTAAGTACCGGACAGGTATGCTGGAAAAGGGAGGGATCCTTAAGGAAAAACTGTAAGATTGTAAAATGTATGTGATACCTATTGCTTAAGTATAACATTTATTACCTAGACTAGCAAACATATGCACCCTTCGGGTGCAAGTATTTAGGTTTTGATGTAATAAAATATTGTATCAAATTAGAAACTATTTAGAAAATGATAAACTGAGGGGGTATAATCGAAAAATAGAACAGCTTTAAATCTAACTCTTCCATCAGTTTCCATCACTCCCGTCTTTTCTAATTTATCTATTTAGTTAGATTATGAAGTATTTAATAAAATTACAGTTCTTTGGTTTTGTTTATGGATTTCTTTTAAGATTTATCCCCGAGATTTTTGCTCAGATTTGTTAAGAGAAAACCAAATAATTAGAAATCAATAATACTAAGCATATATTCATTAAAATCAAATTCTTAATATCAATATGCAAATTAGCCTTCTCGTTCACACTGTAAACCGCTATTTTGTTGAATATATAAATATATTTGCTTGTTGTTAATATGTAGATTAATCCAACAGTATTAATAAGGTATAACAATTTTATCAATAATTGAGGTTTAAATAAAAATGAATTCATGGTGAATATGACGTCAATAACTAAGGGAATTGTGACTTTAGTAGTAATTTAGTTTCGGTTACAGAAAGACAAACACACAATCTCCATTATAATAAGATGTAGATATAATAAATTAAAATAATTTACTGTAAACTATTTCAACTTTTTTTAAATGCATGTCACGATGTCATTGTTTTTATTAACTTTAACTTTTAATTTAATTAAAAAATGACATTTAATAAAGATAGACAGTTCATTCCACCGTGGCAGATGGAAATCTAATAGATATGTGACTATCAAATTGCATTTAATATAAAGGATAAAATCTTGTGAAAAGTGAAATGGTTTAGTGTCCTCTGGCATGTTTGAGGGTCATATATGGCTCTCAAACTGCATTTAATATAATAGGTAATATCTTTGTGAAAACGTGAGTAGGCACCTCAAATTTGCCTTGAACAGTGAAAGGTTTGTGAGTTTCGTCAGACACGTTTGAGGACCACATGTGGTTCTCAAGCTGCATTTAACATAATTGGTAATATCTTAAAACTTGTGAGTTGGCACCTCAAATTTGCCTTGAACAGTGAAAGGTTTGAGTTTCGTCAGACACGTTTGAGGACCACATGTGGTTCTCAAGCTGCATTTAACATAATTGGTAATATCTTAAAACTTGTGAGTTGGCACCTCAAATTTGCCTTGAACAGTGAAAGGTTTGTGAGTTTCGTCAGACATGTTTGAGGACCACATGTGGTTCTCAAGCTGCATTTAACATAATTGGTAATATCTTAAAACTTGTGAGTTGGCACCTCAAATTTGCCTTGAACAGTGAAAGGTTTGTGAGTTTCGTCAGACACGTTTGAGGACCACATGTGGTTCTCAAGCTGCATTTAACATAATTGGTAATATCTTAAAACTTGTGAGTTGGCACCTCAAATTTGCCTTGAACAGTGAAAGGTTTGTGAGTTTCGTCAGACACGTTTGAGGACCACATGTGGTTCTCAAGCTGCATTTAACATAATTGGTAATATCTTAAAACTTGTGAGTTGGCACCTCAAATTTGCCTTGAACAGTGAAAGGTTTGAGTTTCGTCAGACACGTTTGAGGACCACATGTGGTTCTCAAGCTGCATTTAACATAATTGGTAATATCTTAAAACTTGTGAGTTGGCACCTCAAATTTGCCTTGAACAGTGAAAGGTTTGTGAGTTTCGTCAGACACGTTTGAGGACCACATGTGGTTGTCAAGCTGCATTTAACATAATTGGTAATATCTTAAAACTTGTGAGTTGGTACCTCAAATTTGCCTTGAACAGTGAAAGGTTTGTGAGTTTCGTCAGACACGTTTGAGGATCACATGTGGTTCTCAAGCTGCATTTAACATAATTGGTAATATCTTAAAACTTGTGAGTTGGCACCTCAAATTTGCCTTGAACAGTGAAAGGTTTGTGAGTTTCGTCAGACACGTTTGAGGACCACATGTGGTTCTCAAGCTGCATTTAACATAATTGGTAATATCTTAAAACTTGTGAGTTGGCACCTCAAATTTGCCTTGAACAGTGAAAGGTTTGTGAGTTTCGTCAGACACGTTTGAGGACCACATGTGGTTCTCAAGCTGCATTTAACATAATTGGTAATATCTTAAAACTTGTGAGTTGGTACCTCCAATTTGCCTTGAACAGTGAAAGGTTTGTGAGTTTCGTCAGACATGTTTGAGGACCACATGTGGTTCTCAAGCTGCATTTAACATAATTGGTAATATCTTAAAACTTGTGAGTTGGCACCTCAAATTTGCCTTGAACAGTGAAAGGTTTGTGAGTTTCGTCAGACACGTTTGAGGACCACATGTGGTTGTCAAGCTGCATTTAACATAATTGGTAATATCTTAAAACTTGTGAGTTGGCACCTCAAATTTGCCTTGAACAGTGAAAGGTTTGTGAGTTTCGTCAGACATGTTTGAGGACCACATGTGGTTCTCAAGCTGCATTTAACATAATTGGTAATATCTTAAAACTTGTGAGTTGGCACCTCAAATTTGCCTTGAACAGTGAAAGGTTTGTGAGTTTCGTCAGACATGTTTGAGGACCACATGTGGTTCTCAAGCTGCATTTAACATAATTGGTAATATCTTAAAACTTGTGAGTTGGCACCTCAAATTTGCCTTGAACAGTGAAAGGTTTGTGAGTTTCGTCAGACATGTTTGAGGACCACATGTGGTTCTCAAGCTGCATTTAACATAATTGGTAATATCTTAAAACTTGTGAGTTGGCACCTCAAATTTGCCTTGAACAGTGAAAGGTTTGTGAGTTTCGTCAGACACGTTTGAGGACCACATGTGGTTGTCAAGCTGCATTTAACATAATTGGTAATATCTTAAAACTTGTGAGTTGGCACCTCAAATTTGCCTTGAACAGTGAAAGGTTTGTGAGTTTCGTCAGACACGTTTGAGGACCACATGTGGTTCTCAAGCTGCATTTAACATAATTGGTAATATCTTAAAACTTGTGAGTTGGCACCTCAAATTTGCCTTGAACAGTGAAAGGTTTGTGAGTTTCGTCAGACACGTTTGAGGACCACATGTGGTTGTCAAGCTGCATTTAACATAATTGGTAATATCTTAAAACTTGTGAGTTGGCACCTCAAATTTGCCTTGAACAGTGAAAGGTTTGTGAGTTTCGTCAGACACGTTTGAGGACCACATGTGGTTGTCAAGCTGCATTTAACATAATTGGTAATATCTTAAAACTTGTGAGTTGGCACCTCAAATTTGCCTTGAACAGTGAAAGGTTTGTGAGTTTCGTCAGACACGTTTGAGGACCACATGTGGTTCTCAAGCTGCATTTAACATAATTGGTAATATCTTAAAACTTGTGAGTTTGCACCTCAAATTTGCCTTGAACAGTGAAAGGTTTGTGAGTTTCGTCAGACACGTTTGAGGACCACATGTGGTTCTCAAGCTGCATTTAACATAATTGGTAATATCTTAAAACTTGTGAGTTGGCACCTCCAATTTGCCTTGAACAGTGAAAGGTTTGAGTTTCGTCAGACACGTTTGAGGACCACATGTAGTTCTCAAGCTGCATTTAACATAATTGGTAATATCTTAAAACTTGTGAGTTGGCACCTCCAATTTGCCTTGAACAGTGCAAGGAATAAAAACTGCATTATCTAGTTTTTTTTTTTAACACCGCCGGAGTTATAGAAATAAAAACTATATATATCTATCTACATCTATATAGCATATCTATTTATGCCATATATACATAGTTGGAGGCGTGTGGTCTAATGGTTAGAGTCTTGGGAAATGGACTCGTCAACCCGAGTTCAATTCCTGGACAAAGCTGTTGGCTTTTCACATGGCGCTAATACCCTTGGGAAAGGTATGAATCCAATTCTCCCTCCAGTTATGGGTAAATAGTAGGGCAGACTGGGCTCTTTAACCATGGCTAGGTAACCAGTCTAGAAGGAAAACTCTGAATTCAAACCTGTTAAACTCCGCATAAGAAATTGACCTTGTGCCGCATCCTGCGGAGGGGTTGGTAAATATATATATATATATATACACATAGTTGGTACCATCATAGGATGTGGCCTATAAAAAGCATATCATATGGTTATAATAATAACTGCTAACCCTATTTCAGAATTAAATAGATCTGCTTCATGTAAATTATAGATAAATTCTTTTTTTTTTAATTATTCTTAATTACTATATACAGCTTATGACTGAATTGCATTTCTTGAAATTGAATATATGTGAAAATATAATTAGTTTCAATAAATTGCCTACTACTTATATCTATAAATATACTCTTACTGAGGTAGGCCACATTCAAACTAGTAGGCCACATACTATAACAGTACCAACCAGTTTTATATTATTTACATATCTCCTATTTACTATAGTGGTTTTGGTTGGTTAGCAGCCTTCCGTTTACAAGAGACTTTTTTTTATTTTAAATTTGAACTACATAGCCTGGGCAGGTTCATATGGAGGATAAACTGTTGCCCATGCAGCAAATCCTCCCTCTCCACACTGCCACTGTGATCCAAAGGAAAAGTAAGGTAGTGCCATAGGAGTAGATGGGTAGCACTGGATTTCAGCATCAAACCACCTTAGGGTCTTTGGCTCCTGATTTGTTTTCGGGGTTTACTCCCATAGTGGTTTTATGACACAAAAATAACCCCTTCCCATCTATGGACAATTGGCTTTAAGTGGGGTTTTTTTCCAAGTAATTGTAGTGTTTTAAGTAACTCACACTAATGGAGGAGTCTCCATGGCATAGTGGCTAATGTGCTGGACTGCAAAATCGTAAGGAGCGAGTTCAAACTCCAATTGTGCTATTATGTTCACTTTTGGACTAATACCCTTGAGGAAAGGTATAAACCCAATTATTGCCCCAGCTGTGGGATAAATAGTACAACTACTGTTCTTCTACAAGGATGACTTTGGCCTTGTGTCACATCCTGCTTATAGAAGGGTTGGGTGAACAATTCAATATTTTTTTTCAATATTGATTTTTGGTACATAGAATTCTAAATTTAAATTGATCTTTTTAGAAAGCTGTCAAGGACTACAGGTTTTCAAACACTGGCATAAATATTAATTCAAATGCAAAAGTGAGGAGTGTGGTAAAATTATAGTGAAACAAAAAATCCCGTTTTGATAGTAACCTATCTTCCTCAGAATGAAAATGAGTTTATCCTCAAAAAGCAAAGGGAATTTCTGTAAAATAGGTTTGTATGGAATACTATGTAACCCAGTACTTCTGCTTTCATAGTCGGATCAGCAGCAACTAAACTGGTAACCCCACAGATTTTGTCTGGTGAGGAGGCAGGTTAGACATCCTGCAGTACAAAAAAGAAGACCTGTATAAGCTCTTTGCTCAATGACCACCTAGCACATTATTTCCAAAGTCCAACCCCTCCTCATCACAGTAGAACTGTTTAAACTTGGTAGTGTCAGAACCATGCCGTCAGGAATTTAAGTTACTGGAAGGTTCACCCAAAGCAGATAGGTTTGGCACCTAGTCTTAATAGGGCCACAATTTGGCCAAAGGGGCTCTGGTGAAAATCCAAAGGGTGTCTTCATTATTGTCAGGAACCAACAGGCTTTGGCATACTTGTCACTGCATCCATCTGTGGGAAAAAAGGGCATCTCCTGCCCGGGATATGCATGCAGGGTTTGGGGAACACTTGTAAATGTTATATTCCCTTGTTATCCCTTCCATGAATTCACCTGTGGTGAATTCATTGGTTGGAGCCGGGTCAGCCAACTCAGGATGAATGCCATAACAGAAACGGAATACTAATATTAACAGGTTTGAATTCAAAGTTTTCCTTCTAGACTGGTTACCTAGCCAAGGTAAGGGCAAGTCTCCCCTACTATTTACCCATAGTTGGAAGGAGAGTAGTTTAATGCATACCTTTCCCAAGGGTATTAGTGCTGTGATATGTAAACAGCCTCATCCAGGATTTGAACCTTAGTTGACGAGTCCATTTCCTACGACTAAACATTACACCATATACGTGTGTGAGAAAGAAAGCCTAAAAATTTGGTTGGTTGATTTCAACGGCATATCAACCCATCTGGGGTTATGTCATGCCTAACGGTTAGGAAGTAATATATATTGTGTATTCATATTTATACTTTTGTAGTAATTGGTTTTAACAATGTGTTACCACCATTGGGGATCATGTTGCAGGGTATTGATTAGGTTCATGTCTATATTCTATGGTATAATTTTATTTCCCTCAAAAAGGACAGAATGTTCTCCATGTTGACATTTTCAAATAGATCTTTCATTTTGTTTGCATTGGTTGTAAGAATAAAAAAAACAAAAACTGAAGTTTAGGTTTAACCATCTTTATTTTCAAAATTTCACGTCAGGTAATATTTAATCATGGCATTTTACAATGAATAACAGATCAGCAACACGTGAATCAAATATTTAAAAAAAAAAAAAAAAAATAAAAAAAAAAAAAATAGAGCTATCATTTAACAATAATATTGCAACAGTTAAATAATCATGTACTCTTTATAGATTCCTTGATGGCACGTGGTGTGTGTGTATGTGTATGATACACAAATGGAAATGTTGCTTTGTCTTTAAAAAAAAAAAAAAAAAAAAAAATTTTTTTTTAAATTAAATTTTAATCTTTTATCACAGGTTCTCCTTTTTTTTAATTTTTTTTTTTAGTCAAATTTATCATCCTTGTATCATACCACCACACATTATAAAGTCAATTGTTTTAAATAAAATCTCTGGAAAGTCACGAGATATAAAGAAATAATACAATTATTATAGGACAGGTAATTTTTTTTAATTTTTTTTTTAAAAGCATTTTAATACTAATTTATATATTGGAAGACAGGAGTATTTTTCATATTTCAATCTTTTTTTTTTTTCTTTCCAAAAATACATTCAACCCAAGATGGGAGTTAGTTATAGAAAAATAAGAGAGGGTGGAGGGATAGAGAGAGAAGAGAGTTAAATAAAATACTTATTTTTAATTAGATCACCAAATGAGAGCCAAGCATGGTAAAATGGTTTGCTAGCTAGCAGACCATTTGCGAGAGAGTTTGATTTTCACAGGGTGCTCCCATACCTATAGCCTTGTGCCAAAACAAAAGCCAAGTCTAGTAACTAACATAACTAGATTATAAATTGATTTATTTTAGCATCTAGAGTGGGGGACATATATATATAAATAACCCAACAAGAGGGGCTATAGGCTTTAAAAGTAGATTATTACACAATACTTCCCAATAGACTGAAATTAACAATAATACTGTATTGGGTAGTAAATTGTGTACAGACTTGGTGTTACTCAAGGAAACTGATTGTATACCAAACAAGAGGATATGATATATAGTTAGGGTTTTGCTAGAAACACCTATTCATAATTGGTTTATCTAATAGTATGCGATAAAAATCATGAATAAGCATTTAAGCAGCTACAGATTTTATAAGTAAATAAATGTACTGAAGTAATGTATGAAAGAAGTTATTCAACTTATCCCCATCCCTGCTGTAAGTAGATACACCACAATAGTAATTTTTACTAGTGTTAATACTCTTGCATACAGGTGGATAGTGGATAGGAGGTCCCTTTTATGAACACCTTAGCCATCAGACACAAGTCCATAAACTGGTGTGAAAGTAACATTTAAACAGTTACAGGTGGTGCAACAAGTTTTAAGGGTTAACAATGATAGATAAAGGAAATTGTCTAACTACCCTTGATAATTTATACCCCCCACCTTCTAAAAAGATAAAATAAAAAAAGGGTTGAAGTAAAGTCAGAATGAAGATGGTTGCTTTTAGGTAAAATTTTTTAAAAAAATAAAATAAAAAGCAAACATTTTCCCTGACAAATAAGAGAGAGGAAGAGGAAATAAATAAAAATTACTTTTGTTACACAAGTTTTTAATTGGGCTTGTATTGTTACTGGATTGTTTTTTTTTTCTACCATAGGCAGGAGGGGTGTAAAAAAAATTTTAAAAAAAATTAAATGAAAATTTGAAAACTGGTTAAAAATAGAGAGGGAGAGAGAGAGAGAGAGAGAGAAAAAAAAGTAGCATTTGTTCACCAGCACCAAATTAATTTTTTTTTTCAAAAAATGTACAGGATGAATGAGAAATGATTCCAGAAATGAATAAATTTACAAATAAAAGAGCATCAATAAGTATGAAGCCTAACAATTATTAATTGAATCTTGATATTTGTAATTAATATTTATCACTTAATAATGTGCATTAACAAGGGAGGAGATTATAGGGAAAAATAAATATTTTGTTGTGTACAATAAATGTTAATTAGGCTACAGACTTATTGATCATGATTGTGTGTGTGTGTGTGTGTATATATATATATATATATATATATATATACAGATGAGAAAAAACAAATATTTATACTCAAAACAAATAAAAAAAAATCTATAGTTTTAATTCAAATCGAGATCAGAAGAAATGATAATAGAAATTCAACAAAACTAAAAAAAAAAAAAAAAAAAAAAAACAAAGTCGATATTTGAAAAAAAACTAAATTGAAGAAAAACAGAAAAACAAAAGAGAATAAAACAGAACTATCTAAAACCAAACTATTTTTGCAGCCATTTTAAAAATGGCTGTATCTACTAGAGAAAATTCATCAGGCAATTGTCAGTGCATTTGTCGGGGGAAAAAAAAATTTTTTTTAAATAAAATAAAAATAAAATAAAGAGAAAAAATTTTTTTAAGTAAAAAAAAAAAAAAAAAGAAAAGAAAAGAAAAGAAAAAAAAAATTTAAAATTTTTTTTTGGTTTCCAAAAACCAAAATTTGGTCCTCTAGAAAATATTTTATACACAACTGTTTGGTTTTTCCTTCCCATTTTTAAAAGCAACCCCCACCCCATATACCGGCAATAAGTCTTACTTTATGATGAAAAATTTCTTACTGTCTTCTAAATTTTATCATCCAAACATTCAAAGTATAAGCCACAAATTTTAACAGAGGGCCTCCCCCACCCAACCTAAAAAATAAAAACACTTGAATGTTGAAATAAATTACGAAAAACTTGCCTAAGCCACTGGCAAAATGAAATATATATTTAAAAAAACTTACCAACTCAGTTGATATTCTAACTACATTTGACATTGTCAAAAAAATAAATTTTAAAAATCCATTACAAATATGAAAATGAATCCTCAACTCTTACAATATCCACAGCCATTTTGACAACTCACACTAAAGATGGTCAACAAAAGAAAATTAAAAAAAAAAAAAAAACTTTTTTATCTCAGTAAAAGTACAATAATCTATACAGAACAATTACTATACATTTTAAATTTATACACTTTATACAATTTACTCTGTACATATATAATATACATATCTTTTCTCTTTAAATAAATATATTTATATACATACATAGATAGATAGATAGATTTCTGTCAGTTAACCTTTAAATAGAACCTTACTTAGCAAGGACTGAAAATTTTCCAGAAGTGGATTTTTTTTATGCAACAGTCCCAAAGATTACGCAGCTTTGTCAAAATATTCTATAGTGAAATTCTGTAACAAAATAAAGTATTATTGCAATGGATACTGTCTTTTATCTTTTATATTTGAGAATGGTCAGTATATCCATGCAAAGCGGAGATGGAAATCAAAGGATTAAATCTATTCGCCCACTGTTTAGCATATCTTGACACCTTGCAGTTGTATAACAAAAAAGAAAAAAAAAAAATCTATTGTTTGGAGAGTAATGGCTCAAATACTGAACAAGGCTAATATTTCATGTAGCACTCATAGCCTTGAAAAAAGGTATCCAAATATTCTCTCCCAACCTATGGGTAAATAGTTGGGTAGACTGGGTTCTTTAACTATGGTATGGTAACCTGTCTAATTCAAACCAGTTGAAGACCTGGAGAGGGATGGACTCCAGATATTTTTTTATTATTTTGTTTTAAAGGCAAAAGCAGATAATTTGAAAGAAAATTTAAAAAATAAAAAAAATCAATGAAATAAATATTCACCTAGTAACATACCCTTTGAGTAAGACTTTGAAATCTCCCCCAAAAGGTTTTTCCGATAACCTTTTCCTAGTAAGTATTTTCCACCCCCCACCTGGCCGGATTGACACAAGGACTATTTAACCTGGAGCACCATGCAGTGGCCAGTGCAAAAAGAGCATGATCTCTTCAGCATTCCCCTTTTGGAGCACTGGCAATAAACCTGGCTCTGACCCTTTTATACAATGGAGCAGATGCTGCCCAGAGGACAGCCCCCTGGGACCCCTAAAATTTAATTTAGCTTACTGGCCCAGATGCTGAAGTCTCTTAACACCAGGCAAGCATCCTTTTGCTAGTATTGAACCCAGTTTTTCTTCTTCCAACTTAAAAGCAATAAGCCCTAGTTTCCTATTGAAAAATAAAAACTTAGGCCCGACACTAAGTATCTATGTAGTAACTTTATAACAACGCAAGTCTCTACTTGATTTCATTTTCTGTACATATAATTTATACGTAATGCATGCAGTTCACAAGAGATCATCAATAAAACACTGCACTTAATGTGCATACAATATATAAATATACTGCTGCATTATCAAATAAAGTTACAAAACCTTTTTAGAATAACCAGAAAGACTTTAATAAAAGATTTATACACTGGAAAGGGACAGGTTTGAACCAAACAGTGAAGATTTTTTTTACCAAATTTAAATGGTCCCATAGAGCACTTAATTCTTTGCCTACTTTAAGCCGCTCAAAGTGGATCTCACACCACTGGAATCCCACTCTAAGACTCTGGCAGCAACTATTACGTGTCACTTAGTTACACTTAAAAAAATTTTTTTTTTTTAAAAACATTCACTATGTGAACACCTGTTATCTTTTTTGTCTGAGGTGAATTAGTGAACTTTGAAATATCCCATCATACAGGTAAAAAAAAAAAAAAAAAAAAAAAAAAATACCAATAAAATTTGGTACAGCTGTGGGGAGAAATTTGGTAGGCAAAGAGATAAAATCTGAAGTGCTTTTTCTCCTAAGCCAGAAAAAAAAAAAAAAAAAAAAAAAAAAAAACCTTAGCCTGTATTTCTTTTTCTCTGAATTTTTGAGATGAGGCTTGATAATTAGTATTATTTGGATTACTGTCCTCATCTTTATTGTTATCTGTACGTTTCAGCTGATATACCCTCCAGCCTTCTTGAATAAGGCAGGAGGGCACATCGGCAGAAACGTACAAATAACAATGAAGATGAAGACAGTAGTCTGAATAATCCAAATAATACCTGTATTTCTTATGTTGAGTTTTTAACAAGGATGCAAGGAAAGATAACTCTGAATGAACAGAGCCAAAGAGAATGAACCGAAGAGCCCAAAACAGCAAATTTAGTAATAATAAAAGAAAAAGAAAAATTATAATAATGACTATGTACAATAGATTTCAATGCAATATTTCCGGTCCCCTCTATAAACTATTAGTCTATATATAAAGTTTTGTTTAGCAAACGAGATGAACTTGCCTGTTCTGGATCGACCAGAAAAAGACATCTCACAATGGCAGTGGGAAGAAAAAGAAAAAAAGAAAAGAAAATATGAGTGGATCAAAAAATTTTCACCGTATAATGCCCAATCGATGTGAATAATATTGTTGAAAAATAAATATTTGTTGCATAAAATAAATGCATTTTACAGTATTAGGTTACAAAGTTAATGATACACTCATATATTAGAAGGAGGAAGAAGAGAAAAAAAAAACATGGACAGTTTTTTTTTTTTTTATAAATTGTTGTGCTAGTGATCATTAGATCTTTTTTGCATTGCCTTAAGATCATTAAAACATGAAAAGGCATAGTGTGTGCATATATATATATATATATATATATATGACGTTCAAACGATTCTGAGATTCACCCATATACTTTATGACTACTCGGGTTTCTGTTTTTTGGCCATTTTAAAATTTGTCACAAAATCTTAATAAGTCTTTCTAGCTCTTCTCTCTGGGTGAGGCGTAGAATGTTTTGAACGTCCATCATATATATATATATATATATACACATATATACATATATAAACTAGACATTTTATTAGCATAAAACTAAGGTATTGACCATCTTTATGTATGTGTACACACATACTACCTATATCCTAGAGTAGTTGTACAATTCCATAAAGTAAAGTTTGTGAAGTGGCCTATTGTCAGTATCAGCCGAACAGCAAGGGAGTCCATTCCCTTTTCACTAGCCCAAGGAGATTGCGCTTCTGAGGTGGGGCACTACACCTACAGGTATATGGTGAAAATCAATATAGACCCCTGAACCTCGCAAATCCTTGGCAGATGCTCTACTGACTGAGCTAAACCAGCCTCTAAACTCTAACAACTATTTCAGGACAAGGTTAGTATAATATATTACCATACAGGTTTCCTCAGTTCACAGGAAGGGTGCGTCTGAGATGGTTTCCCCAAGTTTAAATATTGTGTATAGTTGGGAAGAAGAAAAAATTTTTTAAAAATCAGTCAATAATCCCTAAGACCAAGCAACAAGTTAATATTATATAAGCAGGACTTACTTAATTTCATTAGAGGCTTATTTAACAATTATTTATACATTTATACTGATAAAGTATAATAATATGGCATATCAACCTTTGTGGGTTATTTAATGCCAAAGCTATCCTTCTAGAAGAACAGCAGTGGTGCTATTTAACCCATAGCTGGGGGAATGAAAGGTTCATACCTTTCCCAAGGGTATTAGTCCGAAAGTGGACGTAATAGCATGACTGGGGTTCAAACTCAATACGTCATAGTCCAGCACGTTAGCCATTACGCCACGGAGACTCCCACCAGGAATCAAGTAGGATAAGGTAACACCCAACCAGATTCCCAAATTACTTGTCAGTAAATATATATATATATATATATATATATATATATATATATATATATATATATATATATATATATATATATATATATATGAGAGTAAAGTCAATCCACCTAATATTACAGCCATTATTTAAAAATTTAAAATAAATTCATTTAAAAACTTCTTTTTTTTTTTTAACAACTCCTGTTTATGTTAAAAAGTTGTTTTAAGACGCTGAAAATATTAGGAAATAAATATGAGTGATTGTGTTTTTAAGAAAAAGAAAAATAAATAAAATAATTTTTTTTTTTTTTTAAATATGGCTTTACAGGTTAAAAACCCAGCAAGGAAAACCAAACATTTTTTTAATGCGAGTGTCTTTGGGGATTAAAAGCCTGGTCAAATTTACCAAACTGTTCTCATTCCCCAATGATACCTGCATCAGAAAGAGAGGAAGGAAAAAAAAAATAAAGAGAGAGAGAGAGAGAAAAAAAAGGTTTGGTTTATCCTTACCACACTTAATCAAGACAATATTTGATGAGAATCATTTAAAATACACCCCTAATAACTTAAGGAGACTCAATCAAGTTAAGACGTCTCGCAGCACTACCAGCACACACAGGCTGCTTCTCCTGGGTTTGTCCGATAGGACTAGCACGTTTAAATTCAGCCAGCAGACTCTGCTGGGACGATGAGAGATTGGGAGTGTTGCGGAAGAACGAACCAGGAGTGGCAAATGTTATATTCCCCAATACTGAATCAGGTGACTGGAAGGAAATTTGTCCGCCTGGTGTTGTTGATGGGTTGTGCATGGTCAGAGGCGTTGGTGTCTTCATCTGGACATTACCTTGACCGCTCATGTTGCAGGATGATTGTATCAGCTGTACCGATGCCAGGTTCATGGTGGGTTGAGATACTGGGAAGGCAACCAGGGTTTGACTAGGCTGGGAATTATCAGCAATGCCAATAGCCGGAACAGGCGAAAACGTGAGGATGTGTGGGCTGGGAAGCTGGTGGATCTTCACGCCACGGGAAGACATGTTACTGTCAGTACCGGTGTAGGCAAAGCTGTTGGTCACCTGAGCTGGGCTGGCCGTGACACTTGCAACAGCAAACAGAGGCAGCTGCATTACAGAGCTGGGCGAAGCCTGGTTGGAAAGTTGAACCAATTTGGGCGTGGCTGGCTGGGCGGTATGGATAGAGTGTTTCGAGAAGCAACAAGTGCAGCCGTTCAGTGGGTTGGGCATGATGGGAGCAGATATTGGCTTGAAACATTTGTCTAAATCACTCTGCTCAGAACCAAGGGGCACGGCTAAGTCATCCTTACCGGCACTGGTTTCAAGAGACTTGTCACTATCAGCCTGAGTATTTTTATCCATATTGAACTCTGGTTCCAAGTGCAGGACTCTGATAGGCGACTGCCGTTTACCATTCTCTCCGGTTCCAGTTTTACTTGAAGAGCCAGTAGAGTCTTTGAGTTGGCTTTTCTTGGCGGATTTTACAGCATCTTCGCATTCCGATTGGGCAAACGAGGTTTCAACCTGTTGGTTTGCAGGAGGTGATGACTGAGTTGAAGCGTCGACCAGAGAGGATCCAGAATGAGCCGAGACTGGAACTGGGTCTTTCAAAGATTTTAGCACGGCGTTCATTTGTTCTTGGGTCAACTGGTTGTTTGCCGACGGCTTTAGAAGAGCACCAGTAGCCAAAGGTGACGATTCTGCAGCAGAAGGCAAAATCTTAGAAGCTGCCGAGGAAGCAGGAACATTGTGGGTGGCCACCAGAGTATGATTTGAAGTAAGAGAAGGAATACTGACTGGGGTCTGAACACAACTGTCATTCTTGGCCAGAGGGGTGGTGGTTGTAAGTGGGGTTGTGGTTGTCATTGGTAAGGGATGACCAGGACTGGGGATCACATGATACTCATGGATTTTATTGCCTTTCTGCACCCAGATGATTTGCTGGGGATTATCTTTTGGAGTGAGGAATGGTTTCCATTCTGCAGAAAAAGAAAAAAGAGGATCGTATAAATAAAAGGTTTACTTTTGTATAAAACAAATTGTGATTTTATGACAAGACAATGACATTATGAAATTCTGTATAATGAGAAAAGTTTTTATTTTTATTGAGCATTTTTCTTAGTTTTGAATGTTATGGTGGCCATAATATGTAATTTTATTTCTTTTTACAGTATATGTATATATTTGTTAACATGGTGTAGCACCAATAATGTATTGTCATAATTAAAATTGACTTGTGTATCACTAGTGGCTACAAATAAAATGTAATTTGAACCCATATGGTTAAAAAAAATTTTTTTTTAAAGTGTGTATATTAGTGGATTGGAATGAATCCGACAGAATGAGGTAAAATATGAGGAATGAAAGAACAAAACTCAGACAAAAATGTGTAGTATATTTTGCTGGAGTGTTGAACTCTGCTTCATCAGCTTTTATTCAAAATTAAAAGCTAATGAAGCCGAGTTCAATACTCCAGCGAAATATACTACACATTTTTGTCTGAGTTTTGTTCTTTCATAAATAAATAAAAACAAAAACACCCGTCACCAAATCTATTTTAAAGAATGGTGTGAACTGCCCTTTTACATATTTATTTTTAAATAATTTTTGGTGTTTTTTTTAAATTTTTATTAAGATATTGTTTTGTTTAATTTGGGGACATAATTTTGTTGGAAACTTATTATTGCTTTGCTTAATGTTAGTGCTGATGTTGAATATTATTTTTTTATGTTTGGTTGTTTGTTTTTAATACTATAAGATGTAACAACAAAATAGTCGTAGTAGTAGTACTAGTAGCATTAACACTAAGATACTTTTCAGCATGAAGCTTGAATAGGAGTTTTCCAACCTCTAAAAAGCCACGCTCTTATTTACTATTGGAAGTAAGTTGTATAGTTTTATAAGATTTTTCATATTTTGGCAGATGGGAATGTATCAGTGTAGTGTGCGTGTGCATAAAAAGGTTACTTACGAGGCAAATTTTTTTCCTTTGATGGACTGCAAGGTTGAGAGGTAGACAATGTGCTTGGCTTAACAGAAAACAATTTGGTTCGTTCTTTTTCAGCCACTTCACAAATGCTATCAAATGATGCATGTCTTGAGAAACATTTTTTGCCATTACCAGATGCACCATTTTCCGCAAACATGTCATCTACACAAAAGGAAAGAAAGGATGGAATAAAATAAAGTTTCAATTAAAAGTGTGTGCAGGGGAGGGAGAGGCTGTCTGACTTATGACCTGCCCATTAGAATCAAACCCGGCCCTAAATAGATGACTATTTGTATCTCACAAGATATTGAGAAAAATTATTTCAAGAAATTCACAAGACATTAAGTAATAGGATTATTCGGCTAGAGTTGGGCAATCTGGACTTAGCGGTTAAAATCTTGGGGGGGGGGCAGAAGGAGAGATAAAGTGAGGGGGGGGGCAGAAGGAGAGAGAGAGAGAGAGAGAGAGAGCAAGAGAGAGAGAAAGAAAGAAAAGAGAAAGAGGTTTAGAAATAACATTTACCTTGAGAACCAACGGCTCGGCTAATGGCTCTTTTACCAGTTTTATTGAGAATGTGAGCAACTGAAAAAGAACAAATGAATAAAGGGTTTATAAAAGAAATTTTTTTTTTCCAAATATATACATACTGTCATTCCAAACACTTATCAAAATTAATTTAATCATTGATTCTCTAAAATATTCATTTTGATGGAAAGAACAAAAAGTCTTTTTTTTTTTTTTTTTTTTTTTAAAGCACCATAAAGTCATTATAGACCAAGAATTCTCATAAACCAGAATTTTTTTTTTACAATTTAAATCCACAGAAACTTGGCTGTTTTTAATTGTATGACTATGTGGCCCAATTACAAGTTTTTTTTGTTGCTATATCCCAGATTTGGTGGAAAATAAACATTAAGTTGTTTTTTTTTATAATTATTTTATGCATCCAAGTAGTCTACTAAAAGAATGTGAAAAGATGCAGAGATGACATAAGTACTTACTTTTTTGATTTTTAACACAATCTAATAAGGAATGTCTTGAACTGGGTCGGTGACAACCATCTGTACTGCAAACTGAAAAAAAAAAAAAAAAATTTGAAAAATTAAATAAAAAGGAACTTGGTCATTCAAGATTGTTAAACAATAAAAACATCTTGTGGCAGTATAAGAGGAAGCTTTTCGTCTTTAAGAGTTTTGTTAAAATCCAGGTAGTGCAGATTTTGCACCTATTACTCGTATTACTGTCACGGCTAGGTCTCAGTAAATAGCACAAATGCCAACCCCCACCCAATAAATAATCCTGATCCATTCAACTCATTTAAAACAAAAACTAACAAGATAATTGTTGGCTTAAAATCTATTACCCCCCCCTCTCATTTAATATATTAACCGATTGGATTTTTGCTAATAGAGCAATATATTTTTTAGAACAAATTCTCTCATCAGATCAAAAACAACAATACTGCACAAAATTTTAAGATTATTTTGCATGAAAATAAATAAAATCAAATATAGATTATTATAGTATACTTTTTACTTACTGTTGATATCAGTTGCATTATCAATTTCTGGTCCAATATATTTGAAAGCTGGTTTTCTACCCCGAATCTCAGTCACATGAACTTTTTTGATGAGGTCAAGACTAGTCAAGATGTTTGCAATGTCATAAAGACGTCGGATTTTGGCTATTGATAAAATAAAAAAAGGGAAATTTGTAAAATAAAAATGTAAAAGACAAAAAGGTATCTTATTAAAATAATTATTCAGTATTTAATAAAATTCTTATTTTGTTCATTAATTTCCCTTTCTTAAATTTTTCATAGACCTGAATTTCTTTACAAAAATTCAGGATATTAGCTGGCTCTGCATTTAAAAAATAGGCCCTTCAGTTTATCTGCTCTGTAGTGCCTCATTCTGGCTTGTTGAAAGTCATTCAGTATATGTTTTACTGTATATGGTTCTTGACATGGTATACAGATCATGGGTTCTTCTATTGTAGCATAATTATTAGAGTCTACCAGCATTTGAGAATAAAAATAAAGCTGTGTTTGGACTGCTAGAGAAAGATAGGAAAAGGAGGTGGGAGCAGGCAAGGGTTGAAGTTTGGAGGAGTAGACACACAACGGGGTGCCAGTAACTTGACAGAGTAATGACCCCGGAAGGGGAATTGAAAGTAAAAACCGGAAGTTCCGGGTGTTGACGGAAGCGGAAATGATGTAGTGACAAGGAACGAGGGAGAAGAAAATCACTTTTTCCTTTCGGCCATAGCAGGGTTCAGACGGGGCTTCTGGTCCCTCGTGTGGGACAGCGATATAGAAGTTGATACCATGTTAGAAGGTAGAATAATTTAACCGTATCCTATCTCTCTTTCACTGTCTTCCCTTCTCTCTGAAACAGAGCCCATGACACGAGCCTGAAAATAAATACTAAGCCCCTTGTGACTATCCAACTTGCGTGTATGTTGTTCCTTAAACCTAACGGCTACTAATGACGACTGCTGCTGTGGGGCTTGGGTTGGGACATGCTAGTATATCGTTCCAGAGTTTGCCACAAATACACTTTGGTACTTTGTTATACTACACTATGTCCTATATGGAGTCTGGCCTGTACTACCTCTTCTCTTTTATCTGTTAGTCAACATATTTTGATGGATAATAGAAATAGGTTAGGACTACTGTATTTAGCGAGGACTGAATTCACTAACCATTAGTAATTGATATTCATGGTACACTTAAAAAAACAACAGCCACAACAGGTGGGCAAGTGAGCCTACCTGCCAAATTCAAAAAAAATATTTAAGAAATACTCACTTTTAAATTTAGAGCTTTCTGTCTTATCAACCGTCATGTCACCTATAAGGATTTTAGCAGCTAAGTCCAGATTAACTGTCTTTGGCTAAAAAGAAAGAAAGAGAAAAAGTTTAGTCAAAACCCTTGAAGGCACAAAATTGCTAAAAATTACATTTATGGAAAAAATTAATTTTGCTTTTTACCAAAAATTTCCCCTTATTTATTGAATGGCTCTCTTTATATAATTTGATCAATTTAATGAAGATCGATAATATTTCAAAATATTTGCATTGTTCATTAAATATCCTTTAAGCAATATAAGAAATTAGACTTATTCTTATACTTTATATTTCCATCAATTTTCACTACAGATACTGTATAATTATTGCAGCTGTTTTTCTAACAATTTTGTTGACAAAAAGCAGCAATGAACCAACCCAATATATTCGATATGAAATGTTGTCATCTAATCCCCTTATTTGTTGAAATTTATATAATTTGATCAATTTAATGAAGATTGATAACATTTTAAAATATTTGCATAAGTTACAAAGTTCATTAAATATCTTTTAAGCAATATTAGAATTTATACAAAGTATATCAATTGAATATTTGTTGTTTACTTACCTTGAGAACAAGGAATAACATAAGAAATTTCTGACTCATAATTCCTAAAGATTTCTCCAGAAATTTAGGGATATTATTCGAGAAGACTGAAAGAAGAAAAAAATAAATAGAAATTTACAATCAATTTTATAATACAAAGAGACAATTTCTAATAACTTTTTCAGTTATTTAATGCAAATCCTCTTTTTTACAAGCAATTATATGGTTTCAAGTATTTATATCTAATACTAATAATTTACAGTTATATGGTTTTTCAAGTATTCCTATCCAATACTAATAATTTACACACTGTTATATGGTTTCAAGTATTCCTATCCAATACTAATAATTTACACACTGTTATAGGGTCTCAAGTATTTCTATCTAATACTAATAATTTACACACTGTTATATGGTTTCAAGTATTTCTATCTAATACTAATAATTTACACACTGTTATATGGTTTCAAGTATTTCTATCTAATACTAATAATTTACACACTGTTATATGGTTTCAAGTATTTCTATCTAATACTAATAATTTTGTTGTAATCTAACAATGATTACTAAATGAAAAATAACCAACCAAAGGTTGGAAATGAAATGGAACCTTTATAACATTCACAAAATACAATATTTGCCAGTGGCATAAAGAAGGTAAACCACTGCTAGTGGTATAAGACTACCCAGACAGCATAATACTTCTGTATTAATTAGAATTGGGACATGGGCCTCATCCACATATATACACACATGGGTAAACTGGCCATACTACATCTGAAAAGATGGAGTTTTTAATACTGTCAATGCACTTAATTCAAGGCTGAATATTAATCAAATAGACCAAACATTATAGGATGAAAATGGCAGATCAAAATCCAGTTAATAACTACATGTCAGGCTACAGACATATTGATCCACCCTCATATTCTAGACATTGTACTTTTATTACCCTCATAATCTAGACATAAAGTTCTTATTACTCTAATATTATGGGTATGCATTTTTACTTGTCAGGGATTATCATTATTATTATTATTCATAAATAATAATAAATTTTAAAAAAAAAAAATAAGGTTAACATTTCCCTCATTTTATTACCTTCTTCAGAAGAAGCTCTCTCAAAATGGTACTTGACAGCGTAGGAATAACGGACTTTCTCAGTGAAGCCTTTTTTTCGTTCATAGTCTTTGATCTTTTTCATCTGTTCTTTAAAACCTTCTCTTTCTGCCAAAGCCTAAAATAAAAAATTGAATAAAATTATTTGTACTGGCAATACACAAGAGCACATCTTAAATCTAATCACATACACATTTCATAAACATTCAAAGATGAAAAATATTTCCTGTTTATTTCTTCAGGAAGAATGGCCACAAATAAAAGCTGAATCCTTGGAAATACTGCAAAAAGCATTAGTTAAAATGCATCAATCCTACTTTATTACAAAAGATAAAATATAATGGTTGCAGTGAGAACTGGAAAAATGCATGCATACAAAAGAATAGTAGCAAATTAATAACTCCAATATTCTTTAGATTTGATTTTAAAAATTAGAAAAAGAATAGGGAATTTTTAACAATATATTTTTTACTACTTTAACTTTGTATCAAATACTAGGAGGAAAAGGAGGGGAGAGAAAAAAAAAAGAAAAAAAAAAGGTATAAATTATAATCACTAGCAAAAATGTGTGCTCTCTGCAATTATTTAAGTTTTAATAAAATATATTAAATCAGAAAGACTAGCGAAACTAAATAAGAACATGTACAAATATTTGAAACAGAAGTTCATACAATAAAAAATAGAACAGCTCGAATGCTAGCTCTTCCCATTACTCCTGTCTTTCATTGCTAAATTTTCACAATTTGACTAAATTAGACAGTAAAGAATAAAATCTCTTAAAAAGAAATATTTTTAAGAGATTTTTTTAAAGATTTATTGACAGGATTTTTGCTCATATTTCTTAAAATCAAATATTTAATATTTCATTTTGAAATAGCTGTGATCATTTGAACTGGGTAACTACATCATCTAGGCAAATGAAACTAAACAAACTTAATGTTGAGTAAAATAAGATTTATAAGAGGCAGGATATAGCTCAAGAAAAAAAAATCCTCTTTTTAATATTGCAAGGTGTCAAATCAAGTGATGTAATGGCTATTTTAAAATGAAATATCAATTTTTATGAATCTGTATATTAAATATAAATATAAATATATTAAAATAATAAAAGATAACATTTGATATGTTTATCTAAAATTAATAAATTCTTTTTGCAGTTTTGTTTACAATATACAAATCATTAAGAAATCCATATATACACTTGTAACATTATCCTAGTAAGAGCTATAAAATTGTATTAACTCAGAGTATACTTAGATAAATAAATATTTAATAATTTTTTTAAAGAGGTTTAAATATACCTAACAGTTTCTTCAGTCTCAAACACCCTTTTTCTCTATCCAGCATATCTCTCCTTATTCTCTTAAATTTTGTTAGTGTTGAGTTTTACAAAAGCAGTTACATATAGAATTAAAACTGAAAAACCAATTCACTGACAATCAAGATGAAAAAGTATTCACCTCAACCATTTAACAAAATATAAAATCAGTTTTTCTTAAAGTTAAAAACCTAATTACCAGAAATAATCTGAATGGGCCAAGCCTTTATTTTCTGTAAGATAATTTTTTTCCCCTATCGAAAAGATTGTAAATAAGTACAACCAAATACTTTATCCAATACTTGTAGGAGGGAAAAATCCATGCACACAGACAGCATGATATCCAGTTTAATAAATAGGAAAGAACAATGAAAACAAAGAAAATATATTTTATTGTTATAACAATAAAGATAAATAATAGTCAGAATAATCCTAAAGTTGATTAATGTTTACTATTTTATCTTGATTATAGAATTTCTTAAAATCAATAATTCCCAAACTTTTCACTCAAGGTGCACGATACTTATTTACTAAGCTTAGCTTGATCCTTACTGGATGCCCCATATTTGTGACCTTGTGTCACATCCTATTCATGGCAAACACATTGGGTAAATACCTACTTCTTTTATACCAACATTATATATACTTTTTTCCACAATGGACATAACTACATATTGGGGAGTATCTATGTGGCTTAGAGTATAGTGTAGGAACTGGAGTGTCATGAAGTATTGATGTAATATTAAATACCTATGTGCACAAGATACAAGAAAAGAGAAGAGAAAAGTAAAAACAAAGAAGAAAAAAATAGCAGCAGACAGAAATTTCAAATTCACAATGTAATTTGCTTGCAAACATGTCTACTCTAAGGCTATCCCTAGAACAGGCCTAGAAAACATGCAGGTGGAGTGTGGTGATACTTGACTCAGTAAGGTTACTTTGAAAAGATATTTCAATCCTAAAAATTGTAGTTTCTCCACTTTCAGCTTTAAGTGGAATCGTCTTTACTTTATGATAGAAGATATTCAAGTAAATATATATTCACTTATTTTCTTTGATGCTGCAATATACATTCATTTATCTTTATTGAAAATAACTTTTTAGATTACAAAACTTGAAAAATATCCACTTGTAAAGAATTGTCATAAAAATCTCATATCTTTCTTTGTTTTCTTGACAGCACAAATTTTGATAGAAATTTGTTTTCTTGCTTGGACTGTGCTTTTTCTTTTTAATTCTACTTCTTTTTCAAAAATAAATTGAGCTAAAATGTAACCAGATTCTGTGTCCTGAGTATTACACTAAAAATACATCCAATGATGAGGCCCCACTTCTGGAGATTGTGGAGGCATCCTTTTATAACTATTACATCCAGGTCTACTGACCCAGAGTGTCAGTTTATGTTTAAGTCCCATCTATGAGTCAAATAGATTAGTTTAAAAAAATATCAGTTTTAGTTAAGAACATTTGAAACCTGATAACTATGCAAATCATTTATATTAACATTAGTTACTTGAAGCTGTAATTGTTTACTAAGGATCATTACTAATTACTTGAAACCATATAACAGTGTGCAAATTCTTGAAGCTATAATTGTTAACTAAGGATTATTATTAGTTACTTGAAACTATATAACTGTGCTAGTTACTTTAAGGATTATTACTAATTACTTGAAACCATATAACAGTGTGCAAATTCTTGAAGCTATAATTGTTTACTAAGGATTATTACTAGTTACTTGAAACTATATAACTGTGCAAATGATTTTATTAATAGTTATTTGATTTCCTAGCACTAGACCAGGGAGACTTTTTGCACAGATCCAAGCTGTGCAACTCAAATGCTGCATTGATGAGGTTCAGTACTGAACCTAGAACCTGCTGAATGAGCTAAACCATAAATTATTTGTATTAGATTGGAATACTCGAAACCATATAACCATGTACAAATAAATGTCCGAATCATTATTATTATATGCAATTTTCAGATGATGTACCCTCTGGCTCTCTTCTGAAGTGTTGTGTATATAACAAAGATGAAGACAACTGTCCAAAAAATCTAAATCTAAACTTTTCGATTGATA
>CM042159.1:57827952-57887952 GCA_023376005.1 Doryteuthis pealeii | reverse complement strand
ATACATAATATTTGAATTTTTTTTTTTTTTTCATTATTAAAATTATCCAATTTTCACTTAGAAATAAAATAAAATATAATAATGGTGGAAAAGAGTGACGCTGGGTTTAGATCAAAATATTTTAAATTACTAATAAAATTAAATTAAATAAATGAATATAATCATAAATAGTTACATTAAATTTATAATATAGTTCGTTATTAAAAAGATGTAATCCGCGCCAATAACAAAATCAACAAGTTTATTTTTTCATCATTTTTTAGAGCGAAAAGCGCCAAATGAAGAACTGGTCAAATAAATTGTTAAGCAGCAGGCAAACTGCCACACCCCAAAACAATGAATATTATTATTACTACACAGCATTTTTTTAAATAGATTTTTAATAATTTAATCCATTAATTTAGTTTTATAGATAGATAAATATTAAATAGCTTTTAAAATTTTTAAAAAATGTCAATCTATTAGCAAAGTAAAAAAAAAATCAAAAAGAACGCAAGGGTTAAAAAGTTGATGATTTGGCGGTTAAGTAGGGATTAAATTTATTTTTATATTTTTAATGAAATTTTTAATTCTAAATAAAAAAATTTGATTTATATCTAGACAAAAATAATTAAATATTTTAGAAAAGAAACTTAACTGAAATGGGGGGGGGGGGCATGTAATATGAAAGATCTATGGAGGTAAAAAAAAAAAAAAAAAAAAAAAAAAAAACTTGTAATTTCGTTGGTAGATTACTTAAATTTTGGAAAAAAATAAAAATCAATATTTTTTTTAAAAAGATAAATAAATAACATCTAACAAATCTAAAAGTTTAAAGTAGCTGTTATGTTGTGTAAATAATCTATTTCCTTTTTTTTTTAAAAGGAGCGACCCATCTTCCCCCGCCTTTTTCTCCTTCAAGTCACCCACATATTGTACCACTTCAAAAACATAATTTATTAATAAAAAAAAGCACTATCTTTAATTTATTTAACTGAGAGAGAGAGAGAGAGAGGAGAGAGAGAGAGAGAAGAGGGAGAGAGAAGGGGGAGAGTCTATTGATTAATTAATTCATAATTGGATTTCAATAATATCTTAGTTTCCAAAACAACATTGCTTTTATTTTCCAGAAAAATTAAATTTTTAAGTAATATTTTTCAGTTGTTAAAAATCTGATACGGGTGTAAATAGTATTGCGAAAAAGTATAAATATGAGTGTGTGTATAAACCGGGAAAATACTCTAAAACTGGGAAAAACATTATGCCATAGGGAATGTAAATTTGGCGCTAAACTTCATCTGGCAATTCTAATTGATTTTACAGAAATGTTTAGATTTGTAGCAATGTCAATACTACAAATAAATCATTCCTACAAAAAAATAATGGTTTATAATAATGATCGGAAAAAAACTTATAAAAATGATGATGATGATGATGATCGGGTAATGTAACTTTTTATGAAAAATTGATAAACAAGTTAAAAAAAAATTAAATACAAAAATAAATATAAAAATAAAATAAGATTAAAAAATGCGAATAGAATTAAAAAAAAATTATTATCATCATTATTTACTGCAGAAAAAAAAAAAAAAAAATTAGTACGCCAAATATTTCATATCAAAACTTTTTGGCTCTAAAAAGCCAAGTTTTAATTTCTGAAATATCAAAAATCGACATTAATGAAAACTGAAAAAATATTCTAAAATCGAAGAGATGACTAAATTATATAAAACATAAAAAAAACTGGTGACATGTTTTAATATAATTACTTAAAAAAAAAAAAGTTTACTCCAATTTTAACCGCCAACGTTCTGGCGGTCGATCAGGGTTTTGTTGTTTTTTTTTAATTACAGTCCTGTTAACATCACGATTTCAAATAAATAATTATCTATAATTCTTATAACAACTACGAATTAAAATATAAACACATTTCCATAGGAATCATTTGAAATTTAACGTAATTTTTCAGTAATAATTTACATTAAACTGAAAAAAACAAAACAAAAAAAAAAAGCAAAACAGACTTACCTATTATTAAATTTGTTGTTTTTGGTTTAACACCCTTTTTTGAAATAAACAAGAAAATCGGCAAAAAAACAAGATCCTGATTTGTGATCGAAGATGTGAATATAGATGTGGGGTAAGAAGTAAATAAATCGATAACATCAAACCATTCCAGCAATAAATGAGCCTCAATTAATTTCTGACGTCTTTTTTGTTCTTAACCGTCTGACCATCCGCCAACTTCACCAGAAACTCATTTGTAATTTGGCGCGCAGCGTTTTGTTATATATATGACGGACATTAAGCCCCGCCCACATTACATGTGACAAATCAAAACGCCCAGTTTCAGATGATTGACAGAGACGATTTAATCAGTCAACCAATCAAAGTTGCCGAGGCAGGAACGAAATCGCAAAGGTCGAAGTGTACGTATACTTGTATATTAGAAAGAGGTCGTATGTTTTCGATAGAGAATTTTTGAAGATTTAATCTTCTTAATTCTACGACTATTATTATAGTTCGTAGTAGTAGTGGTAGTAGTAATTGTATTATTATTTATGCTAGGTTTATCTATTTCCCGCGAGATTTTTAGTAGCCGGTTACCCGCCAAATTATTTTCGTATTTCAAACATTCCACAACATGCCGGCAAGAGTAACTTTAAGCCTATCAACACAATCAAGAGGAAACTTGTTTTTTTTTTTTTGCTTTTGTTTTGTTTTTAATTATTGTGGCGGTGTTTGTGAAATGTTATTAATTGATATTTTTTGCTTACTTTGTAAAACTTTAAAATATTTGTTTTAAAAGAAGTTACGAGTATTTGTTTTTAGAACTAATGAAATAGACATCTAAAGTTTAATTTCTAAAACTAACTTTTTTTTTTGTAAATGGATTTTTTACCACCCTAAAAAAAATATTAAAAAAACTAGTTAGAATGGTTTCAGTAATTTATTCTTTGTTGGTTTTGCATAAATTTTAGATTGAATATTTTCGAAATTTGACGAAAGTCGATTGTTTTACTACACATGGTCTTTCTTTCGTTCTTTTTATTCTTTTATTGTTTTTTTTAAATTAAATTTCAAAATAAAAAATTGTAATTTTTTCTATGCTCACTAAAATCAACTTTTTTTTATCTAAAAAAAATATTTTCCTCTTTATTTATATTTTATTTTGTATTATTTATTCATTTATTTATTTGCTTTGATCATCTCCACGAATTAAAAAATTAATTTTATTATTATTATTTAAAAATTTTTTTTTCGATCTGGTCTGATTACAAGTTTTCATGTCTCAACATTTTCTATCAAGTTGAAAAAAAATCAAACGAACATGTAGCGCCACGATGTCAATCATTAACTTAACTTCTTTTTTCAGCGTCCCCTAGCGATGTCCCCAAAAAACATTATTAATGACTTGATTGTTAATTAAACATAAATCTTAAAAAATATTAAACACTAAAAAAGTGCCCTTACTTAAAATAAATAACTTGCAAAGTGGGCTCGTGAAAATATAGAAGAGAAAAAAAAAGGCGCTAAATTCATGTTGGGTGGGGGTGACAAAGTTGTGGAACAAACTTTAAAATGCGCGAAATTTGATTTATTTGAAAATGGTATTTCCATTGTTTGGTTCATCGTTGTAAATTTATTTTTCAATTTGAAAAAAATAAAAATGAATTTTTCGACACAATCACTGAAAAAATGAATGTCGAAAAAGTACTGCATAAATAAAATTAAAATTATTCTAAAAAGAAAACAATTATTTCGTTCTAAAAGATTTTTTTTCCAAACTTTTGGTAAAATTGCTTATGAATGAAGTAATATGTAGATATACACGCATATAAGTTTATATAGATATATACACACACAGTATATATTCATATGCATATGATATATATATACACATACACACACACACACATGTATATATATATATATATATATGCACACACAAGTGTATAAATATATAGACATAGACATACACAACAACATATACATATACACAAGTGTGTGTGTATATATACATGAATATACACATAAATACACACAAGTATATATATATGCATATACACAAATGTGTGTATATATATATGCATATACACATATATACACATAAGTATGATATATATATATATGCATATACACACAAGTATATATATATATGCATATATGCACATACACACAAGTATATATATATATATACCATACATACACACAAGATATATATATATATATATGCATATACATACATACACAATATATATATATATATACATGCATATACACATACATACACACGAATATATATAATATATATATATATATATATACACGCATATACACATACACACAGTATATATATATATATATATACGCATATACACAAGTGTATATATATATAAAACATATACATATATGTGCGTATATATACGCATAAGTATGTGTATATATATATATATATATATGTATGTACACACACAAGTATAGTTATTTACTAAGCTTAGCTTAGATGTGGCACAAGGCAGAACTATGGGGGGCCCAATGAGAATCGAACTCACTACAAATGTAGTTTGCTTACCATTACATCATGATATATGCACACAAAGTAAGTAAAGTCGTTGGGGCAACCTAAAGTCAGTATCATCCAGACAGCGAGGGACTCTATCCCCTTTCAACTAGCGCTAGATAAAGGAGATTGTTTTTGCAGTTGATGTGGAGCGCCACACCTACCATTAGCTCCTTAGTTTACCACACAGATCCCTGTGCTACTCATACGCTAAGGTTCCAAAGAGCCAGTATCGAACCAGGAAACTTGTGGTTCCTAGTCAGACACTCTACCGACAGAGCTAAATGCACACAAGTATATATACATATATACACTCATGAGTATACATACACACGTACATACATATACACACCCATATATACACACATGCACACAAGTATATACTCATGACTATACATATACAGGGTGTCCCAAAATAATGTATACACTTTTGAATCCTTATAATTTATTCAATTTGTAAATAATATTGATACAAGAGGGAGAATACAAAAAAAAAGTGTATACATTATTTTGGGACACCCTGTATATATCCACATATATAAGTAAGTGTGTGTGTGTGTATATATATATATATATATATATATATATATGTGTGTGTGTGTGTGTGCATACACATAAATATATATATTTACCTATCACTCCCCACGAGCAGGATGTGACACAAGGTCAATTTCTTAAGTGGAGTTTAACAGGTTTGAATTCAGAGTTTTCCTTCTAGACTGGTTGCCTAACCAAGGTTAAAGAGCCCAATCTGCCCTACTATTTATCCATAGCTGGAGGGAGACTAGGATTCATACCTTTCCCAAGGGTATTAACGCTAAGTGAAATGCAATTACCACGTACAGGATTTTTTTTAGACCACACACTTCCTATATATATATATATATATATATATATATATATATATGAATGAGAGGTATCCAAAACTTGGTAGTGAGGGATGATTCTATATGTGATTTCTAAGACACACTGTATTATTATTGAATGATCGAGTATGTATAAATACAGTGAATCTTTAAATCACTAAAGAGAGCTCAATGTATAATAAACTTTTTAGATTATATACAGAGCAATATTCATCTTAGAAAGGAAGGAAAAACTCAACACCGTAATTCCATAATAAATTTATTTCGACCAAAATTGGGGCCTATATAAATCTAAGTTGATTTAATATAGCTCCCCAAAATCCAGTCTCATCAGATGGAAGATCAGGTTATTTGAATTGCATAAGGAATAACTCAAAACAAATAGATATATGTATGTGTGTGTGTATATATATATATATATATATATATATATATATATATAAGAATGATTCGTTAAAAAAACAGACCAGGACTTCATTTTTTTGTCTTTAAAAACCAGTGAAACTTTTTTTTAATATATATATCTGAGATGCTTTCTCTTCTAAGTGTAATGCAATTTCATTGAATTTTAACAGGACAACATCTTTATTATCACCGTGAAAATTAGAAAATTTACGTTGGTTTCAGAAAACGGATGAGAAGAAAAGTTTAGACAATTTCTATATAAAATTGAAACAAAGTTCAGAAATCTTGTGAGAAATATTAATAAAAAATTTTTTTTTAATAGCCATGTCTGTTTTTTTAAACCTGCTTAAGAGAACAACTGCTACACACACACACACACACACACACACACACACACACACACATATATATATATATATATATATATATATATATATAAAGATAAAGTCTTTATTATTTGCTCTACTTAGGTATTGAGCACTTTTTACTTATTAGCTTTAGTCTCCTGGCGAGTTTGTATATATATATATATATATATATATATATATATATATATGCATATAAATTGTTTTTTCTTTTGGGAAAGATATTGTACTAATAGATTATTTTTTGTTGGTACGATTATATTGGTCTTTTCTTTTTTAATAATTTTTTTTTTCCTTCCCGGTTGATGTTTGGTAGTATATTTTTACAATCAAACTATTTGCTGGTTTTTTCTCACTGCGAGGATTTACCAACAAGTTTGGTATATTAAATATATATATATATATATATATATATATATATATATATATGCTTAGTAAAGATCGTACTTACACCCAATTGAAATATATCATTAACCATATCGGTCTGATATAGCACAATGCAAGTTCTCTCCCTTGTATTGTTTGTTTTTACAAGAACATTTTTTTTTACACTAAAAAAACTCAAAATAGCTAAACATTTTTACAGAACTATTCGATATTTCTTTTTTTTATATATATTTATCAAATGTAATTCTTTAAAAACTTCCTCTTTTTTTTTCTTTTCAATTTATTTTATGAAATATTCTTAGATTTTATGTAAAGACAAAATATAGAACTAAATATACTTTTTACATTTATCAACTTTGATATTATATCATGTGAATCTGAATCATATTTTCTGCTGTATCAATTATGTATGACTCGTACGTAATTTATTTTCAATTTATAAAACAAACAGATTTTATTTACGTATCATAAACTTACAGATTTTTTTTTTACATTTCATAAACATCGTTTTATTCTATTTTTTTACATCTCATAAGTCAACAGGTTTTTTGGTGTGTGTTTGTTTGTTTAAGACTATTAAAAAAGGGTTATTCTATTATTATTTGTCTTAATTTTTGAGATGAGGCTTGATGTGAATAACTTATTTTTCGGACTGTGGTCCTCATCTTTGTAGTATGTATAAATGTATGTTGTGATTTTATGTACCACAATAAAAATGAGGGCAACAGTCCGAAAAAAAAAATCAAAATTATACATAGGTTCATCCAATGTCTATTAATTTAATAGACATTGGATGAACCTATGTATAATTTTGATTTTTTTTTTTTGGACTGTTGCCCTCATTTTTATTGTGGTACGTAAAATCACAACATACATTTATACATACTACAAAGATGAGGACCACAGTCCGAAAAATAAGTTATACATCAAGCCTTATCTCAAAAATGAAGACAAATAATAATAGAATAACCTTTTTTTTTTCTTACATTTTCTCTGTGTGTGTAAAGAGAGAGATTCGAGAGCGTGAGTGGTAAATTAAGCTTCCCACTTTATTCGTATGTTAATTTTCAACAGCTATAAGATGGGTCAGTTTTTTGACAATTGCAAATTTTAGCAAAATGATTTTAATGTTTTTTGTTGTCTCCGACAGTATTCATTTTTTAAAGTTTAATTCATTTTGCAAACTTTTCTCTGATCACAATTAGCTACTTAAAGCCTAATAGTTTTTTCTAGTATATATATATATATATATATATATATATATATTATACTAATTCTTTTATAAACCATTATCAAGGCTGTTTATTTTTTACCTAAACTATCATTATCAAGATTGTTTATTATAGATAAATAGTAAGGCAGATTGAACTCTTTAACCTTGATATGGCAACCAGTCTAGGAGGAAAATCATGAATTTAAGTCTGTTAAGATTTATTTAAGAAATTGACCTTGTGTCACACCCTGCTCTTGTAGAGGGGGTGATATATATATATATATTGAAAAGAGAAAAATAAAGGAAAGAAAGTATAGAATGGATAAAATAGGATTATTTTAATTAATTTAACTTACACGTGTTTCGGTCAGGAGTTTATCCATGTGTACATTATTCTATCTATTATTATTTTTAAATAGCAAAATACATATATATCTATTATTATTTTTAAATAACAAAATGATTTACTCTGAGGAAGGTCGATATTTCTTTGTGTGCGGAACATTTCTACATTTTTTCTATTATTATTATTTCATTTCATTTTGTTATTTAAAAATAATAATAGATTGAATAATATACACATGGATAAACTCCTGACTGAAACACGTGTAAGTTAAATTAATTAAAATAATCCTATTTTATCCATTCTATACTTTCTTTCCTTTATTTCTCTTTTCAACATACTGTCAGATTCATTTCCATTGCTAATGTCCATAGCAAATTATATATATGGAGGCGTTTGGGCTAGTGGTTAGAGTCATGGGAAATGGACTCGTTGATTCGAGTTCAATTCCTAGACGAAGCTGTTGGCATTTCACATAGTGCTAATACCCTTGGGAAAGGTATGAATCCATATATTCTCCCTCCAGCTATGGGTTAAATAGTAGGGCAGACTGGACCCTTCAACCTTGGGTAGGCAACCAGTCTAGGAGAGGGATAACTCTGAATTCAAAATTCCTGAGGTCGGTTGTTGATTGGGTTTGTGGCAACCCTTGATGCACCAATTCTTTCCTATCGACTGTGCCAAAAAGTGCGGATGGTCCAACACAAGCCTTCGCCACTATAAACAAATCATTGTGTGGGTGTTCATTGTGTGTGTGAACCCTCATGCATCGAAAATCGACGAGAGAGTGCATATTATATATATATATAAAATTTTGCTAATGTCCATAGAAAATTTTCTGAGTGTGTAAACTTTAATAAGTCTAACTTAGTCTAGCATAAGACCCTAGCATTGCTGTTATGTGAACCTTACAAAATGTATCTGATAAACCCTAAAGATATATCTAGTGATACACAAAGACCAAGGAGGACTAAGGGTACAACTCCAGTTGATTGGACCCAAAATAGATTCATTTCAAAAAGGAAAGATTTTTATAATGCACCATCTGACATCATAGAGACTTAATATTTAGATATTTCATTTTAGACTATATAACCAGAACAACATTTTATATATATATATATATATATATATATTTTATAAAAAAAGGAAGGTCCGCAAAATGTATTTTGTTCTCAGAAAAAATTTTTTAATTCTTTTTGTTTTACATATGCATATGTAAAACAAAAAGAATTTAAAAAATTTTTCTGAGAACAAAATACATTTTGCGGACCTTTTTTTTTTTTATAAAATATTGAATTTTCTCCCGTTGGAACCAGAACAACATTTTTTTATATATGTATATATATATATATCTTTGAAAGGAAGGAAAAACCAATAAACCGTCATTCTGTAATAAATTTATTTCGACCAAAACTTAAAAGGCTTTTAGAAATTTAAATAAATTCCTAAAACTCCCTAAAGTTCAGTCTCATCAGACAGGTGGCACAGATAAAATTAAATTGAAAACCTGAAAAAAAATTTTTACCAGAATCCCTGAAATGTCTGTCAAACAGCAAATATGAATTTACAAATTCAAGCTAACAAGGTTACAATCTATCTTTTTATATATATATATATATATATAGGCATTTTAAAGTTTGTGTTTTTTTGTTTTTTTTTACATATCAACAAAAGCAGACACATACCAAAAGCAAAGGCTTGCATACTTGTTTTCACTAATAATTCATTTTTCTTTAAATAAACAAAAGCCCTGAGGAACAAACCGAAACACTGCAGTGTCAGCTTATTAAACATCACTCATGAATGAAACTTGTTTTATATATATATATATATATATATATATATATATATATAAGTAAAGAAATAACAAAAGATTTAGCATTATAGTCTATTTCAGGGAGCTTAGACAAAGTCTCTAATTCTCCGACTCATCATCTGATGAGTTGGGAGTTAGGCCTTTTGTCTAAGCTCCCTGAAATAGACTATAATGCTAAATCTCTAAGTCTTTTGTTATTTCTTTACTTATATATTTGGTCTATGACTCTAACATTAAGAGCACACATTGAGCTCTCAAACTGCGACAGGTTTTTTTAAATAAAACTCTTGTGTCGTAAGGAAGATTTCTTCTCTGGACTTTTGGATTATATATATATATATATTAGTGTAGTAACAATTAAAATCCAGAAAGAATAAATGAATATCAAAATTTAAATACTTTGGTAGTCACAGCTCAAAAAACGTGTAAAAGTGCTCAATAAAAAGATATATATGTACGATGAAAAACCAAATGTTTGAAAACCAAACTGACTCAAGTTTCACGCATATAATGCAGCAATCCATTAAAAATAGAATTACACAGCATATGTTGTCATTCAGGGATATAAAATAGAGAGAGACCACAAAGCTCATAAAATTTATATGGTCTTTAAAAGAAAAACCTAAAAGAAACCAGAGGTGAAATGGAGAATCATTAAAAAAAATACCTTCACACAATGAGAATGTACATCCTTCCATACTGTGCCTACAGGAAAAATTGAAAATAGTCAAATTTAGTGACCCAGAACAGCTATTGAACATTCGCTCAGAGTTAACAAATAAGTGCAGACATAAAAATAAGCATAACCTCTGCCTAGTAAATTCGGGTATTACATAGGGAGTAAAACCAGGTGGGTAAAACATCGCCCAAACTAAAAATGAGAACAGCCTACCTCTATATTGAACAATGATAGAGAAACAACAATTACCCTGAAGATTTTTTATTTGCATGAAGCTCAAGTTGGTCTGATTTTAAACCGTTTGGTTTTTAATCATATATATATATATATAGAGGTAGCTGCTAAAATGGTATAACTGCACTGATGAGAGGTGATACCTTGAAACACGTGTCTGTAGTTTACTCTATTATATGCTCCCAATTTCGGTTGAGCACTTTATTTAGAAGGGATTTAATTGCAAAATTCACCGTATTCGGCGTTCAGCTAAGACTCATTTTGTTTAAAAAGTTTGAGACCTCTAGGTGAGTTCATTTCCGCTTAGAAATGTAGCGATTAAATAGCCTGCTATACTTAGCAGCTGACTGTGGCTGTATGGGTAAGAGGTTTGGCGAGCGTAAGTTCGTTCGGGTCTCGAACCTGGCCAGAGGTAGCTGCTAAAATGGTATAACTGCACTGATGAGAGGTGATACCTCGAAATACGTGTCTGTAGTTTACTCTCTTATATATATTCATATATAAATATATATATATATATATATATATATATATTATAATTGAATATATATAATTTTTTTGTATATATCTAATTTCATGGAAACTAATCTGCTACCATATTGGTTTTATGCTCTTTAAACTTGTTTGTTTAAACAGAGCAATCTTCAGGCAGTTTAAAGTTTAAAGAGCATGAAACCAATATGGTAGCAGATTAATTTCTATGCAATTAGATATATACAAAAAATGATATATATTTATTATTGATATTGCTCTATCACAGATATTGAGCACTCTCATAATAATACTGTATATATTTGCTCACTACTGTCTCATCAAATGAGATAGTGTTAACCATACACTATGGTTTTATGTATATATATATATATATATATATATCTGTCATCCTCAGACATATGTTTCGAAGTTTACTTCTCATCAGTGCGGCTCGACTTTTTAACAACTACTACCCGGGATTGAAACCCGACAATTTTCGTCTGCCAAGCTCCTTACCCTTGCGGCTATTAGCGGCTGTTAGTCTGGGGTGAACAATTAATTGATACCTCCCTACGGGGAATGTTTTACAATCACCAGAGGACTCAAGTTTGTAAACAGGCGAGTAACGGCTTACGCTAAACGTTGAAATTTCAATTAATGTCCCCCCTACAGTGCTCACCCATGGGAGTTGGGAGCATATATATATATATATATATATATATATATATATGAGAAGAAAATATTTTAAAAATATAACAAAAACAGGATGTTATGATCAGGGGAAACAATTTTATGTGTCAATACTTAAGCATTTTGGTATATTGTACCATCTTCAGGACACTGTTAAGTAATGTTTATGTGAGGGACAAAATGAAAGATGTTAAGTGTATAGTGAATGTGTGAATATGATGTTATTAACCGTTAATTTTTATTGCGTTTGTTTACGAAAGCCAATGACGTGATCATTGCATGTGCAAAAATGGAAGGTGAACATCATATATTTCGTTCTCTGCCTATTCACATTCATGCATGCGTCATCCTATGATCTTCACCTTATCTTCACCTCATATTGTCGGATTAATTTCCTTACCATATTTCCATATATATATATATATATATATATATGAAAGTTTTATAATTTGCTTGAAACATTGTGTGTATATTGTTTTAGCAGTTGGTTTTGAAGGCTATCACAATGCATGTGCAAAGAAAAATAAGGTAACTAGGATGTTGCTTATTTACCTGTTATTTATTTTCTTAATGTTTCGGGATTGAAAGATCCCTTTGTCAGAAAACTTCTGAAAGTTCAGAGCCTTATAGGGAGACTAGAAGCAGCTACCCAGTGTCGCCTGGGTAGAGGGGGATAAAAAAGTTAGTCTCGCAGATCCATTGATTGTTTTGGTGTTCCATAATTTATTCGTTTATGTTTTAATCATAAACATCATCGATGACTTTACTTTCTCTTACTGTTAAAATTCTAATTTTTGAACTATATTGACAAATAGAAATAAAATCTTCATTATTTGTGCACAAAAAGAAAGCTCTGGTAATAGTGAATGTGTGCATATATTTACTTTGTCATTAATTGCTTTATTTTTGTAGTTTTCACCGGACATACATGCATACATACCATCTGCTGCCTGATGAATGCTTTCAGCATATATGTATATATATATATATATATATATATATATATATATACCAACCCTCCGCACAAGCTGGATGTGACACAAGGTCAATTTCTTAAGCGGAGTTTAACAGGTTTGAATTCAGAGTTTTCCTTCTCCTAGACTGGTTACCTAGCCAAGGTTAAAGAGCCCAATCTGCCCTGCTATTTACCCATAGCTGGAGGGAGAATTGGATTCATACCTTTCCCAAGGGTATTAGCGCTATGTGAAATTCAAACAGCTTCGTCCAGGAATTGAACTCGGGTCGACGAGTCCATTTCCTATGACTCTAACCATTAGACCACGCTGCCCTTTATATATGTATAGATGTTGACTGCTGTTTGAATCAATCCATTCTGTTGTAATTTGTAATTGTGTGTGTTTGTTTATAATGTCTTAGTATCATTCCAAATTCCTTATGTGTTTGTTACAATTTATGGTGTCATAAATTGTTGACAGACCCTGTAGCTGAATATGGGGGCCGTTGGCTTTGAGATGAGAGAGTGGAAATTTACCAGTAACAGTTATAACCTGATCCCTAGAGGCGTGAATCTCGCATGTCACGAGAAACACGTGACTAGTTAGATTTGAGATTCAGCCCGGCCGTCAAAGAGCCTAGACGTGCTGTGAGGCCGGTTTCCCTGCGCGATGATATGGGCTAGACTAAATAAAGAAGCTTGATCAAGAATCAAAATGTCTTGTGAATTCATTTAATTGCAATGACTAAAATCAGTCCAGGAAAAAGAAGCCCTTAGTTAAAAAGGAGAAGCAGTTAGAAGTCAAGTCAACTAGACGTAATGTCGGCCAGAGACGATAGCAAGAATCAGCAGAAGTAAGCAAGTTTCTAATCTCTAATCTGTATCTCTCTCTTTCATATCTCTCTCTCTCTCTCTCATATCTCTCTCTCTCTCTCTCTCTCTCTCTCTCTCTCTCTCTCTCTCATATCTCTTTCTCTCTCTCTCATATCTCTCTCTTTCTCTCTCATATCTCACTCTTTCTCTCTCTCTCTCATATCTCTCTCTCTCTCACTCTCTTCTCTCTCTCTCATATCTTTCTCTTTCTCTCTTTCTCTTTCTCTCATATCTCTCTCTCATATCTCTCTTTCTCTTTCATCTCTCTCTTTCTCACTCATATCTCTCTCTGCCCCCTCTCTCACTCATATCTCTCTCTCTCTCACTCATATCTCTCACTCTCTCTCTCTCTCTTTGTCTCTCTCCCTCTCTGAACTCTATTGTATACCTGACAATGGGGTATATAATATTTGTGTGCATGAACAATAGTTACCTGGTTACCTCAGTTTTCTTTACATTTGCATTGTGACCGCCTTCAAAACCAACTGCCAAACAGGCCTGTCAGCTGAGGCTGTAGAAAACACTGACTGCACTTTGTCAGAGAATTAAGATCCATCAATGGGGCCACCCTTGGCCATACGTGGTGACCCATGATGCTTAAGGATGGAACGTGAGTGAGCAGTCCATGACATACAAATTACTTTCAAAATTACTGTTTTTTATGAAATTACATATTTCTATCTATATATATATATAGCGTACAATACATTTAAAGTGCGATTACTACCACAGGTTTCTGAGCAGCATTTTACTGCAGCTACCTGTCTTCATGGCAATCTGAAGACAGGCAGCCGCAGTAAAATGCCGCTCAGAAACCTGTGGTAGTAATATATAATCTTCATACAATGACTGCTATTTACACAGTAGCATTGCAACCAACAAAGCCTTCATCAGATGATGACTCTGGGTTCAGGGTCGAAGCATCATCACCATTAACCCAGAGCACCCCAGCAGTATCTCATGATACCACCAGACTTTGTCGGTTTGATGTCACAATATTGGACTGCCATATCCATGCTGATGTGGTTAGAGCTTTATCCTGGATCTGTTTTATGTATTTCCTCTTGTCTGGTGGAGAAAGTCAAAGTTTAGACAAAAATGCCAAGGTTGAGTTGGTAATAAATCCTCGGCATTCGATTTTGATGGGAAATACATTTGTTATCCATCTGTTTCTGACGCATTGTTCACATGGTCTTCATATTTTTCCAACTTATGCTGATGTGCCCAATCAAGATTTTCTTCGAATGAAACTGTCAATTCAACGATAAAAACTTTCTTTTGATTAACAGACCAAATGACAATATCAGGACACCGGGCCATTAACGTTATTTCAGTTGGAAAAACGAGTTGATGTTCCAAGTCGCACGCAATGCGCCAGCCGTGGAGCCATCAAATATTGACGACACGTACCTATTTTTACACGAAAATTTCAAAATGTTTCCTTCTTTAACAAAATGTACTGCTTTGTTGATCTTATTAACAGCTTTATTTGCCATCTCACATCCTATCTTCGATGCCTCCGCAACAATCTCGAGGACTACATTGTGTCTCCACATGTAGCTTCTTAGAGCATACTCACATCCCATGAGAATATGTTTCAGGCTAGCAGTTTTCCCACACGCTTTGCATAGGTCTGACATAGCTAACCCCCAGACGTGAAGATTGACTGGTGTTGGTAATATGTCGTAGACTGCCTTTATCAGGAAACTTAATTTTTTAGGCTCCATATGTCTGATGTCGCTCCATGTTAGAGTTCTCTTTTTTGCACTCTTCCACCTGGTCCATGTGCCCTGTTTACTTTGTCCCACAGCTGTAGCAATACGCTTGACTTCCTCAAGTTGGTGCATTTCCTCCGAAATCAAAATATTTTATTTAACATGGATTCTTTCGACCACCAACGCTGTGGGTGAAGACCTAGCCCTGATCTTCCCTTTGCCACAGTTCCAATTATTTCTTTCATCTTGAGGGATGATTCTGCGTTTTCTACAGCTTGTTGTGCCTTCCATTTTCGACCAGTTATTATGGAAGGCTGGGCGTTCTTCACCAGTGGGTCGTAAGAGTTACGCAGCATTTGGAAAAGTTGTGCTTTACCTAATTTGAATTTCTCAAAAAGTGACACCATCGGAAGTTTTAGCTTCATTGATGAACTGTATAGTGCCACATTTGTTAAGGAATTAGATACCCCTAACCATTTCTTTACATAATTACTGATTAAGCGCTCCATTTTTTTCAACCTTTGTCAGTGATACCTCATATATTTGCATGGGCCATGATAATTTAGGAATTAATCCAAAATAAATGCACCATATTTTGTCTTTATTTATGAGATCACATTTATCAATGGAGCGTAGGACATCCTTTAGATGTTTGATAATGTCCTGCCAACGATGTCGATCAGTAATTGATAGGGAGTAGCAGCGACCAAGGCTCTTAACCCTTTTTTCGCGGATTGTGGGGATTTCATTCCCATCGACGAAAAACCTGACTTCTTTGCAGATTCCTTTCACTATCGAAAGATTGCAGCATTTATATATATATATATATATATATATATATATATATATATATATAAAGTCATCCACAGACACTGTGTTTCAGCGTTTCACCCCTCTTCAGTGTGACTAGAAACAACAACTACCACTGACCAGGAGCGAAATCCGACTGATTTTTCGTCAGCCCATTTCGTTAACCTCTCAGCCATTTGACAGCTGCTGTAAAGGGGTGGTGTTTAAACTATTAAATACATACATTTGTTTATATATTTTACGATCACCAGAGAGATCCAGTCTGTAATCAGACAATCATTGCTTTATATATGCTGGCAGTGAAAGTTAATTTAAGTCACCCCTAGAGAGCTCTACTGAATTTTGGGAGCATATATATATATGTATATATATGGGAATATACGTGAACCTATATAACTCATTGAGGCTGCTTACATTTCTAATAGTGCTAATACCCTTGGAAAAGGTATGCATCCAACTACTCTCCCACCTATGGGTAAATAGTAGGGCAGACTGGGCTCTTTAACCTTGGCTCAGTAACCAGTCTAGACGAAGGAAAAACTCTGAATTCAAACCTGTTAAATTCGGTTTAAGAAATTGACCTTGTGTCACATCCTACTTGTAGGGAGGGGTTGGTAAATGTATATACCATATAATTGTTCCATCATTTGATTGTGGTGTAATAGCAAACAAGCTAGTTTCACTGATCTATTAATACTGAATTGCGAGTTCGATTCTTGCTGGAGGTACCATACTTGCAACTTTGTATCACATCCTACTTGTGATGAATGGGTTGGGTAATACCTACCATATAATTGTGTATATATTCTTAGTATTAGATAGGAATACTTGAAACCATACAACTGTGTACAATACTTGAAACCATACAACTGTGTACAAAGAAATAATTATTTATATTAATGGGAATACTTGAAACCATAAAACTGTATGCCAAGACATGATTATTTATATTAGATAGGAATACTTGAAACCATACAACTGTGTACAAAGAAATAATTATTATATTAGATGGGACTGAAACCATAAAGACATGATTATTTATATTAGATAGGAATACTTGAAACCATACAACTGTGTACAAAGAAATAATTATTATATTAGATGGGAATACTTGAAACCATACAACTGTGTACAAAGTATTTATGGGAATACTTGAAACCAAAGACATGATTATTTATATTAGATAGGAATACTTGAAACCATACAACTGTGTACAAAGAAATAATTATTTATATTAGATGGGAATACTTGAAACCATAAAACTGTATGCCAAGACATGATTATTTATATTAGATAGGAATACTTGAAACCATACAACTGTGTACAAAGAAATAATTATTTATATTAGATGGGAATACTTGAAACCATAAAACTGTATGCCAAGACATGATTATTTATATTAGATAGGGGAATACTTGAAACCATACAACTGTGTCCAAAAAATAATTATTAGTATTAGATGGGAATACTTGAAAGCATACAACTGTGTCCAAAAAATAATTATTAGTATTAGATGGGAATACTTGAAACCATACAAATGTATGCAAAGAAATGATCAACGACAATTTTTAAAAAAACCCTATCGGCTGGGAAAAATACAGCTTGAGAAAAAAATGTGTAAAAAAAAATTGATTTAAAAAAAGAATTGAATTCCCATCAAGTATGAATAGAATAAAACGTCTTAGGCATAACTTAAAATAACCCAACAAGGGTTGACATGCCGTAAAATCAAACCAAACTAGTGTTAGACCAGGAAGATCGTTTTTGCGTCTTAGGTGGAGCGCAACACCTAACATTAACTCCACACTTCACCACACGGATCCAAGCTGATCTACTCTTGCACTGAGTTGACATTTGCCGGTATCGAACCCAGAACCTTGTGTTTCTGAGGTAGATGCTCTACCGACTGAGCTAGGAGAATGAAAAAGTTTAAATGCAAAGCCAGAAGGCATGGGTCAACCAACTCCATGCCCCCCCCCAACAACAACAACAACCTGACTTGCTACTGAAATCACAGCACTATCACTGATGAGTCATCATTGCGGTACTCTGCTCTACATGGTGTTTAAAAAATCACACACCCACATCCTTTTTTTCTTTTTTTTATTGAAAACATTTTTTAAAAAAACTTGGTAATTTATGAGGAAGACCGTCCAAGTCTCCTGCCTCAAAACTTGCTACCGGTGACTGCTGAAAAACCAACCCAGCTACGATTGAAGTCCGTAACCGAAGCAGTGTCACTTGAAAGAAAACAACCAACTCGGGGCGGTTTTTTTTTAGTCATTCAATTACATATAAAAAAAAATCCAAAACGTTTATTTTTTTCGGTATTTTTATTTTATTTTAATATATTTATTTCCAACAATCAATTACAAGTATTAAAAATTTTTTTTTAGATATTCTTGTTTATTTAAACTAAAAACAAGACATTAAACAAACCTGAATAAAAGAAAATCTTTAGATATTCGTTTATATTTTAATTAAAAAAACTATATGTTCATATCTATTTATCTATATATCAGTCTATTCAAAACTATCTATATATCTATTTATATCAATTTGTTCTTATCTATGTTACTTTGTTTTATATCTATCTATCCATCTATCTCTGTTCCTATCTATTTATCTGCTTTTCAGAAAAAGATACAAACTATTTTCCAATATGCCTTAATAAATAATAAAATGAAATAAAACAACGTTTTTATCGACACTGCTTTGGCTACGGAATTCAATCGTAGCTGGAGTTGGTTTTTCAGCAGTCACCGGTAGCAAGTTTTGAGGCAGGACACCGGGACGGTCTTCCTCATAAATTACCAAAAACTTGGTGGATTTATACAGTCACACCACTATTTACGCCGTTTCGACTTATGTCATTTCCAAAGATACGTCGCCTTTTTAAAATATTGAAATATTAAAATCTTAAAAACTATATAAAATACCTAGAAGTGGCTACCCAGCATTGCCTGGGTAGTGTGTGTGTGTGGGGGGGGGGATTTATTATTGAATCACCAGTTGGATACTCGCAGGATGGCCTATTAAAATCCCCATGTAAAAAAAAAGACTTTGCGTTGATCCAGACACTCTGAAAAGAAAAATTGATGTCTACTATCTAAAATATTAAATGCAAAAAAAAAAAAAATTCTATGCTGTTATCATCCAATCTATTCTCCCTCCAGCTATAGGTAAATACAAGAGCAGACTGTGCTCTTTAAACTTGGTATGGAAACTGGTCTAGGTGAAGGAAAACTCTAGTCAAAACTACTTTGAGAGCTCTCCTCATCCTCCTCATCCCCCCCCCCCGTAGATGTAACACGAAATTAAATTTCACTAAATTGTTTTTCTTTGCTACAGTTGTTGGTCGACTTCTATTTAGTAACTTTTATAGATATACGCCCCCACCCACTCTTTATACACTCCCAATTTAGTATATATTTTCACCTACTTTTTCTGCCGCGGTTACTTTCATCTTTTCTGTGCTTTCGTTCTATTTCGTCATATATATATATATATATATATATATATATATATGTATATATGTGTGTGTGTGTGTGTGTGTGTGTGTGACGAAACAGAACTCGACTACTAAACACAGATATTTATAATTATACTAAAGCTGAGTGAATCAATGATTGTTTACTAAAGTTTTTTTTTCTATTTAGTTTAATGATACAAAATTCATATCAAAATATTCCTTAGTTCTAGGATTGAGTTATGTTGGGAAAAAAATCCATTTTAATTGGTTCTAATTATTCGTAATTTGTAATTGAGTAAAAAAAAAAAAATTTAAAAAAATAACCCGTCTCTTATTTCAGATTCTGCGTGTCACTTTTTCCCTCTTTATGTATATCTTGGTTACCCCCTCGTTATATATGTTAGTTTCTCTGTGAATGTAAAGAGAGTGATTTGTGAGTGTGAAATATATTTGTATCTTAAGTTTCAAAAGCAGCTAGCCTGTAGCTTCTAGGTAAAACGTTTCTTTTCTTATAAATCTTACAAAATGATTTTAATGTTTTTTTTAAATTCTCTGGTCGCATTTGTTTAAAAAAATAATTCGCTTTACAAACTCACTTTTCCCTAATCCTAATTATCTACCCAGAGCTCAATGGGTGACCCAACGGGTCACATTTTGTCTAGTAAGAAATTTATAACCAACATCATGAGCGATTTTTATTCTTTTCTTTATCAATCATATAAATATTGCACTGAACATAATTATCAAACTCTCGTACATTAACCTCTCCTAGCGGACTACTAAATTTTTGATATAACTATATTAAAAGGAAAAAGCCCTGAGTAGAATCATTCCCACCACCAACTTATCTGGTTATATATATATATATATATATATATATATATATATATATATATATATATATATATAATTGATTAAGAATGTATCTATGAAAATCGGGTTAGATTTGCCTCAAAACAGCCCATGTTATTAGTGCATTTAAAATCCTACAATGTCTTATATATCACTAAGGAATAAAGGTTTGCATAATATATGGTGTGGTTAATATGCATATTGGTTTTAACAAAACAGGGTTTAATAAATAATTACTTGGTGTTATGAATCTCTAATACTTTTTTTTATATATTTTAAAACGTCGTTTTAAAATATCTTTTAACAATCCTCGCGCGTATTAAAAGAGCGTGTTTTGCACATCCCTAGCTTAAAACCATTGAAAAAGAGATAGAATGGCGGATCGCGTCGAAATTGACCAAAACAAATCCCTTTAAATGTATTAAAAATGAATTAAAAATAAACTGCATATGCAATGATATTTTTCTTTTGTTAATGATGGTCATTATGTTACTACTTATCGATTTAGACAAAAGTTTGACCTTAAATAATAGATTTAATTAATTTTAATTCGTTTTTAAAATTTGTAGCAGACGACAAATTGGGTATAGCTAATATATAACATCCCAACTCTGCCCAAACTTTATTTTCCGCTTTCATCCTTTCTGATTATTTTAAGTGTGTACATCTCTGTACTCACTTCAAATATTTATATTCGAAAAAATAAGATATAGAGATGCACAGTACTTCTCGGCATATAGCCGTGATTTCATATTTTCTCGGCTTGATAGTCCAGTTATATTTTATCATATATATATATATATATATATATATATATAATATATATATATATTATTATATGCCTCACCTATTTTTTTTAGTTGTGTGTCGAGGACATTGTTGTATTTTCTGTAATTGTTCGCTGAATTTTATTTCGTCATTTGTATATTTAGGCAACCCTTTATACTACCCCTTGAGGCGATGTCAAGTCATCAACAATTCTTTGAATGCCCCTACCGACACTCATCCCCGCCGCCGTCATGCACTTTATTTCCACCCTTTCTTTTTCGGTCGACAATATTCTAAAAAAGAATTTCTGTGGGGGTTTGTTTAAGTTCAATTTCGTCATTCTTTTTTTTTTTTTTTTTTTTCTACGCGTGATTCTCCCGGACTGCTCCATGTTTCTAGCTTGGTTGGTTGGTTGGTTTTACGACATGTCAACCTTTGTTGGGTTATTTGGTAATCCTTAACTTGTTCCTCGTAAATTCCTACCATAAAATAAACTGAACCCTCATTTTATGTCGTTTTTTTTTTTGCAATAAATGTTTTATTTTTCTTGCACCCGTTATTTTACAATACTAAATATATTTTATTTATTTTAATATTCACTTCACTGTGTATATTCTAAAAGTTTTTATTTAGTGAGAATGGTTAGTTTTAAAGTGGGGGCTCGTTTTACAATTTAGGCATAAATTGGATCCTCCTTTTATGACCGTAATTTTGTTTTTTTCGTCGACGATGATTAAAATCTGACGTTTTTATTTAAGAGTACCAAAGCCCCCCCCAAAAAAAAAAAATGAAAAGAAATAACAACAAAAGGTAATCTTCAACTTTTTACTCGTAAATTCCTACCATAAAATTAGGCTTGGGCATTATCTGAGCCAAGCCTAATTTTATGGTAGGAATTTACGAGTAAAAAGTTGAAGTGTAAGACGAACCAAAATAAGAACTTTTAGAATATACACATTGAAGTGAATATTAAAATAAATAAATAAAATATATTTAGTCTTGTAAAATAACGGGTGCAAGAAAAATAAAACACTTATTGCAAAAACGGACATAAAATGAGGGTTCAGTTTATTTTATGGTAGGAATTTACGAGGAACAAGTTATGGATTACCGGTTATTTTATGCCGAAGACGTTTTGTTTTATTCATTCTTGATGGGTATTTATTTAAAAAAAATTTAAACTCAATTTTTCTAAACATCTTTTTTAACTAATTTTTTTTCTATTTAACCCATAGATGGGACTCTAACAGGTTCTACCATTCGAGTTCAGAGTGGATCTGGGAGTAATGACAATTAAGTGCTCTACATTCCCATTTTTGAGACAGCACCCCGCACGGTGTAATAGATAGCGCCCTAAGCAAGCGGACTATTAGTGAGTTCGATTCTCACTGGGTGCCTCGTATTGTTGTCTCTGCTGACCAAGTTAAACTCGATATCTACGAAGGCAGCTGCAAAAAGTTTTTCAACCGATGTGCCGCGGCACACTAGTGTACCGTGAAGCTTCCGTGGGTGTGCCGTGAGTGTTGAAGACGGTTGATCATTCTTTTATATTCTATTACTTTGATATTTTTTGTTTTAATTATGCTACACTCTCAGCACGTTTTCACTATTCCTTTTCTTTTAAAATTTAAATGATAAAATAATTATATGTTTATATATAGATGGTGTACCTCGATCAATTTATTGCCCAGCTCACAGTGCCGTGAGATGAAAAAGGTTGAAAAACTCTGGTTTAGAGATTTATGTTCAAAATACACACTCCCGAATTTTACAGCTTTTTTTTTTAAGGGATGATCCCTTTAAATTAGAAGACTCGTATTCTCTTCTTTCAATTATAGAATTTGAAAAAGTTAATAATTTAATGATAATAATTCTAATAATGATTTTTTACATTATATTATTTTGAGTATTTTCAAAATTTATTGAAAAATACCCAAGATAATTAAGGCTAAACGGCCGGACGGTGAGACCCCCTCCGATTGGTTACGTCAAGCCCTAGCATCTGTATTATTGTCCCAACCCTATTGCTCCACCCCTTTTTATCATATACATGTTAGAAGGCGGTGGCTGAGGGTCTTAGTGTTCTGGTATGACGTTAAACTTTATCTGATGGTAAAGTTCCTATCCTGGAACTCTAGGGAATGTGGGTCACGCCTTCATCACCATTACTCCCAGGTCCACTCTGATTCGGAGTGCTAGTGCCTGATGGGGTCCCATCTATGGGTTGAATAGAAAAAATGAGTTTTTAGAAAACGCGTTTAAAAGAAAATTGAATACATATCAAGATTGAATCAAACAAAACGTCTCCGGTATAAAATAACTCAACAAGGGTTGACATGCCGTAAAATCCAACCAGCCAACGAACCAAAATAATTTATTGTAAAAGAAAATTATTCAAGAATTAAAATGAAAAACTAGTTTATTTTCTGTTGTATACTAGATCATACAATAGTATACTAGTACATTCAGTTACAGTTTGCGCCAGACATAGAGTAATTCGCAACAGAGTGCTAAAACATCGAGGTAGGTGGTTTGCATAATTGTTCCGTAATCTTCACAGTCTCTTATGAGGGCGTGACACAAGGACATTTTTATGTGGACCCACTCACAAGCCGAAGCTCATGGGTGGTAAGCACAAAAAATGCGTCGATCCCGTCGGCATTACCCCTCAAGGGGGGCGCCTCAGATACTGGATAATAAAACCAGCCCAGACCCTTTAAATCAAGGGGCAGATATTGCCTGGGGGGGGGGTAACACCCTGGGTTCGACGCTGTTAATTTTATTCTCTAGCCACTTCAGAGGCCGAAGCGCTCTGAAGCAGGCTCAGGGAATCACCTAGATGTTCTAAAACAGCAGTGTACAAATAGTCTTGGACTAGCTCATTTACTCACTATGAAAGTTAAGCTAGGATAGTCCACAACATTTTCTTGAAATGAAAAGCAGATCAAAAGAGCATATGAGGCTGCTAATTTGAAGTTAGCATACATAAAAATCAAAATTAAAAATTAGAATTAAAATTAAAAATTAGAATTAAAAATTAAAAAAAATTAAAAATTAAAAATTAGAATTAAAAATAAAAAAATTAGAATTAAAAATTAAAACTAGAATTAAAAATTAAAATTTAAAATAAAAATAAAAATTAGAATTAAAAATAAAAATTTAAAATAAAAAATTAAACTTAGAATTAAAAATTAGAATTAGAATTAAAAATGAAAATTTAAAATAAAAATAAAAATTAGAATTAAAAATTTAAAATTAGAATTTAAAATTAGAATTTAAAATTAGAATTTAAAAATAAAAATTAAAAAATTTAAAATTTAAAATAAAAATAAAAAATTAGAATTGAAAAATAAAATAAAATAAAAATAAAAATAAAGAAGTTTGTAAAAAAAAGTTTTCAAGTTTGGGAGTGCGTATCTTGAAGAGAACCGTTTATAACAGATGTGGGAGGTCCAAATGTTCTGTGTGGTACTTTGTAAAATATAAGATAGCACATGGTGAAAATTCTTTCACCTGTGCGGAATAAGTGTCTAGAAAACAACAAATTTCACGGTCACTGGCATTGCCAATAAACACATCTGTTTCTTCGAGTGAGAATAATGGGAATAATTTTTATACAGGAATCGTGAAGAGATTAAAAACAATCAAATTCGTAAGGCATAAACAGTCTGTATTTTTTTATTTATTATCAAAATTGGTATTGTGTACAAAAAAAGTGACTAATAAACTATTCACGAGTGATATGTTGACTGATTTGTTTTCTAAATCACATGAGTCCTTGCAATTTTTTGTATCAGATAGGAATACTTGAAACAAGAATTGTCCAAATGAATACATTGTCTATTAAAACATCGATATTGTTTCTAAATAGGAAGCGCGTAGCTATTTAAAATGATTGTAGAGCTACATTAATTGTTAAACCGACTTGGGTATAAAATAAGCAAATAAGAATGCACACGCCGGAAAGACATGTAAACCCACCCAACGGGGTGGGGTCCAGTGGCTTCGGCCCTGGATCTTTACAAGTTAATAGCGTCGATCTCAGGGGGCTTTCCCCCCAGGCAATATCTGCCCCCTTGACTTAAAGGGGCAGGGCTGGGTTTATTGCCCAGCGCCTGAGGCGCCCCTCTTGAGGGGAATGCCGAAGGGATCGACGCAATTTTTGTTCTTTCCCACCCATGAGCTTCGGCTTGTGGGTGGGCCCACGTTAAAACGAGGCCTTGTGCCCAGCCCATACAAGTGGGGTATGAGGCAAATACCTGTAAACCCTTGTTTGGTTATTTTATGTCCAAGTAACAACCATTTTAAACAGTTAAGCACTTCATACGTAATTTGCATAATTCTTCTTCCAAGTATTCCTGTCTAATCTATTGATAATGGAGATTCGCTTCCAGTTTTTGTCTGTAACAAAAATTACGTCACTGCTTACGTCACATTCCCCAAATCGTCATAACATAGAATAAAAACACATGCAACATTAGACAGTCCTCATTGTTTTTTAAAACAAGTTTTAATAAATACATTACTGGTATTATATATCTATATATAGTTTGTTTTATTTTAATACATATTTAAAGTTTACATTTCAAATTGTTTTATTTTTTAATCCTTTAATGAATTTGATGATTTTACTTACTTAGGGTACAAACTCACTGACATTGAATTTTTTACTCCCACCCCTCAGGCAATATGTTTCAAAAACCTATTTTTACATCGCCCGGAGGGTGTTTTTTTTTATTTTGTACTAGTACAACTAATTTGCAAGCACTTATGATTTTAAGCAAGCATTATTCCTATATTATAATCAACTCTCTCTCTCTCTCTCTCTCTCTCTCTCTCTCTCTCTCCCTCTCTCTCTGGCAGATCCTCCACGTTGCATCCAGTATCCGCACAGTGCTGATCAATGTAAGTTTTTGCTGGTCGGCCTACACTGGTGTGTCCACAGGAGAACGTCACTTATGAGTTCGTCCTTACTTCTCTAGCATGTCTTGGTCGTCTTAATTGGATGGTTTGATAGGATGTAAAATATAGAATTAAATAATTCGATTAAAAAAATCGTGCGTTGAAAATGACAAAGGTATTTTAGCTTTGTCGATTGTAGCTGTGGAATATGCTGACTGCACCTCTGCAGATGAGTAAAATCCCCCCAATGGGATCACCAGTTAGTCGTGGGAGCCGACCGGTGATGCCTAAGGACAGAATTTTGGTGGCTGAGCAGTCCATGACATGCAACACTTCACTTTGGCCCTTATTTAGGCTAGATGGACGATCGGTGAGCTCCACCCCGGTCGATCAGCTGGTCACATCAAGCCTTAGCACCTATATGATTGTCCTAATCCTATTGCTCTTATAACAAACCCTCAGCCCCCTTTGTTTAAAATCATAGATGTGCTAGAAGGCGGTGGCTGAGGATCCGCGTGTCCTTGATATGCCGTTAAACTGCATCTCTAGTGAAGTTCCAATTCTGGGAATGTGGAATACCCCATCATCGCCATTACTCCCATGTCCACTATGACCCGGATTGATAGTACCTGTTAGGGTCCCATATATTGGTTTAAATAGATTTTAAACAATGAGTATTAAAAATATTTCTAAAAAATTGAGTTTGAAAAAAAAACCAAATGAATACCCAACGAAAATGATTGGTTTGGTTTGTTTTGTTTTACGGCATATCAAACTCGGTGGGTCATTTAATGCCGACAAAGTTGTGAAATAAATTCATTCTTAATGCATAATACAATTTTGTTTATCAACTTATGCTTTTCTATTTAACCCATAGATGGGACCCTAACAGGTACTACCACTCCGGGTCAGAGTGGACCAGGGAGCAATGGTGATGAAGGGGTGCTCCACATTCCCCAAACCTCCAAAACTGGAACCTCACCATCAGATAGAGTTTAACGTCATTTCCAGGACAGGTAGACCCTCAGTCACCGCCTTCTAGCACCCATATGATAAAAACCAACGAAAATGAATAAAACAATGTATTCAGTATTAAATAACCCAACGAGGGTTGACATGCGATAAAGTCAAACAAACTAACAACGGTATTTTGTTGGGTTTGCTTATCTTGTTAACATTTTAGTTACTTCTCGGGTTAGAAGTTCATAAGTAGATCTTATACCCCTTGTACCCTGTTATCAGTCTACTCCTCGCTAATTACACGGCGACTTGACGTTTCTTTCGACGGGGATTAGAATCCAACGACTTCATTCACTGCAGAGTGACAGGAGTCCCACCACCACCAAAAGAGGTGAGGGACTGAGTGAAATTGTTTGTGTAAAGTGATGACCGAAAGCAACCACTCTAATCAATTTCCCCATCCGCAAAAATTCCCCTGACACAGTCTTTTGCCTGCAACACCTCAAGATCTTACATCCGGGCTAATCACACTCAGCGCTGCCCAACCTGTGCGAAATTTGAATATTCAACAGGGTGAACCTATATGATTTTCCCAACCCTATTGCCCTTATGGCAAGCCCCAACCCCTTTTTATCATATGTGTGTTAGAAGGCGATGGCTGCGGATCTACATGTCCTGGGAATGACGTTAAACTCTATCTGATGGTGAGGTTCCAATTTTGGAGGTTTGGGGAATCTGGAGCACCCCTTCATCACCATTGCTCCCTGGTCCACTCTGACCCGGAGTGGTAGTACCTGTTAGGGTCACATCTATGGGTTAAATAGAAAAATGTATTTAAAAAAAAATTGTATTATCCATTAAGAATTGATTTATTTCAAAACTTTATCGGCATTAAATGACCCACTGAGGTTGATATGCCGTAAAACAAAACAAACAAACAATCAACAGGGTGACAGTAGTTTGATTACGAGTCAGTCCTCACAACGAGAAGGCTGCGAGTTCAATATCTGTAGTCACACGCGACAGCCCCTTCGCGCAGACCAGACATATACGGACGTGTTTAGTTCTTTGGGGTAGGGAATATTCTAGTCCACCGATGTGGTCGTCCTCCAGTGTCTGGTTCTTTGCAGTCCTTTGCAAAATTATTGGACCCGTTGCAGCATGTTATGGCGTTGCGCAGAATCCCGGTAGGAAGCTACTTCGTCTCATCCCATAATGATGATCATTATCATGTCGCGCAATTAGCACGGATATCCATGACAATCTTTCGCCAACCTTTCATTGTCCCCTTGAGGTCTTCTGCGCAGCATCTAGTATCCTCGCAGAATTGGTCAATGTAGGTTCTTGCTGGGCGGCCCACACTAGCATGTCTATGAGTTGGAGAACGTCGTTTATGAGCTCGTCGTTGCTCCTCCAGCAGTGTCCAGCATGCCTTGTCCGTCTGACTCGGATGGTTTGTGAGATAGGGGGCAGGTGGCCGTACAGTTGCTTCCTTGTGGGGTACTGTTTCCACGACTTGTTCAAAACATGATACTAAACTGCATCTGAAGATAAAACTCCATTTATGGAAATCAGAAGAATGTGGAGTACCCCTTTATTGTTATTACTCCCAGGTCCACTTTGACACGGAGTGGTAGTATCTGTTAGGGTTCCATATATAGGTCAAATAACTCTGTCTAAAAATTATTAGTATTCGATAGGATAATGTGCAAAAAAAAAAAAAAAACTCTTTAAAATACAAAACAAAAATGTAAATAGGAAATTACGATGAACGCGATTCTTTAATCTCTAAGCATAAAATAACCCTAGGTTTATTAACATGCTGTTAAAATAAATCAGTAATTGGTGTTTCTGCTAATTCAAGGCTAATACTAAAATTTAGCTTTGTTAGTGGAGTGGTAGTACCTGTTAGGGTTCTATATATAGGTCAAATAAATATGTTTGAAAATTAGTTGTATGGATAGGAATAATTTATACCATATAACTATGGAAATTATTTGTGTTAAGAATATTTCCTTGAAAGGAAGACTGTTGGACGCAAAATATAAATTGTGGGGGATATTCCACGTATGTTGGCGTGAACCATTTAGTGGTATAACCACCTGGCACCCCTGCCAAGTGGTGACCGATACAACCATCGCCATGTTCTAGAAGACCCCCCTCTCCTCTCATACAACACCTGCGCCCTTAAATAAAAAGGGGTAAGGGTTGTTTTGATTGCCTTACGCTAGATTCGTCCCTGGAGAGTAAGGCTACCAGAACTGGGTAGTTTTTACGCCCGCCCCACGGTGGAGGCCTGCTTCTCCACACTGAACAGATGATGTGTCACATTTCGGCCACGTAGAGGAGGGGGATACCCCATAAACCAAATGTTGTATCATGGGGTGGTTTGATTTACAATAAGGCTAGCGTTGCCAGTTCACCAAAAGGTCAAAGATTGACAACATGGTCGTCGCTGAGAATAATTATAAAAGCTATCCTCGCTGGATGACCCATACTTGCGACATTGTGTCACATTCTACCTTCAGCGAACGTGTTGGGTAATGACTAGCGTTAGTGAAAAGGGGATAGACTCCCTCGCTGATTGGCTGATACTGACTTTAGGCCTCCCCAATGACTTTACTTATCCATGTTTCTGACACTAATACATTATTCGGCTAAACTTGCAAATTGGTCGGAAAATTAAAAAGGAATGTTTTTTGGTGGTCCCCCATGACAGTTTAACAACAGTCTATGAATGAACTTTTTGCAAATTGGGTTACTGTTTAGGGGTTTGGGGATCAAGGTTGTTTTTAATTACGTATTGCTTTTTAAAAAAAAAACAAATTACGAAACATTTAATGTTGAAAAATATTTTTTTTAAACCAAGTTTAATTGAAATTTTACATTGCAATATTAACACAAACAACTGAAACTAATGTGTCTACCGTTGGGTTCAATAATTAATTTCAATGGTTAATTAAATGTATAGTATTTTTAAAGCAATACGTAATTAAAAACAACCTTAATCCCCAAACCCCTAAACCGTAACCCAAATCGCAAAAAGTTCATTCATAGACTGCAGTTAAACTGTCATGGGGGACCACCAAAAAACATTCCTTTTTAATTTTCCGACCAATTTGCAAGTTTAGCCGAATAATGTATTAGTGTCAGCCGCTGTCAACTAGACTTTATTTGGGGGGGGGGATGTTGAGTCTTTGTGATTGTGAAGAATGCTTATTTCTTTCATCTGTCTGCCGCTGTCAACTAGGGTTTATTTTGGGGGGATGTTGAGTCTTTGTGATTGTGAAGAATGCTTATTTCTTTCATCAGTCTGCCGCTGTCAACTAGGGCTTATTTGGGGGGGGTTGAGTCTTTGTGATTGTGAAGAATGCTTATTTCTTTCATCTGTCTGCCGCTGTCAACTAGACTTTATTTGGGGGGGGGATGTTGAGTCTTTGTGATTGTGAAGAATGCTTATTTCTTTCATCTGTCTGCCGCTGTCAACTAGGGTTTATTTGGGGGGGGATGTTGAGTCTTTGTGATTGTGAAGAATGCTTATTTCTTTCATCAGTCTGCCGCTGTCAACTAGGGCTTATTGGGGATGTTGAGTCTTTGTGATTGTGAAGAATGCTTATTTCTTTCATCTGTCTGCCGCTGTCAACTAGGGTTTATTTTAAGGGGGTGGCTCATATCTCATATCAAAATTATACTGAAAAATATATTGTTTTATTTTGCATGTAGGTCTTATTTTAGGGGTAACACAGTAATACTGTTTAATATGTAATGAATGCCGGGAAAAAAAATTTTGGTTGTTTTAGAAGCATGGAAAAATATATGTAGAATAGAAAACAATATAAATCCAAGTGATGAATATTGTGTTCTTGATCTTAGGTACCTCAGTCGGTAGAGCATCAGCATAGGAACCACAAGGTTCCAGGTTCGATACCGGCCCTCGCCAACTCAGCGTATGAGTAGCTCAGGGATCTGTGCGGTAAAATAAGAAGCTGGTGGTAGGTGTGGCGCTCTACCCCAGACGCTGAAACAATCTCCTAGTTCTAACGCAAAGTTCTAGTGAAAGGGGAAATTATGCTGACTGGGGAGTCTTATACCACTAGCAGTGGTTTACCTTCTTCACGCCACTAGCGAATATTGTATTTTCTTAATGTTATAAAGATTCAATTTCATTTCCAGCCTCCGTATTGTTTATTTCTAATTTAGTATCCTTGTTACATAATTATTAGATTCCTAATACTTATGTACAGTAGTGTAGAAACCAAAATGGCTGTTATAAGTTCAGCCGGCGGCCTTGAATGATTGAATGACAAGGCTTGACCTCAGTACTGATCCTCCTTCCGGTGGATACCGTGAGAGTTGGTGGAGAAGACCCTGTTCCGGTTTAGATTAGAAAGAGATTTTAGTTAGATCGGCAAAAACCACGACGGTGGTAAGTCGTCTTATGCACGCTGCCGACTCAATCTGCGCAGGTAGTCTGGTGGGGATTTCAGAATAAAATATGATCTAAGCTAAATCGAAGTCTTGTGTTATTATCTAAAAACTACCAATGACACAGGGCTTCTGATAAAGAGAAATACCCAATAGAAGACCAGACACGAAGTCCGCAAGACGAAGTCCAGGCACTAGAAGAAGAACGTAAGATAGAAAAGATGAATAGAAGAAAAATAGAAGTAAGAAAGTAAAAAGAAGAGTATACAACATCCTTTGTTAGGTTAAAACAGACTCCCTCGCTGAATGGCTGATACCGACTTTAGGCCACCCCGACGACTTTTACCTCTTTATCAAAGGTTTACCGCTAAATATAAGGAAAATAAATAAGATTAAGGACACAATATTTATCACTTGGATTTATATTCTATTTTCTACTCTTTTACATATATACATACTCGGCCCAGTCGGGGGTCCAGTGAGCTTCGGCCGTTGGACCGATAAAGTAATTAACAGCGTTGATCTCAGGGGGCTATTCCCCTCCCCAGGCAATACCTGCCACCTTGATTTAACGGGGCAGGACTGGGTTTATTGCCCAGTGCCTGAGGCACCCTCCTTGAGGTAGCGTGCCGACGGGATCAACGCATTTTTTGCACCTATCACCCATGAGCTTCGGCTCGTGGGTGGGCCCACATAAAAATGTCCTTGTGTCACGCCTGCATAAATGGGATGAACGGCAAATACCTACTCTTTTACATATATCTTTCCATATTTCTAGGAAAAAAAATCCCAGTATTCATCATATATTAAACAGTATTAGTTACATTAAACCATATATATATATTTACCAACCCCTCCGCACCAGCAGGATGTGACACAAGGTCAATTTCTTAAGCGGAGTTCAACAGGTTTGAATTCAGAGTTGTCCTTCTTCTAGACCGGTTGCCTAACCAATATTAAAGAGCCCAGTCTGTCCTGCTATTTATCCATAGTTGGAGGGAGAGTAGGATTCATACCTTTCCCAAGAGCATTAGCGCTAAGTGAAATGCAATTACCACATCTAGGATTTGAACTCGGGGCGACAAGTCCATTTCCCATGTCTTTAACCATTACACCACGCGCTACATTAAACCATATAATGTTGTATAAATTAGCAATGATGTAGCAATGATTTACAATAGAATTGCATTGTAAATGATTTTATCATAGAAATACATTTAAAATGAGTTCGCCATATTAATTGTCGGTCGATATTTCCCGCCTCGGGATATGTTTGATGAAACAAATAGTTAAATAAAGGAAATGTTTTATATGAATACAAAACATGAAACATATTAGATTAAATTATTTGCATTAATGAATAAATAATGTCTCGATTGATTTTTTTCTCAATCTCTGATAGAATTCATATTTTGTTAAGTATGTAAATGACGACATATGAGTCATTAAGTTTTATAATCCCACCGGGATAAAATATCGAGTTATTTTTTTTGTTTTTTTTGGTAAAACCAGAAACTTCACGAAATTCAGCAGTCATCTCTATCTTCAAATAAGAACATTCAAAGCTCTAAAAAAAATCATGAATATGTATTAATGCTGTAAAAAAATGTTTAAATATAGTCGGTGTAGAGGCCTATTGTTGGTATCAGCCAGGCAGCAAGGGAGTCTATCCTCTTTTCCCTAACGCTAGACCAAGTAATATCCTGGAGGGGGCTATTTGCCTCATACCCCACTTGTATGGGCTGGGCACAAGGCCTCGTTTTAACGTGGGCCCATCCACAAGCCGAAGCTCATGGGTGGGAAAGAACAAAAATTGCGTCGATCCCTTCGGGGGGGGGGGCAGGCGCTGGGCAATAAACCCAGCCCTGCTCCCAAGGGGTAGTTATTGCCTGGGAGGATACCCCCTGGGATCGACGCGATTGATTTTGACTTAACTGGTCCAGTGGCCGAAGCACACTGGACCCCCCTCCCTGAAGGACGAGAGGGGGGTTAATGTCCTGGGTATGATGTTAAACTACATCTAATGGTGAAGTTCCAGTTAGGAGCTTTAGGGAGTGTGGAGTACCCCTTCATTGCTATTGCTCCCAGGTCCATTATGACTCTGGATGGTAGTATCTGTTCGGATCCCATCTATGGGTTAAATAGAAAAAAGGAGTTTGAAAAAATTGAGTTTGAAAAAAAATTACCAATCCAAGAATGACTCAAATAAAACCCTTATTGGGTTATTTTATGCCGAAGACATTTTATCTTATTCATTCTTGATGGGTATTCTATTTTTTAAAGTTTTTTTAAACACATTTTTTCTATTTAACCCATAGATGGGACCTTAATAGGTACTACCACTTTCGGGTCAGGGTGGTCCTGGGACTAATGCCGATGGAGGGGTACTCCACACTCCCCAAATCTCCATAACTGAAACTTCACATTTGATGCAGTTTAACGTCATACCCAGGATACTAAGACCCTCAGCCACCCTTTTAGCACATATACGATAAAAAGGGTTAGGGGTTGCGAAAAAAGCAATCATATAGATGCTAGGGCTTGATGTGACCGGAGGTAACCTTTCCGACCACCCGTCTAGCTTAAGTAAGGACCAAAGTGGAGTGCTGCATGTCATAGACTGCTCAGCCACCAGGATTATCCTTAAGTATCACGTGTCGCCACATACGGTCAACAGGTGGCCGCATTGGGGGATTTTACACCTCTGCAGAGGTGCAGTCGGTGTATCATTCTGTGATTAAAAAGATAGAATATATCAAGAGAAGTCTACAGAGCATATTTGTTAAATATTGTCAAGATCTTCTCTATATATCTTGATTGATTCATCTATTAATAATGGAGATTCGGTCTCTATTTTTCTGTAACCGAAACTACGTCACTGCTTTCTCACAATACCGAAAATCGTCAATACATGGAATAAACTTTTCTTACTCTCATCCCTTTTTCTCACTAACAAGAAGTTAACTAAAAAAGTTTACAAATAGATAAATACCTACAACTAAGTTTCAATTTCAAATTGTTTTATTTTTTATTTTGGACCATATAACCTTTAAGCACCCCATCTGCGATCTCGATTCATAAGGACATGTTTTTCATTTACACCGTCAAAATCCAGTTGTTTAACAGACGATTTAGGGGTTAGGGTTAAGGGTTAGTTTTATAACTTAAAAAAAAAAACTCTAAAAATCGTTTGTTAAACAACCAGATTTTGACGGTGTAAATGAAAAAAATATCCTTACGAATCGAGATCGAAGATGGGGTGCTTAAAGGTTATATGGTCCTTTATTTTTACTCCCTTAATAAATTTTATGATTTTACTTACTTATGATACAAACCCCTGACATTGGATTTTTAACTCCTATCCACTCAGGCAATATCTTTCGAAAATAATTTTTACACAGCCCGGAAAGTGTTTTTTTTTTTTTTTTTTTTTTTTTTTTGCTAGTCTTAATAATGTTGGTATTACATTCAAATTGTATGTCTAAAAACCAGGACAGTTTCCCAAAATCAGTCATTTTGATTTGATTTGATTTGTTCTTGTTTTACGGCATATCAACCTCAATGGGTCATTTAATGCCAACTACGTTTTTGAAATAATTTGGTGATAATGTTTAATTTTCTAAAGGTTTTTTTTTAACATATTTTTTGTGAATGAAACTTTTAGATGATTTTTTTAACATATATTTTTGTGTATAGTCATTTTGAATCTTGAATTTAGACTTGTTTTAATTTTATTGAACCTGCTTCAGTTTTTGAATCAATTAATATATCATCTAATATAATAATATCCCATAATAATAAAATGATTGATATTGTGAAACGATCCTATCGTAACAATCTGCATTTTGTTTAAACATCTGAACACTTAATCATTTAATTGCATCTCTTTTGTATCTATTTTGTACTGTAAATTTATTGTACAAACAAACGGTCGTTGTTTTCCTTACTTCAAAAGAAATCGACCCCTTTTTTTTGTCTGTGCACTTAATTCCTATTTACAACCCTTCAAAACTCAGGGTTTAATCAGTACAATTTTCAGGGATAACATTCCCTATACGTGTTGTGTGTAAAACTCATGTTGACTATGTCCAAAGAATCCGGGAAGACCATTCGCACAATTGCCAAGACTGTTTTATGAAGAGTATTATTCCCACCCTTATTTTTCCCTGAACGAAACTGTTGCAAAGAAATGGAGGTTCAATTACGAAAACGACTTCCATTTTCCCCAATAAATATGAAAAAGAGAAGAAGAATATAATAGGCAGAGAAAAGAATTAATAAAAAAAAAAACTTATTCTCAGCAGGTCTTTCGGATTCACTACTCACTGTTTGGTATTGATCAATGAAAAAAAAAAAAAAAAAAAAAAACAAAACAAATGTGGGAGGTAATCGTGGATAAAAAAAAAAATCTACCGAGAGGCTAGCTAACTCGGTTGGGTGAGAACGGACAGAAAAGGTTAATGAGTGTGAGAAAAGGTTATGTCATAAAATGCACACGCTGGCATATTAAAAGAATTTAATTTTACACTTCAATTCGACAACGTTACTTTTTTTTTTTTTTACTATTAGAAAACAATGGTGAATTGTTTTCAACTGGTTAACTTTCTCTTTTCTCTCTCTCTCTCTCTCTCTCTCTCTCTCTGTTTAGTACACAAATGCATGCATCCAAATATTCTCCCTTCAGCTATGGGTAAATATAGAACAGACTGGGCTCTTTAACCTTGGCATGGCAACTAGTCTAGGAGAAGGAAAACTCCGAATTCAAACTTGTTCAAACTCCGCTTAAGAAATTGACCGCCGGAAGAGGTGGGGTGAAAATACGAATCCAATTATTTCCCTTCAGATATGGGTAAATAGTAGGCAGACTGGTATAAACTTGGTATAGCAACCAGTCTAGGAGAAAGGAAACTCTGAATTCAAACTTGTTCAAACTCCCTTAAGAAATTGTCCTTGTGTCGTATCCTGCTCGTGGCGGAGGAGGTTGGGTAAAAGCACGAATCCAATTATTTTCAGTTAGGGCAGGTTTAGGGGTTAGGGTTAGGAGGGGTTGGTAAATATATACAAAGTCTCAAATGTGGAACTGCCAGTGACAAACTAGCTACAATAGCAATGATCTACCAATTAATATAGATATATATGACTAGATAAGTAGATAGATATAAGCATCACCTGTCGACTGGGATAGGGAATACACCAACTGCACTTCAACAGAGGGGTAAAATCTCTCAAAGGGGTCACCTGTTGGCCATGGGTGGTGACCCGTGATGCTTAAGGACGGAATCCTGGTAGTTGAGCAGTCAATGACATGCAACACTCCAATTTGGCTCTTACTTAGGCTATACGGACGGTCGGAGAGGCCCGCTCCGATCAGCTGGTCACGTCAAGCCCTAACACCTATATGATTGCCCCAACCTAATTGCTCTTATAGCAAGCCCCAACCCTTTTTATATGTGCTAGAAGGTGGTGGCTGAGGGTCTAATGTGAAGTTACTATTTGGGAATGGGGATGTGGAGTACCCTTTTTGCTATTACTCCCAGGTCCACTCTGAACCAGTGTGGTAGTGCCTGTTAGGGTCCAATCTATGGATTAAATCGATTTTTAAAAATAAAATTTTGTTAAAATTTTTGTTTAAAACAAAAAAATTGAATGCCCATCAAGCGTGAATAGAACAAAATGTCTTTGGCATAAAATAACCCAACAACGGTTGACATGCCATAAATCCAACAAAATAAACCAAATCATTTTCTTCAAAATCAAAGATACTTTGGTGATCATTCCAGGTGCACCAACTCCCACTGGTAGGTATTTACTCAACCCGTTCACAACCTGACACAAGCCGCAAGTATGGGGCATCCAGCGAGGTTCGAACTCGCTATTCAGTAGTAATGGATTTGCGAGACCAGCTTGCTAACCATTATACCACAACGGGACGCCATTAGCTATAATTGGTATCACCATCACCTCATGTTCCACAGCTTTTTCAGCTGGCAAGATCCAATTATCTAATAAGTGGTAAGATAATTAGTATTAATTGTATTATTCGGACTATTGTCCTCAACTTCATTGTTATCTGTACAATTGGACACATAGCCTAGTGGATAAGGAGTTAGGTTATGACAGTTCTAAGTGACAGTTATCTCTGGACTGCATGTTCAATCCTGGTCAGGGGCAGCAGTAACATGGAATAATAATTAACACAGCTTAACACCCATACCCCAGCTATAGTTAGCGGAGTGAGAACAGGATACTCCCGTGGACTGAATAAATGGTTGGGTTCAAAGTTCCGTGATGGCTCCCAATTACGACAAGGTTCCCGTTCACTTTCCAAAAGCACGACACCACCATTTATACAATTGTCTCCCCTTTGGGAATGATGTTGATAATGGAAAAGGGTTAGTATTATTTGGATTATTCAGACTATTGTCCTCATCTTCATTGTTATCTGTACAACGTTTCGGTCGATGTACTCTCCGGCCTTCTTCAAGTATTTCTTGTCATAATCGGGAGCCATCTGGACTGAATAAAGGGTTGGGTTCAAAGTTCCGTGATGGCTCCCGATTACGACAAGAAGATTCCCGAGTCCGACAAGAAATACTTGAAGAAGGCCGGAGAGCACATCGGCCGAAACGCTGTACAGATAACAATGAAGATGAGGACAATAGTATAAAGTAAAGTAAAGTCGTCGGGGCGGCCTAAAGTCGGTATCAGCCAGTCAGCGAGAGAGTCTATCCCCTTTTCAATAGCGCTAGACCAAGGAGATTGTTTTTGCGTCTGAGGTGGAGCGCCACACCTACCATCAACTCCTTACTTTACCGCACAGATCCCTGTGCTACTCATACGCTGAGTTGGCGAGGACCGGTATCAGACTAGGAACCTTGTGGTTTTTAGCCGAACACTCTACCGACTGAGCTAACCCGGCCCCACGAATAGTATAAATAATACTAATTATCAAGCCTCATCCCAAAAATTCAGAGAAGAGGTAAGATGCTATGATTTAAAAAAAATCATTGAATTTCATTGATTGAGCATGCCGATGAGTGGGGTGGTGGTCCTGTTGTATGCAGTTAATATGATTGTTGATTTCTATACTCTTCCTGGCCACTCTGGGCATATCTGTTTGAATATCCTGAGTGGCAGGATACTTCCTTCTGCTCCAGTGTCCACTTTAACTGAGAGTTTTGCTGGCAGGTGTTCCATCTAAGAGATTTTGAAATTGATTTTTGCTTAACTTCTGTCCGGTTGTCCGTAGTATTCACAGCATGGAGCCCTAATGTGTCTACACTATCATTGTCTGTATCGCTATTATTTTCTACGGTGTGGGGTGTCTTTGTTGTATCAGCCTCGGGGGATATCTTTTTGTTCTATTGTAACTAGGAGCGAGGCCTTCTGTCATCTCTCCTTTTTGACTTGCATGCTCTCGTCCGTTGGTTGCGTTTACCTAAAATTCACGTCACGGGCTCCCTGACTTCACACGCATTTTATACACCGGGTGAACCCCGTAACGGCGTCTACAAAGGTGGCTGACTTCTGATTTAGGTCGGAAAATTAAAACGGAAAGTTTTTTGGTGGTACCCAATGACAGTTTAACTACAGTCTATGAATTAACATTTTGCGAATTGGGTGACGGTTTTAGGGGATTAAGATTGTTTTTAATTACGTATTGCTTAAAAAAATAAACAACTAAACCCCAAATTACTATACATTTAATTAACCATTGAAATTAATTATTGAATCTATTATTGAGACAGTTGTTTGTGTTAGTATTGCAATGTATAATTTCAATTAAACTTAGTTTAAAAAAATATTTTTCAACATTAAATGTATAATTTGGATTTTTTATTGTTTTTTTTAAGCAATACGTAATTAAAAACAACCTTAATCCCCTAAAACCGTCACCCAATTCGCAAAATATTAATTCATAGACTGTAGTTAAACTGTCATTTGGGTACCACCTAAAAACTTTCCGTTTTAATTTTCCGACCTAAATCAGAAGTCAGCCTTTGCTTCTATGTGTTTTTTGTTTCTATTTTGGTAGCTTTTCCTAACGTCATGATTCTGTCTCGTTGATTATGTAGTTGGTTTGTAGGTTTTTACGGCATATCAAACCTTCTTGGATTATTTTATGCCAAATACATTTTGTTTTATTCATTCTTCATGGGTACTCAATTTCTTAAACACATTTCTATTTTTTTCTATTTAACCCATAGATGAAACCCTAACAGGTACTACCACTCTGGGTCAGGGTGGACCTGGGAGTAATGACGATGAAAGGGTGTTCCTCACTTCCGAGAGATTCAGAAAAGGAACTTTCCCATTTGATGCAGTTTAACATCATACCTAGGACACTAAGACCCTTAGCTACCGCTTTCTAGCACATATATGATAAAAAGAGTTGGGGTTGCCATAAGGGAAATATGGTTGGAACTATCATATAGGTGCTAGGGCAACCGATTGATCGGAGGGGGGCTCTCTGATTGCCCGTCTAGTCTAAGTAAGGGCCAAAGTGGAGTGTTGTATTTCATGATTTCATGGATTGATCAACCAACAGTATTCCGTTCTTAAACATTACGGGTCGCTACCCACGGCCAACAGGTGGCCCCATTTGGGGGGGGGGTCCTACCCCTCTATAGAGGGACTGTCGGTGTATTATTCTGTCCCAGCCAACAAAAAATGAAATCTTCATAAAACATTAGTAGGGATGTACTTATATATATATATTTTACCCAACCACTCCACACTAGCAGGGTGTGGCACAAGGTCAATTTCTTAAGCGGAGGTTTAACAGATTTAAATTCAGAGTTTTTCTTCGAGACCGCTCAAACAACAGGATTCCGTTCTTAAGCATTACGGGTCACCACCCACCGCCAACAGGTAGCCCATTGGGGAGGGAGGATTTTACCCCTCTGCAAAAGTGCAGTCAGCGTATTCTACAGCCTCACCGACAGGGCGTTCTGTTAGTAGTAGAGAAGTATCAACGTTTTCGGTTTAGTTAACGGCATTTCTGCTACCTTGCAATTTTTAGGAAGATTAATGAGCTTGATAAATATACGATCTATCGACGTGATAGAAATGTCTGTAGCATTGTGTGTGTGTGCGTGTGTATGCGTGCGCGCACGCGCATCTATGTAGATGCCCCCTTCTCCTACACTTCAATCTCTTCTCTAATCTGTTCTGTAAGCGACAAAAACCTCATTGAGACAATACGCGCACGCGCACACAGACACAACGTTTTTTTGCGTATGATGTTCATTCATTGGATTTTAGAGAACGAACATGCGTTGGTTCATTCATTCATTCGTTTATTCGCCGTAAAAAATAAAAAATAAAAACCAGAAAATGAATAAATAATTTAAGCTTCTTTTTTTTCTTTCCTCTCATCAACAGTCGTATTTCAAAACATACTTCCATTATCTCTCGTACACACACACTTTCGACACATTATTTCATTCGTTTAACGCATTTACCCCAAGTTTACAAATACACGGTGTGTTCAGTCGAATATGTTCAATAAAATAACACCGATCGATAGACACGGTTCGTTTACATATCAATAAAGTTCTGCACTTTTCCTACACACACACACACACACACACACACATACACACACACATTTATACGTATGAAAACTTGTATTTATTGTATAGTCTGACTAAAACCTTGAATTCGTTTATTGTTTTTTTTTTTTGTGTTGTTTAATTGTCACATATGTCAAAGGTTCGACTCAGACACATCAACTCTGTCAGTTTAAGAGAAATTTAATATCTACTTAACTTACCAATGCTCTCTTTCTTTGTGTATTTTTCAACCCAACCAAGAAAATTTTTTATATTTTATTTCCTTATATATATATATATATATATATATATATATATACACACAGTTATTTTTTCACGTATTCTTTTCAGTTAAACAAATTGTGAGTTGATTTGAAAAAGAAGAAAGAATATCTGTAGTACATGGCTTTTTTATATTCGAAAAAGATTTTATTCAACATTATTTTTCGTTTCTTTCTCTCGTTTTATTCATTCTTTCTTTTTCGTTTTATGTATATAATGTGTATATGCCTATGTATGAGCGTGTATGTTTGTATGAGCGTGTATGTTTATATATGCGTGTGTATGAACATACATGTGTGTGTTTGTGTGTGTATGTCTATATGTATATGTTTGTATGTGTCTATATGTATATGTTTGTATGTGTCTATATGTATATGTGTGTGTGTGTGCGTATGTGTCTATGTGTGTGTGTGTGTGTGCGTATGTGTCTAAATGTATGTGTGCGTATGTGTCTATATGTGTGTGTGTGTGTGTGCGCGTATGTGTCTATATGTATGTGTCTATATGTATGTGTGCGTATGTGTCTGTGTGTGTGTTTGTGTGTGCGTATATCTGTGTGTGAGTGCGTATATGTCTATATATATGTGTGTGTGTGTGTGGTGTGTGTGCGTATAAGCCTATGAGTGTGTGTGTGTGTGCGTATATGTCTATATATATATATATATATGTGTGTGTGTGTGTGCGTGCGTATGTGTCTATATGTGTGTGTGTGTGCGTGCGTATGTGTCTATGTGTGTGTGTGTGCGTGCGTATGTGTCTATATGTATGTGTGTGTGCGTGCGTATGTGTCTATATGTGTGTGTGTGTGTGCGTGCGTATGTGTCTATATGTGTGTGTATGTCTATGTATGCGTATATGTTTCTCTCTATGTATGCGTATATGTCTGTGTGCATATATATGTATATGTATATATATATATATATAAAATATATATATATATATATATATATATATATATATATATGTGTGTGTATATAGATGTGTGTGTGTGAGCCGAATCTTCTTTTTACGTCCCACGTCTATCTGAGAATTAACACATTTTTTCTTATCTGATTCTTTCCTTTTCTTCATTTTGGGTCTTTCTTTCTTGTTTTCAACTACATCTTCGATACCCCTACTCTCTCTCTCTCTCTCTCTCTCTCTCTCTCTCTCTCTCTCTCTCTCTCTCTCTCTCCTTTCCAACTTTCCCCTCTCTCTTCTGGTCTTTCTTATCTCCTCTATTATTCTCTCCATCTCAAATCTCACCCTTTGTTCTATAAGTTCTTCTTCTTCCTTCAACATTTAATATTTTTCTTTCTTTCTCTTCTACATTCGTTCTGTTGTTTCCACCTTCTACCCAGCGAGGCCAGGGTGTTGCAACACTATCAAGCTCTTCTAGCCACACTACAGCGTTACACGCACATTATGCCACCCGAAGTAACACACAGCACCTGTCGACAGTATCGGCAGCCTGCTTACTCACCTTCCTTTTCACGCTTCTTTAAAACTGAAAGTGAAAGTAGAAAACACTTGTACAACGATGCAAAAGGAAGTTGACAGTCACAAAATATCTTTGTGTTTTGTGTATTATTCTATAGACAGGATAAGGAAAATTGAAATGAACACAAGAAATCATGACATCGTGAATCCTTTTATAGAGGAAAGGTTCGACTTTCTCTTCTTTCTTTCTTTCTTCTTCTTTCTTTCTTGCTTTCTTTCTTCTTTCTTTCTTCTTTCCACATGGATTTAGAGCGTCGATGTAGTATAGTGAAGTAGATTGTTTTCTTTGTATACTTGTGAAGTGAACCGAGTACCGATACTGCTTATGTAAAATAATAATAATAGTAATAATAATATTGTGTACTAAGTATCTATAAATAATAATATATAAGTATCTATAGCGTTTAGGTTAACGAATAATAATAATAATAATAATAATAATAATAATATTGTGTACTAAGTATCTATAAATAATAATATATAAGTATCTATAGCGTTTAGGTTAACGAATAATAATAATAATAATAATAATAATAATAATAATTCCTTGTATAGATAGGGACTAAGTATCTATAACGTTTAGGTTAACAAAAAAACACTAGTCAAAACCGATATGTAAAACTCGTGATTAGTAAAATAATAACAATTATAATAGATCTGGAAATCAGAGGAAGAATTGAGACCATCCAGAATGCTGCAATCTGCCAGAATACCCAGAAGAGTCCTGGAGACCTGAGGAGACTTATTGTTATTCAGACTCCAGGGAAATATCATCAGCTGATGCTGGTGTGAAAAACTAATAATAATAATAATAATAATAATAATGTAATTGGTGCCCTAGGAACGGTCCCCAGGGATCTGGAAAAGAATCTGGATGAACTGAAAATCAGAGGAAGATTCGAGTCCATCCAGACTACAACATTGCTGAAATCGGCTGGAATACTCAGAAGAGTCCTGGCAACTTGAAGAGACTTGCTGTCACTCAGCCTCCTGTGAACTACCGACTAAGGCGGGTATGAAAACTCTAATGGAGTGAAATTAATAATAATAATAATAATAATAATAATAAACCCTTTTATAAATTCACCTTTCTTGAAATGAACACCGAACAAGAGAAAATACACACGCGCTTGCGAAATTTAGAAAGCCTCAACTGCTGCTGTTTTCACCTTTCGTACGGAATCATTTACGGTAAACGAGCCTTGGAAATGACCCCGCCGTGAATATTGAACGGGGGACTCTAGGGTCATTTCCCCCATAGCAATGGCGTAACCACCGAGCCATCACCACGGTTTACTTTGATTTCTGGCACAAGCTTTCACACCTCCTCCCCCACTCCCCCCTCCTCTTCCATTTCACACACGCATGTTGATATAAACACTTTTCGACGGAGAAAAACATAAACATTTTTCTCTGTCGCATTTATATTACTCAATATCCCCCCCCCCCCGCTACCACCATTTCTTTCATTCATTGATGCACACGCATTTATGGCACAACAGACACACGTGTGTGTGTGTGTGTGTGTGTGTTCTGTGATGCAACTACCTCCATAGGATAAAGTTACATTTCATTTTCTTACGTATCGTAGCATTATAACGGAAGAGGCTACTTAGCCGATTCCGGTCAAATAGACAAACCTGCTTTTAGGCTTATTTAGCCGGTCCTCGTAAAATAGATAAACCTACTTTTATGCTTATTTTACTGTTGCTGTAAATATTTATTATGAATGCAACTAATGTTAAAAATAACAACACAGGTTTAACACAAAAGTTTATTTATATTCATTTATATTTATATTTTGGGCAGGATAAAGATGCAAAAAAATCTGGTTGAACTTGCACAAAGGTGTCAAAATTAAAGTGACCCAGAAAAAACAGAACCCAAATTATTTATTTATTTTCCCATTAAACTAACCTTAAACTCCAACCCCACCCTAACCCCTAACCCTAACCCTAAACCCCCCTAGTTAAAATTAACAGCGTTATTACAAAATTTGTGGGTTCTGTTTATCAGAACGATACTAATACAAGTCGGTCTCGTAGACAATTGATGAGTAGATTCAATGAGCGCCCAATGACTGAGGCCCTGTATCAGACTATATTTTTTACATCTGGCGGAGTGATCTATTGTCGGTATTAGCCGGACAGCGAGGAAGTCTATCCTCTTTACGCTAGCGCTAGATTTGGGAGATTTTTTAGGTGTTTTTTCTGAGGTGGAGCGCTACACCTTCCGTCAGTTTCTCACTTAACCGCACAGATCAGATTACTCGATCTGTGCTACTCATGCGCTGAGTTGGCGTGGACCGGTATCGAACCAGGAACCTTGCGATTCCTCGGCGAGTGCTCTATCAACTGAGGTAAACCGGCACCTAAGATAAAATTAATTTTGGCGAGCAACCCCTATGATCTTGAAAAAGGGTCTCGAGCAATTGGAGATCCTTAGGTACCACTAAAATACGTCATGTGATCAGTTTAGGCCATTTTGAAGGAAGAAACGTAAATATTTTTGAACTTTAAAAAAAAAATCTCGCAAAAAGAAATAATAAACATAGAGAGTTGTTACAAATAGTTAATTCAAATATCAAATTATCCGATTGGGAAAAATTACTCACCGTTATCTTGAAAAATAAGTAAAACAATCAGTTTTTTTTTTTACAACAGGTCAATTTCTTTATTGATATATTTTTAGCAGAATTCTGTATTCATGGTTCTTTTACTAAAAAGCTCTCGCATCTAAACTTATAAAAATGTTCTAATAGAATTATTCAGACTCTTATCTTTATAGAAAAAAAGTAAAAAACCGTTTTTTGTGGGTTTATCTTTTTTCATATTTCATAAAATAAAATAGGGGAGGTAGACCTCGTAAAAAAAATATTCCCAAAATATATTTTAGGAAAAAACTATTTCAGACATATTTACATCAATTAATTGTGGAAATTTTCGTGAAAATCGGACAATTAATTGATTTTTCATAGAATTAAAAAAAAAAGCCTCTAGTCATTTGTTTTTGGCTATGTTAAATTTCAATAGATTTAACGGTACGAAAATGTAAACATTGTTTTTCGTTCATAATTTTCATTATTTCCGTAAGCTGAAAAGCATTTTTTTAAAATCATCAGGAGTTTTTTTTATTTTTTTTTTTTTTTCATGTTTCTTCTTTCGAATGGACCAAAAAATGTCAAGATAATATTAACCTTTATGCAAGTTTCATTGTGTTAAATATAGGGGACAGATAAATTTCGCAGGGAAAATTGATGGTACCTAGAGATCATAGGAATAATCGAAACCATCTAAAACATGTTTTTGCTATAAAAGCAATATTGTCGGGACAATCATATACGTACTAGGGCTTGATGTGACCAGTCTAAAGATCAGAGGTGTCCTTTGCGACCGTCCGTCTAGTTCAAGTAAGGACCAAAGTGGAGTGTTGCATGTCATGGACTGCTCAGCCACAAGGATTCCGTTCTTAAGCATCACAGGTTGTCATCCACAGCCATCTATATAATCGCTAACAGATGCTATTAACGTACGATACACACGAATGCTTGTATAGGCAACAGTGCAGAGACATACCCGTAAAATATTTCAATATTTGCACGAACGTTAAAGATATGTATGCATATATACTACCATGTGGAGGCGCGTAGTGTAATGGTTACCGTCGTAAGAAATGAACACGGACGAGTTAAAATACTGAACAAGCATTTCACATAGCACTGGTACTCTTGTAAAGGTATGAATCCACCTATTCTGCCCCCCCCGGTTATGGGTAAGACTGGGTTCTTTAGCCTATTTTCTGCAACCTGTCGAGGAGAAGGAAAACTCTGAATTCAAACGTCTTAAACTCCGCTTAAGAAATTGACCTTGTATAACATTCTACTGGTGCGGAGGTATTGGGTAATCACCACACACACACACACACACACACACACACACATGTATATGTGTGTGTGTGTGTGTGTGTGTGTGTGTGTGAGCAAATCAAAAAGAAGTGGGAGGCGTTCACCCGGTGATCGATTGGTGTTCGTTATTTATCTCGCATCCCACGTATACGGGTGTGATACAAGGTCTTTTTAATGTGGGGCCACCCACGAACCGAAGCTCATGGGATGGTATGTGCAAAAAATGCGTAGAACCGTCGGCATTCCCCTTCAAGTGGGGCGCCTCAGGCACTGGACAATAAACCCAGCCCTGTCCCTTTAAAGGTGTTTACTGGGGTCTACGTCGTTAATTACGTAACCGAAGCACACTCAACCCCCCCCCCGCACCGAGGTCGGGTATTAGTCAGCAATATTAATTTATTAGTGACATTGTTGCCGCCCTGTCAGCTGGAGTAGTAGAATATACCGACTGCACCTCTACAGAAGAGTAAGACCATTAATAGGGTCACCTGTTGGCCGTGGGTGCTGACCCGTTATGCTTTAGTGGCTGAACAGTCCATGACATACAACACTTTACTTTGGCCCTTATTTGGGCTAGACGGACGGTTGGAGAAGCCCCCCCCCCCGATCAATCGGTTGGTCACATCATTCCCTAGCGCCTATATGATTGGTCCGACCGTATTGCTCATCGGGCAAACCCTAGCCCTTTTCATCATATATGTGCTAGATGGCGGGGCTGAGGGTCTTAGTGTTCTGGGTATGACATTAAACTGCATCTTTGGAGCACTGGGGATTGTGGAATAACCCTTTATCGCCATTACTCCCAGATCCACTCTAACCCAGGGTGGTAGCACATGTTAGGGTCTCATTTATGGGTTGAATAGACCAAAACTGAGTTTTAAAGAAATGTTTTTTTTTAAATGAGTAAAAAAAATGGGTACTCTTCCCGGAGAACCGTCCCGGCCTCCTGCCTCAAAATCCGCTAGCCGGTGGCTGCTGAAAAAAAACAAAAAACAACCACCAGCTACGATTGAAGTCCGTAGCCGAAGCGGTGTCACTTGCATTTTTTTTTAAATCAACCAACTTAGGGCTTATCCCCCGAAAACCCAACACCAACCCAACCCTAACCATAACCCTAAACCCCCCTAGTTAAAATTAAGTTTTATTACAAAATTAGTGGGTTCTGTTTTTTTCTGGGTCATCCTGTATACAAGGTGACCCAGAAAAACAGAGCCCAAATTATTTATTTATTTTCCCATTAAACTAAACCCCAACCCCAACCCTAGTTTTATTTTTGCAAGTGACACCGCTTCGGCTACGGACTTCAATCGTAGCTGTTTGTTTTTTTTTTCAGCAACCACCGGCTAGCGATTTTTGAGGCAGGAGGCCGGGACGGTTCTCCGCGAAGAGTACCAAAAATTGAATACATAACAAGAATAAAAATAAAACATCTTCGACATAAAATAAACCTACGGTTGACATACCGTCAAAACCAACCAACCAACCTAACAGGGTTAGTCATAATAAACAAAGAAACCTCAGTATATATAGCGCCGTAGTTATCTTGTAAGATCTGGCACGTAAGCGGTACAAAAACAAACAGATCTGAAATGCTCGTAGTAACACACTCAAGGTGCTTGATTCACACAGGTTCAATTTCGTTTGACAAGTCACAAATTAATTGTCAACCACCGAAATTTATTTAACAATTATTATTCATCATTAAAATTTAAAGAATTAAACAAGAAAAAAGTAACAAAAAAAAGGAGAAAAAAAAAAGGTATTATTTAAGCTCTACGGGGAAATCGATCAATTAATAGCATTAATTAATTTGGGGGGAGGAATAGAACAACGAACTTTGGATTTCAAGGAAAATAGAATAAAAAAATAAAAAATAAATGAATTAGTGAATAAATAAATAAATAAATAAATGAATAAATAAAACATCGTTTTTTTTTCTTGTTCTAATTTTATTTCTATTTTTTATTTATTTATTATTTATTTATTTTTCTCTTTCTTTCTTTTTCCGTTTTTCTTTTCTTTTGGTTATTTCTTTACAAATAAACAAGACTGGCATGTTGATAAAAAAAAATGAAGTTTAGGGGGAGGTTGTGGTTAGAAAGAAAAGAATAGAGATGTCAAAGTAAAGAGAGAGAGGGGGTGAAGGGGAGGATATGTGTAGAAGAAGAGGATGTAGAGAGGAATACAAGGGAGAGGAAGATATGCTAAAGAAAGAGAAGGAAGAGGAGGAAATTGGAAATTGTTGCCGTGATGAGGGAGAGGAAGACAAAGTGTGAAGTAGAAAAGTATGTAAAGAAGAAGAACAAGGGAGAGAGGAAGATATATTAAGAAGAAGAAGAGGAGGAGGATTTGATGAATAAGAGAGATGTCGAGGTGAGGAGAAGGAGGAGTATGTAGCGAAGAAGAAGAGGGAGTAGAGAAGATTAAGAGGGAAAGGAGAGGGAGGAAGGTGGGTCGATGTAAAAGAAGAGTTAAGAAAAGGAAGAAGAGGGGGAATATTTGGGGAAGAAGAGAGGTTGAGGGGAGGAGGAGAAGTGAATGTAAAGAAGAATAAGAGGGAGAGAAAGATATCCTAAAGAAGAGGAAGAGGGAGATTTGATGAAGAAGAGGGAGGAAGAGGAAGAAATTTGGATTAGAAGAAGAGAGATGTCGAGGTGAGGAGAAGGAAGAGGTGAAGGATGTGATGAAGAAGAAAAAGAAGGGGATGTAGGGAGGAAGAAGAGGGTGCACCGAAGAAGATGAAGAAGATGAGGAGGAAGAAGAAGATTTGCAGAAGAGAGATGTCATGGTGAGAATAAGGGGAAAGATTTAGTGAAGAAGAAAAAGAAGAAGAGAGAAGTCAAGATAATGATGATGATGAGGAGGAGGATGGTCTGAAGAATAGGAGGAAGGTGAAGATGCGATGAAGAAGATGATCAACACTAGGAAAAGAAGAAGAGGAATGTTGAGATGAAGAAAAGGAAATGGGGGAAACGACGAAGAAGAAAATACAAGAAGAAGAAATAATGAAGAAGAAGAAGAAGAAATAATGAAGAAGAAGAAGAAGAAGAAGAGAAGAAGAAATAAGAAATGAAGAAGAAGAAGAAGAAGAGAAGAAGAAGAAGAAGAAGAAATAATGAAGATGAAGAAGAAGAAGAAAAAAACAAGAAGAAGAAGAATAAGAATGAAGAAGAAGAAGAAAATACAAGAGAAGAAGAAGAATGAAGAAGAAGAAGAAAAAATACAAGAAGAAGAAGAAATAATGAAGAAGAAGAAGAAGAAGAATGAAAGAAGAAGAAATAATGAAGAAGAAGAAATAATGAAGATGAAGAAGAAGAAGAAATAATGAAGAGAAAGAAGAAAAATGAAGATGAAGAAGAGAAGAAGAAATAATGAAGAAGAAGAAATAATGAAGAAGAAGAAATAATGAAGAATGAAGAAGAAAGAAGAAATAATGAAGAAAGAAGAAAATGAAGAAGAAGAAATAATGAAGAAGAAGAAGAAGAAGAAATAAGAAATAATGAAGAAGAAGAAGAAGAAGAAAGAAGAAAGAAGAAGAAGAAGAAGAAGAAATAATGAAGATGAAGAAGAAGAAATAATGAAGAAGAAGAAGAAGAAGAAGTGAGGGGTGCTAAACGCACGTGCACGTGCACTCTCACGCAAAATATACGGACACACGCACAGGGCGGATCAGCAAAAGATGCCAATAACAAAGTGCATACTAACTTTATGTTCGCATGTGACACGAGGTGGCGGGGGGTAGAAGACTTTTCTTTCTTTCTTTCTTTCTTTTTTTAATTTACTGAAATGAGCAACTGATTGTCAGGTTAAAAAAAGAAGAAAAAAAGAGACGATAGTCAAAAATAGATTTTTTGTAAAATAAAATAAAAAAAGAATAAAATAAAAATAAAAATAAAATTAGTAAATCAGGAAAGAAAAAAAAAACAGAAAAAAAAAGAATACAGTGATTGTTTCAACAAAACAAAAAATTAGTTAATTAAATAATTTGTAAACCTTTTTAATTTTCACGAATTAGTGAAATACCCCGTGGTCTAAATAGGCCAGATTAAATAGCGCGCTAAGGGTAACCTGAAACCAAATTATTTTTAGTCCTTATTTTTCCGATGCAGGTATCATTGGGGAATGAGAAACATTTTGGTAAAGGAGCCAACCTCTGCCAGGCTACAGTTTTAATCATGTAACCAGAAGCAGAATTTTTTTAGACCTAATTATTTCAATGCAGGTATCATTGGGGAATGAGAAAAAAATGTGTCAGGCTACAGTTTTAATGATCTACCATTAGCTCAGTCGGTAGACCAACCGTCTAGGAATCGCAAGGTTCCGAGTTCGATACCGATCCCCGCCAACTCAGCATATGAATAGCACAAATTGGGTAATCTTATCTGGGTAGTAAAGTGGGGAGCTGACGGTAAGTATGGCACTCCACCTCAGCAAAACAATCTCCCCTAGTCTAGTGCTAGCGGAAAGGGGATAGACTACCACGCTGTCCAACTGATATCGGGGTAATTCCATGTCAAATCATCCAGAAAAATGTAAAATTGTCACCCATCCCTTCAATTTTTCTTAAATTTTGTATAGGTGTGGAGTATGTTAAAGTTTCTTTGAGGGTCACGTTGTGGATCAGCCTGGTGGCCATTTGGCTGTCTTTGATGTTATTTGTTTTAACGCATGTACCGACAAAGAAGCATACATGGACTCCATAACAACGCAAACACATTATATGTAAGTAATCTTATTCTGATTATATCGTTTTTTAGACCAGCTCAACAAAAGTATTGAGCATTTTTATATTCATTTATAATTACGACTTATTCAGTTAATTATTTGTATTCACAGTCATATATATATATATATATATATTTATATATGTGTGTGTGTGTGTGTGTGTGGTGATTGCTGCTTCTTCACAGAATAAGGCCATTTCTACAAGTATTTCAGTTGTGAGTAGTTGTGAGCACGCGGATGGCCCACGGATCCAGCTTGTTTTTCTGTACTCTGTCAAACATGAAACCCTCAACATACAGGCCCTGCCACACAGATCGAACTTCAATATGGGAAATGTTTCCATGGTGTGTCATGTGTTGCTTCAGGAGGGAGGGCTCAAGTCACCTTACCTCAAACTTCTCACAGCTACCATCGGCCTGTCTTTCCATGGGGATGTGTATCCAGCCCACCCCTTTTGTCAATTGATCCTTATCGCTGAACGACTTCCGCAAGGGCATCGATGTCAGCCCCATATCGAGATGCCCCCCTGTCACGATACCAGTACGTAGTTTGGTGTTTCCCAGTCTCTCAAGAACAGGAAGTGTCAAGACATTCCAGGTGGCTATTCTTGCCTTGTTTATGTGTTGCAGTATTTTTCTTGTTTTCAGCCCAGCTAGTGTGGACATCCGTCGATACGCTGGTTTCTGGCCAGCTTGGTAGGTGAACCGGCATATGTTTAGGTCACCTTTTCTAGACTCTTAATTCACACATCTGCGTGCTTCCGGCACATCAGGCCTGCACAACTCACCATTCCTCAATCACTCTGGAACTTGTAGAAATATCTGCACATGTTTTGTTTTACATGTTGTGCGCTTGTGCGACACGCACCGCATGCTCTCCTCCCCAAAAGTCAAGTATCAGTGACAAGCCGAGGCAAGATGACTGAGAGACTTTGGGGAACGCAGGTGGATGATCTGACGAGATCTACGGGTCCACCACACCGAGAAAAAAAAAACAAAAAACAAACTAAGTTTTGACTTAGTATAAGTCCACAGGTACCATTTTCTATTAAATAGGTTGCATATTTTTTTTGGAGCATTTGCCAATAGAGATAATACAATATTTACTATTTGAAATAAAAATAAGTTACTTATCTTGAGAGCTGACTTTTCAGATAAAATGGTCTCACCATTTTCATTTTTATATTGGCGAAATTACTCTCATGTCTACGTGAGTAGCCCAAACCGAGAATGGTGGGGGGAGGGCGTATTAGTTCTAACCAGTCATGTTAAATGACAAGACGAAATAAATAAAATGTACACTTTTTTTTTTTAAACATGTTCCTGTAAAACGAAAATTATTAGGGCAGAGTTTTTAGCGTATTTGCCAATAGAGATAATACAATATTATGGTGATTGCCATTTCTTCACAGAATAAGGCCATTTCTATAAGTAGTTTGCTTGTGCGCAAGCAGATGGTCCAAGGATCCAGATTTGTTTTTATGTACCCTATCACATGTGAATCCCTTCCATCACGTATGCGACGATCCGTGACTGAGAAGCCCAGCCCTCGATGGGCAAGCCCTGTCACACAGGTCGGTCAAATGTAGGAGTTGTGCTCGTGACGTCCGTTATGTGCCGCGTATGTAGAGACCGATTCAGGATGGGGTGCTCGATCCACCTTACATCAAACCCCTTACAGCTACCATCGGCCTGCCCTTTCAAGAGAAAGTTTAGCCAGCCCCCACTTCTGTTAATTGGTCCTCATCGCTATAACTCTCTTCCACAAGGGCCTCGATGTCTACCTATATCAAGAAAGTTTGTCATTTGGGGTTTTCCAATCGCTCAGGATCGAGAATTGTCCGGACATTCCAGGTGGCTATTGTTAGCCTGATTTATGTTGCAATATTTTCTTGTTTTCGCCCTGCTAAGACGCAATATATATATATATATATATATATATATATATATTGTGTGTGTGTGTGTGTGTGTGTGTGTGTGTGTTTAGGCAGCATTTCTTCTTGTAGGCATATATTATTGAATAATGCAGCCATTATTTGTCTGCAAATCTTGTCTTTTGTCCTTTCATATTGCCGGATTGTCTTAATAATTCCTGGCATTATAGAAACACAAATATGTAAACAACAATTAAATATTTTAGAAGCACTGCATATTAGACACAAAAATCCAAAACTAAACAAAATAAACTTTGATAATAGCACCAATGTTCTAAAATGCCTATGATTACATTAACAATTTATAAAATAATAATAATATTAAAAATGATAATAAAAACAATAATAATAACAACAACAATAAAATAAACACAACCTATATAAATAGGAAATGGAACAACCCATTGTTATACGGTTTCAGAATTACCCTGAAGATGGCCCACGATAGGGCGGAAAGTACTTGGACAATCATCTATGCCAAATACATCAGATAATTTTCGCCAGATATTATTAAAACAATCTATGATAATATGAAAGGACAAGATTTGCAGACAAAAAATGGCTGCATTATTCAATAATAAATAAATAAATAAATATATAGCCGGGTTAGCTCAGTCGGTAGAGCGTTCGGCTAGAAACCACAAGGTTCCTAGTTCGATACCGGTCCTCGCCAACTCAGCGTATGAGTAGCACAGCGATATGCGCGGTAAAGTAAGGAGCTGATGGTAGGTGTGGCATTCCACCTAAGATGCTAAAAAACAATCTCCTTGGTCTAGCGCTATTGAAAAGGGGATAGGCTGACTGGCTGATACCGACTTTAGGCCACCCTGACGACTTTTTTTTTACTTATATATATATATATATATATATATATATATATATAATCAGAGATTAGATATTATGGTGTTAATATTTCGTAATTACAGTTTCATGCATATTATGCAATTTTGCTTCCTTCCCTGTGCAGCAGTGATTCGGCTTGTGCTGGCGTATTTGCGAGAAGTGCTAGATCATCTGAGTAGTCCACATAGTTTTTGCGGGATATCACCGGCATCTTGGCTTTTTTTTTTTAGCGTGAAGATCTTTTCGTTCATCAGATCAAATAACGTTCGAAGTACGCAGTCTGGACATATTATAAATATAAATTTTGCTAATGTATCTCCTTGTAGGACTCCAGCGACAATGTCAAAGAAATCTGTCATCATCTGATGAACGAACCATTTCTTTTGTGCCTTTGTAGAGCATCATCATAGCATTAACAGCTTCTTTGGAGAGATCATATGCTAGTAGAATTTACTTAATCTTTCTTATGTGCATGGAGTTAAATGCCTTGGAAAATATCTTCAAATAATAGTGTTGCCTCGAAATTTTTTGCTCGAACCCCTTCTACGATTCGAAGAATATTCAGAATCTGAGAAGTTGTGGATCGATTTCTACAAAATCCATGTCGATTTTTCCTAAGGATTTTCTCTATTTCAGGTCGGATGCGATTTAGAAGGACATTGTGGCGTTATTTTCGTATTTGCATGGAGAGTTGTCTGTTCGTTTAATTTCGCTGGTTCCCGCTAGGGGCCTTGGATATTTAAGCGGCTGATTTGAACGTCTCTCGCTCTTTCCCTGCTGCTCGACCTACAAGACACAATGAGGTAGTCTTATGACCACTCTCTTCTCGTTGGGGCTTCGGCCCTTAACACTGGCCACTCACTACTAGTAAGTCTTGTATACGATATATGACTATCCTTTAGTCATGTATCCGTAACTACGTTTTTATGTACATTTAGGTATCTCTTTGATACCTAAATATCTTGTATTTTACCATTCATGAATGTGTCATTATCTCTACTCTTGTATATGTATTTATAGTACTTATGTATGTATGTTTATGTACACCTCTATGTATTATGTACCCTGTTTATTCTGTGCTGTATATAAAATGTTTTATCTATCAACCTTTGTCGGAGTTTTATCCTCAAGTATTATCACTTTGAATCTTACAACATTATAAACTTATGACAGTAAGAGCTATACCTCTGCAGTTCTTAGTGATTCTCAATTGTATTTTGTTTATACGCTGCATTGCATAATTAGAGAAGTACGCCATAAAATTTCCTTTTCTTCCATACTAGTGGGTGGGATATTTCGTCGAGTCCTGTTGCTTTTCTACTTTTTATTGTTTTTAGGACTACGTCCAGTTCATCCTTCGTAAAGAGTCCTAGCTTGATGTCTGGTTGGCTATTAATGATTTATTTTTGTATTATTATCTGCAATTCTAGGGGGGGGGGTTCAAGTAGTTTTCTTGAAGTGCTCTTTCCACTTCATAAGTCTATCTTTTTGGCTGGATACTTTTCTACATCATAAATATGCATTTTTATGAATGGTAAATGAGGACCAGTAATATCGTACAGATCTACTGGTTTGCTTCTTATTTTTGCGTAAGTTCAGACGTAACTTTTCTGAAACGATTCTGTGATCAGTGGATACTCCTTCAAAAGATGAGTACGTCTCGCAGTTAGTAGTGCTGTTTATTCACTTTTTGTTTATTAATATGTAGTTTAGCTGTGCTCTTGAATTATTGTGGTATGTATAAGTCCATAATTCACCATTCCTTTTCTTATATTTGGTGTTTAGGCATACTAACCTAGAATTTGACTAGAAGTTTTGCCTATCTTGAGCATTTATTACCTGTGCGTTGCGTTTAGGAATAAGTCTGACATGGGAATATAGCTCATTGTAAAATTTGGTGATGTCCGTTACATCACTGACGTTAACGGGGCTGTAGCACGAGACGACGGTTGTGTAGGGGTTGCCATTAAATGTGGCAAAGATCATTCTCGGTCGGATTTTCTCTATGCTGCTTTATGATTTTAAAGCACGAGGACTGAGAAGGATTCCTACAATTTCTATGGCGGCATCGACGGAGTTTTTTCCATTCAGATGCCGACACAAAAGTCCACCCATTATCAGTTTCATTATATTTTAGTAATAGTTCACAATGGTAATATCTTGTTTGCATATAAGCTAGTATATTAAGTCTGAGACCTGTCAGCTATTCTTTATATTTAATACATTTATCTTATTTCCACTGAATATTTATATCTATGTTCTTGTATGCATATAAGGTTTATATTCTTATCGATTGAAGACTGTTAGTTCAGGTAATTGATTTTTTGTTTTTTTATATTACTCTTCTTTCAAAACAGTTTCTTCATCTTTCTTGATTTAATTGATCGATTTTTTTGGCATGTCAACCCATCGAGGGTTATTTTATGCCTAGAGGTTAAGGTAATCAGCAATTTTGCCAAATATTAAAAGTATCATTTTCTTTTTTTTTTTCATTTCTGCCAGAATTTCTTTTTAGATGTTCTTACTATTATACATTGATTTTTTCAAACTGGTTGATTTTTACGGCATGTCAACCTATTTAGGGTTATCTTGTGCCTAGAGGTTAAGTTAATCAGCTATTCTGCCAAATATTAAAAGAATAATTTTCTACTTCTTTTATTTCTGTCAGAATTTCCGAGATGTTCCTACTATTATACATCGATTCTTTCAAACCAGCTTTTCATTTTTTTTTTTGGTTTAACTGATTGATTTTAATGGCATGTCAACATATCGAGGGTTATTTTATTCCTAGAGGTTAGGGTAATCAGCAATTCTAACTGTTATGGTAATTTACCACGCACGCATGAACTCTTCCAACTATAAATAGCAGCAGGTTCTGCATTTAAGCGAGAGTTAATATTTCAGCAGATAGCTGATAAGACAGCCTTGCTAGTAACCTTTTTATTTGTATATGTTTGTACTACAGTTCTTTGTTATTATATTTGTTTAACCCCTTTCCTCTCTTGTGTCTTTATTCTGGTCCCATAATCAGGCCACAACACTAACAATCATTAAAATAACCATTTTCTACATTAAAAGTTGCAATGTTGAATTGTTTGCATCTAAATAAGTTTGTGTTTGGATTCTATAAGTGACTTTTTGGACTCTAACACCTAAGCTATAACCTAAACAGAGCGCGTCCTTTGTTGATCCGGGTGTAGTGCGATACGGTTTGTACGTTTGGTTTGATTTTTAGTTATAGGTACCTTCGTTAGCTGTTTTGTTTACTCACCAATGGACGCCCCCACCCTTAGAGATGAATAAAAGTAATTTACTGGCTGAACTGTTTGATCTTGGCCATTACCTTGTGAGTTTCATAGGCCCAGAATCTTGTGAAGCACACCATAGACCTGCTATTGGATTCTTGCGCCTTGTTTTACATCCACCATGCTGCAATCCATGGTTTCCTATGCTATACGCTCTTATGGCGCGTATAATACTTCCACTGAAATTCATATCCAGTGACAAGTCAGAGCGATACTGTATGGTTATGGAGGGCGTGTGTTTGTTTTAATGCCAAGTTTGGCATTTTCGTTTTTATTGCTGCGGAGTTATATGGCTTTTGTTGCTAGAAGGATAGGATTTTCATGATATGATTTTTCCTTCTCGGTGAAAAAAAAGGGAAACTTACAGTTTTAAGTATTTCTAAGTTAGTCCATAAGTCCCTATAAAAAGCCCCTATATTTCTTTGCCTTCTGAGAGTATAAACTTATATAAAACATTGTATTTACCTTGTACCCCACTTGTACGGGTTAGACACAAGGCCCTATTAACGTGGGACCACCCACAAACCGAAGCTCGTGGGTGGCAGGTAAAAAATTGCGTCGATCCCGTCGGCATTCCCCCTCAAGCGGGGCGCCTCAGGCGCTGGGCAATAAACCCAGTCCTGCCCCTTTAAATCGAGGGGGCAGGTATTGCCTGGGGGGATAGCCCCCTGGGATCGACGCTATTAACTTGTAAAGATCCAGGGCCGAAGCCACTGGACCCCACCCTGTTGGGCGGGTTTATAAACTTATATAAAACATTATATCTAGTCTAGGGAGTTCAGAGGAGAGCGACTAAATTAGTGAATGATTTAAAATTTAGTCTTTATTTAAGACTTAGGAACATTGACTTACCAAGTTTGGTTTATCGACATATAATAATATACAAAAAAAAGTACTTATTATTTATAAAAAAAATTATAAAAATAATTTATAAAAAAATTTATGATTTAAAAATAAATTATAATTAAATCTTATTATAATGGAGATTGTTGGTTTGTATGTCTGTAACCGAAACTATATTACTATTCAAGTCACAATTCCCTTTGTTATTTACATCACATTCTCCATGATTTTATTTTTATTTAAACCTCAATTATTAATAAAATTGTTTTACATCATTAAGACTGTAGACCATATCTACATACTAATAACATGCAATTGTATTTATATATACAAGAAAATAGCGGTTTACAGTGTGAATTGGAAGGCTAATTTGCATTTTGATCTTAAAAATTTGATTTTAATAAATATATGCTTAGTATTATTGATTTCTAATTGTTTGGTTTTATATTAATGAATATGAGCAAAAATCTCGGGGATAAATCTTAAAAGAAATCCATTAACAAGAAGAAATAACTGTAATATTATCCTTTACTCCCTATTTTAACTAAATAGTTAAATTAGGAAAATTTACCAATGAAAGACGGGAGTAAGTGCAGATGATGGAAGAGTTAGTTTCAAAGTTGTTCTATTTTTCAATCATACCCCCTCTGTTCCAAATATTTTTATCTGAATTCTTATTCAGTTTCATTAGCCTTTCTAATTTAACATATTTTATTATATTAAAACTTAAATACTTGCACCCAGGGGGTGCATTTATTTGCTAGTAATTATAAATAAAAAATGATTTATAAAAAAATTTATAAAAAAATTATTTATAAAAAAGTACTTATTATTTCTGTATACTTGGTATTAAGTCCATAAGTCCCTTAAACAATCCTCTATATTTCTTTGTCTTCTGAGAGTATAAACTTATATAAAACATTATATCTAGTCTAGGGAGTTCAGAGGAGAGTGACTAAATTAGTGAATGATTTAAAATCTCTTTCGTATGAAGAAAGACTTAGGAACATTGACTTACCAAGTTTGGTTTATCGACCTATAAGAGGGGATATGATTGATGCCTACAAATATACACATGGTTTTTATTCAACGAACTTTGACCTACTAAACATTGCTCAAAATTTTTTTTTTTAATTTTGTAAAGTAAACGCAAGACAAAATTATTTTAGTAACAGAGTGGTGAATACATGGAATAAACTACCATCATCAATAGTGAATGCCCCATCTCTAAACTCCTTCAAGGCAATGTTGGATAATCTGTGGAATGATTATAAATATTCTGGGGAATTAAAATGAATGTTTATAAGGAACAGCTGACAGGTCTCAGATCTAATATACTAGCTGAAAGGATATTATTATATAGTCTCGGTCAAATTCGTAGT
>CM042159.1:57785452-57822952 GCA_023376005.1 Doryteuthis pealeii | reverse complement strand
TTTGTTATTGCATGGTGTCAGTAGAAATACAGTAGTTGAACTACTGTGTATAGATCTTTTAGAGGCCACCCTTTATTGGGGGACCCAGGGTCGTTTTCCAATAACCTCTCCCCATACCCCATTATGCTTCAGTTTATATACCTAAAAGACCTCTTACTATTTAATACAACACTAAAAACCAGCATATAAACCAGTTCATCCATGATCGGCTAGTGTGCGTCAATCGGCAACTTTTCCCTTTATCCGTACTCTTGGTTCGGTTTGTAAATAACAAGAGAGGGAATTGTGTTTTACTTCAATAACGAGTTAGTAGCAATAGTATTTTTGAGACTTATATGATGACGAAGAGGGCACCTCACGTGGTGTAATTGTTAGCAAGCTAGATTTGCAGACCATTGTTAGCGAGTTCGATTCTCATTGGGCACCCCATACTTCTGGCCTTGTGCCACATCTAAGCTAAACTTAGAAAATAACTAATTCATTCTGGGTACCTTACGTGGTGTAATGGTTAGCAAGCTAGATTCGCAGACCATTGTTAGTGAGTTCGATTCTCATTGGGCGCCCATACTTCTGGCCTTGTGCCACATCTAAGCTAAGCTTAGTAAATAACTATAGCGAAGCAATTCTGTAGGGAATTTAGTCGGCTACCCCCCCTAATAAGCACATGTTGGTTAATCCTTATGATCACGGGAATAGAAGAAGATATTTGAAAACGACCCCATCCTTTAACGGGGTGGTTGCATACAAAAAAGTAAATAAATTTGGCGAAGTGGCCTGTTGTCGGTATCAGGCAAAGGAGTCTATCCCCTTTACGTTAGCGCTAAACAAGAGAAATTGTTTTTGCTGAGGTGAAACGCCACACAAACCGTTAGCTAACCCACTTTACCGCACAGATCAGATTACCCAGGCTGTGCTACTCATACGCTGAGATGGCGAGGGCCGGTATCAAACCCGGAACCTTGCGGTTCCTAGTCGAACACTCTACCGACTAAGACATCTCTCCTAAAACTTGGAGGGGTTACTCAAGAAGCCAAGACCCCCAAGATCCACAAATCTCTGGCTACGTCTTTGTCTGATCAGGGATTTTATAAGTATTTGATGAAATAATCAATATCTGGTACATTTCTGTGTTGAATGAAATGTAAAAAAAAAAATTGAAAAAAAAACAAACACAGCTTCAGGGGCTTTTATACCGCCGACTATACCTTCCTCACCGCCTGAAGAGGTAAGGGCTTGGTTTATTGCCCGGGGCTTGTGGCAATCCAAAATAGGAACGCCGATGGAGACAGTTATTTTTGCCACTACCCTTCTAGAGGCTTGCTTTCTGTGGGGTCCCTACATTAAACCGACCTTGTGCCACATTCCGGCATGGGAGGGTTGATTGGATAAATACCCATATACTAAGCTGAGTCTAGTTCGGTGCAAGCAAGAAGAATGGGACACCCAGTGAGAAACGAACTCATTGAATTTTACTCTTTAACAGTCAGTTTGATGTCTGTGGAAGTATTGTTAGAATGTAGGTGGGTGCTGTACAAGAGTGTTGATCATTACAAGAGATTATCACATGAGGGAGGGGGGGGCTAGAAACTTGGGGACCGGAGTGGGTCTGGAGTGATGTGTAGTCGGTGTATTCAAAAGCCCCTGCCGACAGGACGAATGTGTTGTGAATTGAATGAATAGTAAACTTTGAAATATCCCATTTGGTCGGTAAAGTACAGGCACATTTTTGATGATAAAATCCAGTGGTTCTCAAACTTTATACAGTCTGGGCACACTTACAGTACTACATATACTTGATAGTGCACTGTATACAAATAGGACTAATATGCTCTTAAGTTAACTGTTAAATATATAAAACAAATAACACATTTAACAAAAGCAAACTTAACATACCTCTCATTTCCTCATCAATGCATTGAAGAGTTCCTCCCTTTTTAGACTTAATTGTTGCGAGGGTTGAAAATCCCAGTTCACATGAGGTGGATTTTTCAGGAATACTACGGAGCGCACCTGAAAAAGCTTTGGGGCGCACTATTTGAGAACCACTGATCTAATCAATTGTTAAGTTGACCACAACTGGTTACAGTGTGGCAAATTACGGCCAAGCAAAGCGAGACCTTTTGTGCTTCGGGACACAATGTACTGCAAGTAATCTAAGACCTGTGTGCTTCATAACAACAGGGACTGTGTGTCAAACTCAGGAACAGCAGATACTACAAGTAAACTGACATCTGTGTTATAGACTTAAAAACAGTATGTAATGCAAGCAATCTAAGCCCTATGTGCTAGACTTAGAAACACAAGGTACTGCAAGCAATCTGAAACCCGTGTGCCAGATTTAATGACAGCAGGGATTGCAAGCAATCTGACACCAGTGTGCTAGAGTTAAGAACAAAAGGGACTGTGAATAGTCTAAGACTTATGTGCCAGACTTGGGATCATCAGATACTGCAACAGTCTGACACCTGTGTGATAGAGTTAAGAACAGTGGAGACTGCAAACAATTTGAGACCTGTATGCTAGACTGACGAACTGCAAGAAATTTAGTGTAAACAGCCTAAGAATTGTGTGCCAGATGTAGGAGCATCAGATAACTGCAAGCAATCTGATACCTGTGTGTCAGATTTAATAACAGCGGTACTGCAAGTAATCTGACACCTGAATTATAGACTTAAAAACAGCATTAAATGCAAGTAATCTAACTACTGTGTGATAGACTTAATAACAACAGGGACTGTCAACAATCTGAGACCTGTGTGCCAGACTTAAGGACAGCATGTACTGTAAACAGACTAAGAATTGTGTGCCAGACGTGGGAGCATCAGATACTGCAAGCAATCTGACACCTGTGTGACAGATTTAATAACAGCAGGGACTGCTAACAATCTTAGACCTATGTGCTTAGACTTAATAATAATAGGAAATTTAAACAGTTAGAGACCTGTGTGCCATACTTAGGGTCACCAGGTACTGACATCTGTGTGATAGACACAAGAACAGCAGGGACTGCAAGCAATTTGACACATGTGTGCTAGACTTAAGAAAAGTGAGTACTGCAAGCAATCTAAAACTCGTGTGCCAGACTAAGCAAGCCTTGATAAAAATCTGTCGGATACCTTAGATGTGTGAGCACTTCGGAACAACAGGCAGTGTAACCAGTCTGAAACCATTGTGCCGGACTACACAAAAATTAGTAAATTTTAAGGAATTGGGAGAAAATAGTTTTTTTCGTTTTTCTTTCTTCTTTCTGATCATAGATGATGGAGGCGCGGGGTGTAATGGTTATCATCGAAGGAAATGGACTCAGCAACCCGAGTTCAAATCCTGGATGAGGCTGCTAGCATTTCACATATGCTCCTAAGCCTGGCACATAAGTCTCATACTGTTTACAGTACCTGTCATTCATAAATCAGGCACACAGGTCTCAGATTACTCTTGGGAAAGGTAAGCATCCAACAAATCTCCCTTAATTTATGGGCAAATAACAACCAATCTAGGAGAATGAAACTTTGAATTCAAGCCTATTAAACTCAGTTTAAGAGCTGCTTTCGGCTGGGTCTGTAGACTGCACCTTAGCAGAGAGGTAAGACCTCTCCTCCTCAATGGTGTCACTTGTAGGCCATGAGTGGCGACCCGTGATACTTAAAGAGGGAATCCTGGTGTCTGAATACTCTGACATGCAACACTTTGGACATTACTTGGACTAGTGTGATATTCCGGCACGGGAAGGTTGGTTAGATAAATACCCATTTACTAAACTGAGTTTAGATTGGCGCAAACAAGAAGAATGTGGCACCCAGTGAGAAACGGACTCATTGAATTTGAATCTTTAACAATCAGTTTGATGTCTGTGAAAGTATTGTTAGATTCTAGGTGGGTGCGACGCAACAGCGTTGATCAATACAAGAGGTTACCACATAATCGGGGCGTTGGGGGTAGAGACTTGGGAGTCAGAGTGGGGCTTGCGTAAGGTTTGGTTCCTTGAAGGCATTCCCCTAATATTTCGTGAGATTCGTAAATGTATAATGTCAGTAATACATTATATAAGTACAATAAGTAAACTACTATTTATAAAGTTTAGGGGGTGGGGGATCCACTGTGGGGTGACGGGTGTTTTTCAAATAGACTCAATCTTTCCCACAGCTACACCTTTGTAGTACGTAATCTGTAACGATCTTCCCACAATCATGTCACACTAACTGCAGCCGTAGACATCATGAAGTACATATTATGCAATGCGGATGTACTGTTTAACGATTAGATCTCCAGTGTCATTACTATTATACGCTTGTTTAATTAAATTCGTATGCTTCCCAATCTTTCCTGCTGCTACACCTTTCTTGCACGTAAACTGTACAATATATATATATATATATATATATATATATATATATATATATATATATATATATATATATATATATATATATATATATATATATATATATATAATATATATATATATATATATAATATATATATATATATATATGGGCCGGGTTAGCTCAGTCGGTAGAGCGTTCGGCTAGAAATCACAAGGTTCCTAGTTCGATACCGGTCCTCGCCAACTCAGCGTATGAGTAGCACAGGGATCTGTGCGGTAAAGTAAGGAGCTGATGGTAGGTGTGGCGCTCCACCTCAGACGCTAAAATAATCTCCTTGGTCTAGCGCAAGTGAAAAGGGGATAGACCCCCTCGCTGATTGGCTGATACCGACTTTAGGCCGCCCCGACGACTTTATTTACTTTACTTTATATATATATATATGTGTGTGTGTGTGTGTGTGTGTGTGTGTGTGTGTGTTCTTATGGGTCCAACGGGAGAAAATTGAATATTTAATAAAAAAAAAAGAATGTCCACAAAATGGATTGTGTTTAAAAAAATATTTATGTTTTACATTGGTGACACGTGTTTCAGATTTTCTGATATCTTCTTCAGGCGTTAATTAACCACATGTCCCAGTGACAGAATGTAGTTAATTAATTAACTACATTCTGAATAAGATCTGAAACACGTGTCGCCATTGTAAAATAATAATTTTTTTAAAACATAATCCATTTTGCGGACCTTTTTTTATAATATATATATATATATATATATATATATATATATATTCATTCTATCCAAGAGATGTGTCTGTGATTGCGTACCCAGGTCTCGACGTGATGTACCGACTGCTTCTTCCTCTTCTTTCATAAGCCCTGCTCACGGTTGTCTACGAAATAAAGTATTGTGTTAATATTGTTAATTAACGCCTGAAGAAGATCTGAAACACGTTTCGCCAATGTAAAATAATAATTTTTTAAAACATAATAGATTTTGAGGACCTTTTTTTTTTTTTTAAAAATAATAAAATAATAATAATATATAATAATATATATATATATATATATATATATATATATATATATATATATGAAAGTACGTAAATAAACATTGTGTTTATTTGATATGGCTTTTAGCCGACAATTTTTGGAGGATATGTGCTTAATTGAAGTCATACCTAATTTTTGAAAATTAATTAGTTAATAATTAATGAATTTAGGCGGGCATATATGTTCAAATGTAAGGCTAAACAGATCGAGAAAATGTCAATCCCTGAATGTACATTTCGACCTATTATGTCTATAACCTTGCTGATGAGACCTAATAGGTCGAAATGTACATTTAGGGATTGACATTTTCTCGATCTGTTTAGCCTTACATTTGAACATATATGCCCGCCTAAATTCATTAATTATTAACTAGTTAATTTTCAAAAATTAGGTATGACTTCAATTAAGCACATATCCTCCAAATATATATATATATATATATATATATATATTCTATCCAAGAGATGTGTCTGTGATCGCGTACCCGGGTCTCGACGTGATGTACCGACTGCTTCTTCCTCTACTTTCATAAACCCTGCTCACGAGGTTGTCTACGAAATAAAGTATTGTGTTAATATTGTACTATACCAACAAATGCATACAATAAAGAACATACCAATTCGATACAGGCAATTTGGCTAACACCTATAAAATCCATCGAAATAGCTTTGATGTTAGAATAAATAACACGTCTCGTCAAAATATCCCAGTCTTTTTTCTTCTTCTTCTTTTAATTAAAATCGAAGCATGTGCTGCGTTGTTGAGCTTGCAAATCGGTGACTGCTCCGTATCGATTAACAAAAAAGAAGGGTCTGATCACATATCGAAGGGTGGGATATCCTGTCATGATACACGCGAGAATATCATCGCCACGGCTGCGTCTAGTCCTGTAACGCAGGGGTTCCCAACCTTTTTCAGCTCATGGCTTACTTTGAAACCATAATTTTTTTTGTGGCCCATAAAATCATTATAATAGAAATTATTCAATTGGCATATATAAAGTCAATATATATATATATATATATACATATATATATATATATATATATATATATATTAAACATAATATATCTATGTACCAACCCCGCCGCACGAGCAGGATGTGACACAAGGTCAATTTCTTAAGCGGAGTTTAACAGGTTTGAATTCAGAGTTTTCCTTCTCTTAGACTGGTTACCCAGCCAGGGTTAAAGAGTCCAGTCTGCCCTGCTATTTACCCATAGCTGGAGGGAGAATTGGATTCATACCTTTCCCAAGGGTATTAGCGCTATATGAAATTCAAACAGCTTCGTCCAGGAATTGAACTCGGGTCGACGAGTACATTTCCTATGACTCTAACCATTAGACCACGCGCTTCCAATAAAAAAGAATATATATATAGGTGCGTATCAGGGGCGTAAATCTCTCCCCACTCACCCCTACCGTGAATTAGTTGACATCTTACATTTCTAGAAAATATAAATTTCCCACATATAGGATTGGATTTTGTATATAAAAAGTATGCTCTGAAATCATATAGAATATAATATTTCCTTGGTCCACCTGAAATTTGCTGTGGCCCATTTTGGCCATGTGGCCATAGGTTGGGAACCACTGGCGTAACGCGTTGTTTTGCGACGGCGGTTGATAAAAGTACTGTGCACACCGTTTGGATGCGGTACTTTATGCCAAGTGTGTCAATGGACGGGCATCATCGGGGAACATTGTGAGGAAAAGCTTGCTCAAGCTTCGAGTAGACACTTGTAAAACATTGAACAAGGTCTTCAGCGCACCTGCTGAACAAAAAGCTTTGTCTGGCTGTGTCATTGTGCCCTTTTTTCTTCTTCTTTTTGTTTCTTGTTTTTTTTTTGTTTTTTTTTTTAGTTATAAATAAAACACGTTGACAGAAGCACCGCCCTCTTGTAAGATAAAGTGTACAATACAAGGCTGCATCTCCAATATATACGTACATAAAAGACTCTCTCTCTCTCTCTCTCTCTCTCTCTCTCTCTCTCTCTCTCTATCTATCTATCTATCTATCTATCTCACACACACACACACACACACACATATACAATGAGTTAATATATATATATATATATATATATATATATACAGAGAGAGACAAATATATGTTAAAGTTATATATATATATATATATATATATATATATATAAGAGGTAGAGAGAGAGAAGCTTATATATATATATATAATGCGTGCGTGGCATAATATATGATTCACTGGTCTGGCTCACATCTACTTTCATATTATTTGAAAAATGAATGTTTCATTCTTATTGAAAGAAAAAAAATATTCTGAATTGTAGAATCTGAAATTCTCTTTACATATATACTAGAAGCGGCTACCCAGCATCAACTGGGTAGAGAGCTGGGGCCGTGGTGTTTTGTTTTGTTTTGCTTACTTTTTTTAAGATTTACAAATGCTGGACATTTTTATGTAGAATTTCAATACTATTTATATGTATATTTTAATTTTTTAATATAGATCAATTCTTCATATTTTTGGCACAAAAAGCAAGAACTGGTGATATTTAATGTGTATATATATTTACTTTGTCGTTAATCATTTTATTTTCATGGTTTCCTCTGGACATACACACCAACTGCCATTTATACAACACACACACACACACACACACATATATATATATATATATATATATATATATATATATATATATCCTAACGGAAAATACACACATTCTGCACAAAGAAAAAAATAAACAAAAAACACCAAATACTAGAAGCTTTATACATCAAACAATATAAACCATCCTTAAACAAAATTAATTTTAAAATGCCTATAGCACCTTTCCCATCAATTCTCCTCCTTCCAGCCTCCACATCCATTAATATAATTTAAAGAACTGGAACACATCACCCCTGATGATGGCACTTTTTTCCGAAAGTACTCGGGACATGAACTTTGGTGGACTAATCCACCAATTCCACCCAAATATTAAAAAGTTGACCAAAAAACTTGAAAAAATCACAAATAAAATTGTTAAACAGGAGATGTTGTTACATAATCATTAGATCCCTAATGATTATGACAATAGTGTAGAAATCATATTAGTGAAGCTGATGGCCTTGAGAGTGAGTGACAGCGTTTGACCTCACTCTGACCTTGCGTTCTGGGGATGATCGTGAGAAACGGAAGGCAATAGAAGGCCATTCCGGTTTAAGGGGTAAGCAACTCAGTTAGTTAGAGTTAGAACCTAGAAGCGAAGCTAGCAAGATGTGAGTCTCACTGCGCAGATGTCTGGTCTGGGGGTCTACGAATAAAGTAACATCATCGTAAATCGAAGTCTTGTGTTTATTACTAAAAACTAACAATGACACAAGGCTTCTGATAAGGAGTGATCCCCAACAGAAACCAGACCCGGAATCCTCAATAGAAGACCAGACGAGACCTTAGAAGATATACCAGGCCAGAAGAATAGACGACAAAGTAAGAAGTAAGAGAAGTATATAACATATACCTATTTAGTACCGGTAAAGAAGGCTATGCAACAATGTGGCTTTCGTTTAATTCAACATGCATATATATATATATATATATATATATATATATATATAAGTTTATGATGTTTCTTTTTATATGTGAAAACGCACACGCTCCACATTCCACCATCAGTTAGACAACAACTATAGCAAACAATAAAACCTGTAGATCCTTACCCCCTTCCCGTAAATAATCCCCTATCCAACATGTTCACGTGTCGTCTGATTCTCTTCTCAGCAAAAGATAACAGGATTTCATTATTTCTAACAAAACATTATACAATCAAAACGGATATTAATAGATATTATCTATTACCAAACTCTACCGAGAGCACGTAGCCGATCAATTCTCTCTTATTGGCTGATCGTCGTTTTTCTACTTTCTGTTCAAGTAGATTCCACAGGAACTCGGAGGCGCGCTCAGCATAACGGCTGTCTTCGTTAATAATGGAATCAGTGGCCCGAGTTCAAATCCTGGACGAGGCTATTGGCGTTTCATTTCACGCTTATGTCCTTAGGAAAAGTATGAATCCATCATTTCTTTCCTCTCCAACTGTGGGAAAATAGTAGGACAGACCGGGTTCTTTAGCGAGTTTGGTTGAGTAACCAGTCTAGGAGAAGGAAAACTCTGAATTCAAACCGGCTATAATCCGCTTAAAAATTTATCTTGTGCTTGATCCTATCCGTGTTGGAGGGGTTAGGTAAATACATACTTGGACTGATATGATTCATATTTTTAGTTACAGAGTTTCAATACACAAGTTTGGTAATAAATAATGCCTAATGATACCCGTTTTGATTGTATGTATTTATCTAATCCCGATGTTTGGTTTCTATAAACTTACCGTAATTGTCCATAATTTAAGTGACACAACTCTGCTTTCATGCCAGATGCCATTTTGGCAGATTGACGCTTAGTTGATATGTATAAAAGGAAAAAGAATTAGTTTATTGGCGGGAAGTTTAACATCTACTGCTATACCACCAACATCTACCTTTCATAGCCCTTAAAGTCTTACTTGACATGCCCAATTTATACTATATTATATTATACGTTGGATGTATTAAATATTCATATATGCATTGCCCTGTCGGCTGGGGCTGTAGAATACGCCGACCACACCTCAGCAGAGGGGTAAGACCCTCCAATGGGGCCACCTGTTGGCCGTGGGTGGTGACTCGTGAAGATTAAGGACGGAATCGTGGCTGGCCAGTCCATGGCATTCAACACTCCCCTTTGACCCTTACTAGACTAGACGAGCGGTCGGAGAGGTCCCCCCTCAAATTAATCGGTTGATCATGCCAAGTCCTAGTACCTACATAATTGTGCCAACGCTGTTGCCCTTATGGCAAACCCCTAACCTTTTTTTATCAGCCACTTCCTTCTAGCAAGTATATATGTGCTCGAAGAAAGTGGCTGAGGGTCTTAGTGTCCTGGTTATGACGTTAAAATACATCTAATGGTGAAGTTCTAATTTAGAGCTCTGGGGAGTGTGGAGTACGCCTTCATTGACATTGCTCCCAGGTCCACTCTGACCCAGATTGGTAATACCTGTTAGGGTCCCATCTATGCGTTAAATAGATCAAATTATGAGTTTAAAAAATGTGTTGTTTTTTTTTTAAATTGAGTTTGAAAAATTGAATACACAACGAGAATTGATATATCAATACGTGTTTTAACAACAAGGGTTGACATGTCGTAAAATCCAACCAATCAACCATCATAGGTGTATTGTTCATGCGAGTTGTTTGTTTTTCCTAACCGAATGTTTAGTGTTAGTGTATCCATGGGTGCACTAATGTATTATAAGGACCTATATTTGGTTATATACTAATACCCACTGTTTTATACCGATTGAGAAACCACAAGGTTCCGTGTTCGATACTGGCCCTCGCCAACTCAGCGTATGAGTAGCACAGGAATCTGTGTGGTAAAGTAAGGAGCTGATGGTAGGTATGGCGCTCCACCTCAGACGCAAAAACGATCTCCTTGGTCTAGCGCTAGTGAAAAGGGGATAGACTCTCTCGTTGGTTGGGTGATACCGACTTTAGGACACCCCGACTTTTACTTACTGTTCTTATATTAGTATCATAAAGGAACTCTCATACAAATGTTAGCATTTTTTTAAACACTTTGTACATTCAAAATGACCCTCTTAATATAAACTTGATATGGGTAATACTTGCAAATCATACTCAAAATCCCATAATATTACAGGGTGACCCAGAAAAAATAGAACCCAAATTATTTATTCATTTTCTCATTAAACTAACCCTAACCCTAACCTAACCTCCTCGCCCCTAGTTAAAATTAACAGTTTTATTACAAAATGTGTGGGTTCTATTTTTTCTGGGTCACCCTGTATACAGATTGACCCAGAAAAAAACAGAACCCAAATTATTTATTTATTTTCCCATTAAACTAACCCTAACCCTAAACCCCCTAGTTAAAATTAACAGTTTTATTACAAAATTTGTGGGTTCTGTTTTTTTCTGGGTCATGGGATTTTGAGTATGATTTGCAAGTTTTACCTTGATACGTTCGTTCATAAAATTATCGTTGTTCGTACAAGGCGTAAAATAGCTGTCCAAAGTTTGAATGGCCAGTCGTGAAAATACTTAAACTAAAACTGATTTGATTTAAAACCATTCTTTTTTTAATGTCAGGTTAGATAAAAATGACCCGCGGGAAAATAGAAATCGAATAAAATTTTGATATAATGTCAGTTATTGACGTCCATTATGTCTAAGTCAATCAATTCCTTAATGAAATTTTAGACTTTCGATTCTATTTATGCCAGAAATGGCGGATAGACAGAAATAAGGAAAAAAAACAATAAAACCAAACAAACAACCCCCCCCCCCCCAAACAAACAAACAAAATACAAACTAATTTGGATCCAAAACAACAATAAATATCATATATATATATATATATATATATATATATACCAAGCGTGTTGGTAAATCCTCGCGGTGAGAAAAAAAAACAGCAAATAGTTTGATTGTAAAAATATACTACCAAACATCAACCGGGGAGAAAAAATTTTTTGAAAAAAACAAAACACCAAGATAGTCGTACCAACAAAAAATAATCTATTGGTACAGTATTTGGCCAAAAGAAAAAACAATTTATATGTATATATATGTATATGAGATATATATATATATATTCATACAACCGCTAGGAAAATAAGCTAATAAATAAAAAGTGCTCAATACCTAAGTAGAGCAAATAATAAAGATAAATCTAATGAGTCAGACGAACCTACTAATAGTTTCGCTTAATGCTCTTCAGGGCTAAGATCTGACTCAGATCTTAGCCCTGAAGAGCATTAAGCGAAACTAATAGTTCGTCTGACTCATTAGATTATCTTTATATATATATATAATATATATATATATATATCAACCCCTCTGCACGAGCAGGATGCGACACAAGGTCAATTTCTTAAGCGTAGTTTAACAGGTTTGAATTCAGAGTTTTCCTTCTCTTAGAATGGTTACCTAGCCATGGTTAAAGAGCCCAGTATGTCCTGCTATTTACCCATAGCTAGAAGGAAAATTGGATTCATACCTTTCACAAGGGCGCCATGTGAAATGCAAACAACTTCGTTCAGGAATTGAACTCGAGTCCATTTCCTATTACTCTGACCATAAGACTACGCGCCTCCATACATGTGTGTGTATAAAGGGCCGGTTTAGCTCAATCGGTAGAGTGTTCGGCTGGGAATCTCAAGGTTCCTGGTTCGATACCGGCCCTCACCAACTCAGCGTATGAGTAGCACAAGGATCTGTGCGGTAAAGTGTGGAGCTGACGGTAGGTGTGGCGCTCCACCTCAGACGCTAAAAAACAATTTCTTGGTCTAGCGCTAGCGAAAAAGGGATAGACTCCTTCGCTGTCTGGCTGATACCGAATTTAGGCCACCTCGATGACTCTACTTTACTCATATGTGTATAAAGGAAGTAAAGTTGGCGGAGTGGCCTATTGTTGGTATCAGCCGAACAGCGAGGAAGTATATCCCCTTTTCGCTAGCGCTAAACCAGGGAGATAGATTTTGCTGAGGCGAAGTGCTACACCTACCGTCAGCTCCCCTACCTTACCGCACAGATCAGATTACCCAATCTGTGCTACTCATGCACTGAGTTGGTGGGGACCAGTATCGAACCTGGAACCTTGCGATTGGGTGTGTATTACCTCTTCCAAACATTATGGAATTAGCATGTTGGGATTACATTCCTTACTTGCTATGTTTCTCCTATTTAACGCCAGGGGACGCGAAATGGGATTACCTTCCTTGTCTGCTAATAACCACGAGGTTACAGCAGCTTTTTGTGGTATGCTGCTTCCAAGATTTGTTCAAGACAACACACAACATCCTTTTGTACTTCCTGCCTTTTCTCCAAGTGTCTTGTTAGAATCTAAGTGGTACATGCGTATAGTAGCACTGACGCGGCTACACCTTAGAAGAATTTTCGCTTTATCTTATCAGAGAGATCAGATTTCCAAATAATCGATAATCTGTCAATAGCAGTTCATGCATTTCTTATGCATATATCGACATCACTTTCTGTAGATGAGATATTTCTACCTAGAAATCAGTGAAATCTATGCATTATAAAATGAAGGCATCATCCAGTACCCGTGCTGCGCTGGTTAATGTAGGACGGCCTACACTGGCATAACCACGTGCTGGCTTGCACATGAGAACGTCGCTTATGTGTTCGTCTTTTCTTCCCCATCAATGTCCGACATGTCTTGTTCGTCTCGCTCTGTTGGTTTGTGTTATAGGGGGCAAGTGGCTTTCTTCTGGGGTGTTGTTTCCACGATTTGTTTAAGATCACACGTAGCATTCTTCTGCAGCTACCGTCGAGCTTTTTCTTGAGACATTTTGTTAGGGTCCCTGGGGCCAATTTAAGATTGTTGGTGCTGGTATTTTAGCACCATATAAAAGCTTTGGTTCTTAGTTCTTCTGTGCTGGTGAGCTGAAATGGAATGCATTCAAGGAACGAGAAAGGACAAGGACAAAAGGCAGAAGGTGGCTTTACAACTCAGGCTTTATTGAAGGGGATCATAGTGTCCTGTAGCGAGGGGGAAATCTCCCTGGCTAACAGGACCAAACTGTCCCCAATTGCGGCCTCAGTTAGAATGGCAGAGGGATTCTTTTGGGGAAGGGAGTCAGTGCTTTTTGTCGGACATGCGCAGATCGAATCTCCGGTGAAAGGCCCCATGGGAGTTTTGTTATTTTTATTTTATTTTTATTTTTGTATTTTTAAAAATTCCCACAGGTCCAAATGGTACAGCCAAAGCAACCAATCTAGGAAAAAGAAAACTCAATTCAAATTAGAGCCTTAAGTTGAACTACAAGAATATTTCTCGTAAAGAGACAGTTATCAAACTAGGTTAGTAAAATAAGTCTAAACTAGTTTACTAAACATGACCTTTGCTTACAATGTTGGGTCCCCGTGAGGTTTAGTTCCTTCAAAAGTTAGTGAGGTTTGTTATTGTGTATTATGCCGATAGAAATACAGTAGTACTAGTGAAGTACTACTTTTAAGGCCCTCCTTCATTAGGGTCCCGGGGACATTTCCAAATAACTCTCCCCCACACACACACCCTCCAATGTCTCTGTTGGTAATTGCTGCTCGTCAATGAAGTGTCTTGTAAAAGTGTATTTATCTAGTTAAATGTTTGTGTAGGCATCTTTGTGGGCGACTATTTTAGAAATTAGTTTTTGGAATCTGGCCAAACTGTTCTGACAGTGACATTTTAATTCTAAATGAAGAAAAAGAAGAGGGAGAATGTGAAGAAGAAGAAGAAGAAGAAGAAGAAGAACGAGAAGAAGAAGAAGAAGAAGAAGAACGAGAAGAAGAAGAAGAAGAAGAACGAGAAGAAGAAGTAAGAAGAAGAAGAAGAACGAGAAGAAGAAGAAGTACGAGAAGAAGAAGAAGTACGAGAATAATAGAAGAAGTACGAGAGAAAGAAGAAGAGAAGAAGAAGAAGAAGAAGTACGAGAAGAAGAAGAAGAAGAAGAAGAATGAGAAGAAGAAGAAGTACGAGAAGAAGAAGAAGAAGAATGAGAAGTACGAGAAGAAGAAGAAGAAGAATGAGAAGTACGAGAAGAAGAATGTGAAGAAGAATGAGAAGTACGAGAAGAAGAATGTGAAGAAGAATGAGAAGAATGAGAAGTACGAGAAGAAGAATGAGAAGAAGAATAAGAAGTACGAGAAAAAGAAGAATAAGAAGTACGAGAAGAAGAAGAAGAAGAAGTATGGGAAGAAGAAGAAGACCTAGTAGTAGTAGTAGTATGCGAAGAAGAGGAAATATGGAAAGAAGAAGAAGAATTAAGTAAACTCTAATTCCCATTTTCAACTTTGTATTTTTGTGTATGTGATCGCACACGTGCGTGTCCTCGTAAAATAAATCAGGAGTCATCAAATATTCACAATATTTACTTTTCTTTTCTTTTTTTCTTTCTTGTTTTTTAAACGAACAAACCAGTCAAGTTCAAAGGATTGATGAGTGGGGTCAGAAAGTGCAGCAGCTTCAATGACGTGTCGGCATAATCGGTGACACACCTCGTCATGCTTCAACGGTGAGGCTCGGTCCCACCAATTTGATCGGAAAGTGGCGAAGGATCGATTGTCGTAATGATCTCGTGGCGATCTTATAAAAAAAAAAACCCAGATACTCACGGATTATAAAAAATGAATCTCGTGGTGATCTTATAAAAATCTCAGATACCCACGGATCATAAAAATCCGGAAGACAACAGACTACGTTTGAGCAGACGGAAATCTTGACGTATTGAAAAGCAGAGTAATTTGTCAATGGGTTCATCGTGTGGTGTGATGGTTAACGAGCTATGTTAACAGACCATCACTAGTGAGTTTGATTCTCACTGGGTGCCATGTACTTCTTGTTTAGTATCGCCAAATCTGTTAGATACCCGCATTCTTAGTATTATTATCATTTTAGTTGACTTTTTAACTTCTTCTGTCCAGGCTGAGTTCACTGGTCTTCTGGTTTTCTTGGGTTGTCTGGAGTTTTCTCAAATACCCACGGATCATAAAAATCAGGAAGACAAAGATGCGTTTGAGCAGAAAAAAATGTTGAAAAGCAGAGTTATTTGTCGATGGGTGCTTCGTGTGGTGTGATAGGGGTTCATACCTTTCCCAAGAATATTTTTTTAATCTATACGTGTAATCTGCTGTTAAAGTTTAACGTTAATCCTGTTTTTTTTTAAGAAATAAGAAATAAGAAATTTATTAATCAATAGTAGTACAAATTATTAAAAAAATATATAAGTAAAAGAAAAACTTTATTGGTTTAAACTACTATTGAAGGGAGGCCATGCCTAATAGCGTGAAGCTAATCCCATGGACATGACCACCCTTGGACGCTCACAGGAAACAATACATGAAACACACAACGTAAACATATACATATATATCATGAGACAAATTAGCCGTATGAGAATCTAAATGTAAATCTGTTGTTTATAAGAAGCAATAAAATGATTTTTCAAAAGTGTTTTAAGGACAAAATAATTAACTGAAACAAGCTTCATCTTTTCTTTATCAAAAAATAACGACTGAACAGTATTCCAAGAATTAATTGCATTAAAACGAATCGAATTATGCCCAAAACTAACATTGTTGATGATAGGGAAATTAAGCAAACCAGATTGGTCAGCACGAGTGACATGAGCATGGGTGAAGTCAACTGCAAAAGCATTCTGAACAGAAACAGGCATTTTATTTATTTTTAATACAAAATAAAACAAATAACGTTATTTTAAAAAATATAAGTAAATAATTCAATATTTTTCTTTGAGCTTCGAGAGGGCATGTCATGTTTCATTGAATTCAAAATCTTTGAATTCGAATTTTTTGTGTTTTTCATTGCGTTTAATCAGCTTTTTTCCCTAAACGGGATAAACATGCGGGTTGGGGACCGCATGCACATTTTTATATTCCCATCAATGTTAGTTTATCCATAGATACACTAATGCATTGTAAGGACTTAGTGTTGGTTTCAAATTAATACCCACTAATTCTTATAGTACCACTTCATCTATATATCAATAATTCTTGTTCCTTAATCTTCCGAACATTATCATCTTAAATATTATCAGATTAAAAAGGAGACCATCTAAATGACCCAACATAAATGTAATTCCTGATTATCTGGTGTTGCTTATTTGCCGAATTCTTATTTCTTGTGAGTGTCGTTACCTCAGCTAAATAATGGACCATTCCGTTTTTATTATAAACTTGAAAAAAACACAACCGCTTACAATGCGCCCCTTCATCAATATGTTATCGATATAGACCTGCTTCTCAGGATCCCCCATCAAGATCCCACAGGCTAATGTCATTTCTGTCACAGCAGCCCTACTGATAATTCTGGACGTCATGGTGTAGCATTTGCATTCGAGATATGGTGGAGTCGGTCCAACAGACCCAGGGCAAATGCTGCAGCAGTAACAGTAAGTAGCAGCAAAATTAATCGTAATTGCACTACTGGAGTTCGAACTTGCTTACTATGATGTCACAGTCTAGCACGTTAGCCACTACGCCCCCCCCTCGCGGGGACCCTCCTCTAATATTTAATTACAATTATAACTATATTTTCAATGTACTATTGCGCTTACTTGTCAATAGTCATTTGCTTGTACACTATCTGAACCATAGATGGGATCCTAACAGGTGTAACTACGCTGGGGTCCGAGTAGATCTGAGAGAAATGGCAACAAGAGGGTGACATCACACTCCCTAGACCCCCAGAAATGGAGCCTCACCACCAGATGCAGTTTAGTGTCATGCTCAGGGTACACAACCTTGAGTATTGAAATATAGATTAACAGACCATCACTAGTGAGTTTGAGTTCGTGTTTTCACCCCCTCTCTCTATCTTTCTCCTTTCTTTCTTTCTTTCTTATATGTTTTATGTGTAGCATGTTCTTTCTTAATACTAAAAACGGAATGATCCATCATTTCAGCTGAGGTGACGACACTCATAAGAAATAAAATTTCGGCGGATAAGCGACATCAGATAATCAGTATTTACATTTTTGCATATCATGTTGGATGATTTGGACGGTTTCATTTTTAACCAGAGGGGTTTGCAAGATGATAACGGACGGAAGATTAAGGAACACCAGTATTAATATATAGAAAGTTTACCTCACTGATTGACAGCAATAGCCCGAGTCTATGCTTTTGAAGGTTGGGAGAAGGGTTTAATGGTGTTTTTTTAATTTAAAAATTTTTTTTTAAGAGCGGTAAGTAGAACTCTCCTACTTGTGAAAATAAATAAGTAAAAATCTGAGACATTTGTTAATTTTCCTTCTACCCTCTACGGTATTTAGCCCATGGCCCCTAAATTCAAACTGTGGGTCACAGATCTGATCGAATTTTCTTCGTCAGCCAGTAATTGTAGTTGGTTGACCGCTGACATTTAAGAGCCACCAAAAGGCCAGGACAGTGATGACGACACAGACAGAGACAACAGTTCAACTAGGGTGATGCCGGGAACTCAACTGGCAATCTTTTTCTCTTTCCCTATTGTTTGGTAAAAAGGTGTTTATCGTAAGGCAATATGTCTGCATCGTGAGCGTACACCGGGAAAACATTTTTTTACCCGGATTCATATTCTGATGACTCATTTTAAAATTTTTCTCACGAAATGTTTCCATTTTTTTTTTAATTTAAAAAAAAATTTTTTTAGGGAGTGAGAGTCGGGGAAGTGCTTATACAGAAAATGTCATTGGCAATTCAGTCTCGAAAGACTATGATAAAAATTTTTGTGTGCCCCTGAAGTTGCAGCGCCTCCTGTGACTATGAAGTCCTATGTTTGAGAAACATTCTCGACCACAGATTTTGCATTTGTAGGTTGTCCCTGTAGATTCCGATGCTTTGTTGCCGTTGCTTTCTTATGGACCTCTTAGCTTCATGATGTTGTATCAGGGTGACTTCTGACATGTACAGTCCTCTATGGAGATTCTACCGCCACCGAGGGCGGTCTTAAGCCAAATTTTCCCAGCTGGAAGGGACAATGCCAAAGCACCTGAGATCATTTTTGCAGACATCCTTGAATCGCAGTAGGGGGTGACCAATCTGTCTTTTACCAGATGTTAGCTCTCCATACAGGATGTCTTTCGGGATTTGTCCATCATCCATCCGACGTACATGACCCAACAATCGGAGACGACGTTGTCTCAGTAGAGAGTACAGACTGGGGAGTTGAGCTCTCTCTAGGACTGCTGTGTTAGTGATCCTGTCCCTCCAGTAATGTCCAAAAAAATCACGGAGAAATGTAATACTTGCATTCACTATACAGTTAAGAGTAGTTATTTTCCTGACCCCTCCAGTCCTGTCTGTGGGGCTTTAGAATACACCGATTCTACCTCTAGAGAGGGGTAAGACCTCCCACCTCCAATGGGTCCACCTGTTGCGACCCGTGAGGCTTAAGGAGGGAACCCTGGTGGCTGTGCAGTCCATGACACGCAACACTTCACTTCCACGTCAAGCCCTAGCATCTATATGATTGTCTTAACCCTATTGCCTTTATGGCAAGCCCCAACCCTTTTTATCATATACTAGCAAAAGTACCCGGTCCATGACCGGACAAAAACATTTTTAAGAACTTTTGTTTATTTAAAGATTTTAGTCCTACCCCCAAAAATTTACAGTTCGTACTAAATTACAAAACAAACGCATTCAACAATGTTGACTTATTAGTAGAAATAGAGCGGATATTTGAAATGACTGATGATATAGGCAGCAGGCAAGCTCCTTCTGCTGGCGTATCAGCAGGAGCAACTCTACGATGCTTTCTGAAAATCGTTTGATTTTTGTTTAATTAATTAATCATATCCCTTAATCAGTAAAGATCAATAACCAAATTTGGTGTTTCTTAGTTAGAAGGATATTAATGTATATGCAAGATTTCGAATCTGAGTGACTCCTCTTTTTGGAATTATAGGTCGACACGTACATACCAAACTTTCTTTTATATAGATATAGATCTGTAATATATTCATAATATTACATATTTTCATCTATTTAACTTTCAACACATCTTATTCTCCTCAGGTATTGGTCAAATTATTATTCTACGTATTTTCAAAAATAGTTACTGTATTTGACGGCATATAGGACGCACTTTTTCCCCAAAATTTTGGCTCAAATAATTGCCCTGCATCTTATACATCGTAGGTGAAGTTTGAGACCTCCCGTAAGCCTAGGCTAATCTTCTCTATGATGCTCACTAACCCAGCTTATGCTCAGTACTTTTACCTACCCTAAACTCCATGCATCCTTATTTTATTGCTGGTATTGTTATAGTCAAGGTTAACAGTCGAAGAAAAACAATATATGCTTAAATACACTAAAAACTTTTTTTCCTGAATCTGTCCTGCTGAAATGGGAGTGCGTCTTATATGCCCGTGCGATTTATATGCCGTCAAATACGGTAACTTAATTTTCAGCAGGCTCCAGTTCTGGCTTTTGGTTTCACCATGGGCAAACCATGTGTGTATACAGACCACAATAGACACAGACTGAGAAATTATTTTCCAAATATTCCCATTGGCTATTGGGTTTGAACCTGGAGCGATTGAATTAAACCGAGTTTATCAAATGAGCAATCACTCATTCTTAACGTGGTAATTTTTATTTATTCAGTTTTTTTATAAAGCATCAACTAAACGAAAAAAAACTAGCTAACCACTGCCCTGGTCTAAAATCTATATTTACTATAACATCTTATTATAATGGAGAGTCGGTGCTTGTTTATCTGTAACCGAAATTACGTCATTGCTTACGTCCCAATACTCCGAGGAATTGTATGAGCTTATCAATTAACATTTAATTTATAGTCAAAATCATTAATATATCGAATAAATCTTATTTGTAAACGATATATCTATGAATATCTCAGTTAGTTTTCCTCAAAACAGTCCATGTTATTAGTGCGTTTACAATTCTGCAATGTGTCCTATATATCACTAAGAAATAAAGGTTTACATAATATATGGTGTACTTAATTTGCATACTGTTTTAACAAATCCGGGTTTAATAAATAATTACTGGGTGTTTTTGATCTTTAATATTATTGTTTTATTTTCTAACGTATTAAAATAAATCCTATGAATGTTTTTATATAGAAACCACTTAAATATAATTAAAATAAGTGTAATCTTTTTATATGTGTGGTTATTTTATTTCTTTGGTCTTTCTAACTTAATTCATTATATTAATATATTATATATATATTCAGGCCCTGATGGTGCATATTTTGGATAGTTGGATTAAATTAGCCTTCAGGCGAGTATTCTGAGCCCTGTTGACATTGTGGAGACAATCCTGAAAGATAGGAATAGCATTCTGAGATAGGAGTGCACAGTTAAAAAAAGACCCGCAAAAAACAAAAGCAAAAACAAAAAGTGGGGGTGAGGACTATTATGTAATACATTCTCTTAGGTAGGGATTCTCTTGTTTACCAAAGAACAGATCGGGGCACAGTAAAATCGTATCCTTGCTTCCCAGTGTTTTTCTTTTTTCTTCCCTCACCATTTCAAGCTAACTGTAAATACATTTCAATACTCTCTTAGAAACGAATTACACAGCGTAGGTTACAAGGTAGGAGTTAGACGGCTTTAGTTGGGACCCATAAATTTTCCCGGGGACTCATTCAAAGCAAATATGTGCGTCCCAGGATGCACTAAATCAAAAAGCTATCAGTATCTCTGACTTTATATAGAAACCACTTAAAATATACCGTATTTGACGGCATATAGGACGCACTTTCTTTCCAAAATTTTGGCTCAAAAATTTTCCCTGCGTCTTATACATCGTAGGTGAAGTTTGAGACCTCCTAATAATAATAATTATTATTAATTTTATTATCATTATTATTTCCTGCTATTGAGATGTCTTGTGTATGCTTATTGCTTGCCTGTACTGCCAAATTACTTTTATTCAGCCATTTTTCTGTTTGTGTAATGCACAGCTAGGCTGTTTTCAGCAATATATGCTTAAATACACTAAAAACTTTTTTTTCCTAAATTGACCTGCTGAAATGGGGGTGCGTCTTATATGCCCGTGCGTCTTATATGCCGTCAAATACGGTAATTGAAATAAGTGTAATCTTTTTATATGCATTTTTTTTTATTTCGTTGGTCTTTCTAATTTAATTCATTATATTAAAATTTAAATACACAGGCCCGGATGGTGCTTATTTTTGTTAGTAGAACTAGCAAATATATGCACCCTCCGGGTGCAAGTATTTAAGTTTTAATGTAATGAAATATCGCATTAAATTAGAAAGGCTAATGAAACTAAATAAGAATGCAGATAAAAAGATTTGAAACAGAGGGGATATGATTGAAAAATAGAACAATTGAAATTTACTCTTCCATCACTCTCGTCTTTCATTGTTATTTTTTCTAATTTAAGTATTTAGTTAAAAGAGGAAGTAAAGAATAAAATGACAGTTATTTTTTCTTGTTAATGGATTTCATTTAAGATTAATTGAAGAGATTTTTGCTTATATTCATTAAAATAAAACCAAACAGTTAGAAACCAATAATACTAAGCATATATTTATTGAAATTACATTTTTAATATCAATATGCAAATTAGCCTTCCGGTTCACACTGTAAACCGCTATTTTGTTGTATATATAAATACAATTGCATGTTATTAGTATGTAGATATGGTCAACAGTATAAATAATGAAAAACGATTTTATTAATAATTGAGGTTAAAATAAGGATAAATTCATGGTGAATGTGACGTCAATTACTAAGGGAATTGTGACTTGAGTAGTGATTTAGTTTCGGTTACAGTCAGAAAAACACACAATCTCCATTATAATAAGATTAAGTTAGTCTTCAGGCGCGTATTCTGAGACTTGTTGACAGTGCGAAGACAATCCTGGAAGATAGGAATAGCATTTTGAGATAGGAGTGCACAGTTAAAAAAGACCCGCAAAAAAACAAAAGCAAAAACAAAAAGTGGGGGTGAGGACTATTATGTAATACATTCTCTTAGGTAGGGATTCTCTTGTTTACCAAAGAACTTATCGGGGGGGGGGTGAGTATGCTAGACGCGGAGGTGGGTGTTGGTAAGGTTTCCGAATTTTCAAATCTTTCTCCTGCCTTTTGTCGCGAAGCCTTACAGTGCGAGCGAGGCTTGAATCCTATCATTAAAGAACGTCGCTTGGATCTTCGTTCCCTCTGACGAGAAAGTGAATGCAACCTGGAGAAGGCAGACAGGTATGGCGGCAGAGAATCAGTAGAAAGGAAATGCTGTTAAAATGGGGAAAAGAAGGAGACTCAGGCAGGTGAAATGCGCGCGAGGGGGCCGGGGCAGGGTTGGGTTGGGTAGGGCAGAGCAGGGCAGGGAGGTGCATTTAGAGGATCTGAAACAACAAAATCCGATGACAATGGGAAAATCAGTCAAAGTCTAATTAAACAAACGAAACACGTTGTTAGCTTTGTTGAATATTTTAAATGTGGAATGCACTAAAACATCGCACACCTGTCATTTTAGGAGAAGAGGTATTGACATATATAAATAAATAAATAAACGAATATATATATATATATATATATATATATATATATATATATATATATATGAAAGTACGTAAATAAACATTGTGTTTATTTGATCTGGCTTTTAGCCGACAATTTTTGGAGGATATGTGCTTAATTGAAGTCATACCTAATTTTTGAAAATTAATTAGTTAATAATTAATGAATTTAGGCGGGCATATATGTTCAAATGTAAGGCTAAACAGATCGAGAAAATGTCAATCCCTGAATAGGTTGAAATGTACATTCAGGGATTGACATTTTCTCGGTCTGTTTAGCCTTACATTTGAACATATATGCCAGCCTAAATTCATTAATTATTAACTAATTAATTTTCAAAAATCAGGTATGACTTAAATTAAGCACATATCCTCCAATATATATATATATATATATATATATATATATATAAAGTGATATGAAAAAACGCAGATGTTGTTTAACTGAATCTATTTCTACAACTTTGCATTGCCGATATTGCAATATTTCAATTTTATCATATATATATATAAATCGGTTAACATTTCCCTCTTTCTTTCATAGAGTTGCTCTTGAGGATGACCTTTAGAAGGTCAAAACAGATATCTATCAGCATTCTAATATTATCATTTGTTTTTTCTATCTATTTTCTATCATACTGTCAGATTAATTTCCATTTATTATACACACACACGCGCGCGCATATATATATATATATATATATATATATATATATATATATATATATATACTACTTACACGTATATGTCTCTATTTATATGTGTATAGTACACATACATATATATATAGTACATGCACACACACATATATATATATAGTTATTTTTTAATCTTAGCTTAGATATAGCACAAGACTAGAAGTATTAGGCGACCAGTGAGAATCGAACTCACAAACAATGGTCTGCGTATACACACACACACACACACTGTCATATATAGTACATATACATACACACACTAATATATAGTATATACACAGACACACACACACACATATATATAGTATATGCACACACGCACGCATATATATGTATATATATGTATATATATGTGTGTGAGGAGGGGGGATTGGAGTAAATCCGACAGAATGTAGTAAAGATATGTGGAACAAAGGAACAAAACTCAGACAAGTGTATGTAAGAGATATATTTCGCTAAGCGTTAAGCTCAGCTTCATCAGTTGCTTATTTACGACTGATGAAGCTGGGGTTAAAGCTTAGCGAAATATATCTCCTACATACACTTATCTGAGTTTTGTTCCTTTGTTCCACATATCTTTACTACATTATATATATATATATATATATATATATATATATATATATATATATATATATATTATTAATAAGTTATTTTTTTACGATGACCACGACGATGTTTTGATAAACCGAAACGTTGTAGCGTCGGCTAATAAGCATAACACTTCAATACATCTTGTTTTTTTTTCATTTGTATAATATCATATACTGTTGGATTCGCTTTCATTTTTTCCTGATATATATATATATATATATATATATATATATATATATATATATATATATATATATAATATATCAAGCGTGTTGGTAGATCCTTGCGGAGAGAAAAAACCCGGCAGAGAGTTTGATTGTAAAAATATACTACCAAACATCAACTAGGAAGAAAAAAATTTTTGAAAAAAAGAAAAGACCAAGATATTCGTACCAACAAAAAATAATCTATTGGTATAGTATTTGGCCAAAAGAAAAAACAATTCATATGTATATATATGTATATAAGATATATATATATTCATATAACCGCTAGGAGAAGCTAATTTGTAAAAAGTGCTCGATACCTAAGTAGAGCCAAGTAATAAGGATATCTACTGAGTCAGACGAACCTACTATTAGTTTCGCATAAAGCTCTTCAGGGCTAAAATCTGACTCAGATTTTAAAATCTGAGTCAGATTTTAGCCCTGAAGAGCTTTATGCGAAACTAATAGTAGGTTCGTCTGACTCAGTAGATATCCTTATATATATATATATATATATATATATATATATATTCTTGAATTGAAAAATATTTTGAAACACCTGCGAATTGAAAAATATTTTGAAACACCTGCGGATTGAATGGTTTAGTCGTTACGATAAAGTTCAACTTCCATTGAAATGTGAAGGCCAATCTTTAGGATCTCAAAGTTTATCAGTCTTGAAATGTAAACAATCTCCAAATAAACATTCTTCTGATGATAATCGCCTAAAGACGAAACTCTTTTTCAGTCAAACAAATTCATAAACAATTTTTTTCCCGCCAAAATATATGTGTCTATTGTTTTGTTCATAACCTTCTTCTTCTTCTTCTTCTTCTTCTTCTTCTGTTTTTGTCTGCTTGTTTGTCTCTATCTCTATCTCTCTATCTATCTTTCAATTTTTCTGGGTCATATGACCTTTAGGTACCCCTTTTTGATCTCAATTAAGAAAGGACATGTTTTTCATTTACACCGTCAATATCCGGTTGTTTTAAGAGACGATTTTTAGATTAAAAAAAAAAATTATAAAACTAACCCCTAACCCTTAACAAACAACCGGATATTGGCGGTGTAAATGAAAAACATGTCCTTTCTTAATCGAGATAAATAAGGGTGCCTAAAGGTAATATGGTCCATTTTTCTTAAATCTTTTTATGTTATCATCATTAATACATCAAGTAATTAATGAATTGTCCGAAAGAGTGTAGAGTAATTGTTCGTAACAAAAAAATTTAACTCCAAAACAATAAGGATTCCATTATTTTTAACCATATTTGGTTGAATGAAATAATGTTGGCCAAATACACACACACACACACACACACACACACACACATATATATATATATATATATATATATATATATATATATATATATATCTTGTTATAATGGAGATTGTGTGTTTTTCTGTCTGTAACCGAAACTATATTACTACTCAAGTCACAATTCCCTTTGTTATTGACATCACAATCTCAATGATTTTATTTTTATTTAAATCTCAATTATTAATAAAATTGTTTTACATTATTAACACTGTTGACCATATCTACATGATATTTTCCACGTACCCCACGTGTACGGGTCAGGCACAAAGGCCCTATTTATGTGGGACCACCCACAAGCCGAGACTCATGGGGTGGCAGGTGAAAAAATTGCATCGATCCCGTCGGCATTCCCCCTCAAGGGGGCGCCTCAGGCGCTGGGCAATAAACCCAGCCCTGCCCCTTTAAATCGAGGGGGCAGGTGTTGCCTGGGGGGATAGCCCCCTGGGATCGACGCCGTTAATTATATCAAGGGTCCAGAGGCCGAAGCCACTGTTGACCATATCTACATGATATTTACCGCGTACCCCACTTGTACGGGTCAGGCACAAAGTCCCTATTAACGTGGGACCACCCACAAGCCGAAGCTCATGGAGTGGCAGGTGAAAAAATTGCGTCGATCCCGTCGGCATTCCCCCTCAAGGGGGGCGCCTCAGGCACTGGGTAATAAACCCAGCCCTGCCTCTTTAAATCAAGGGGGCAGGTGTTGCCTGGGGGGATAGCCCCCAGGGATCGACGCTATTAACTTGTAAAGATCCAGGGCCGAAGCCACTGGACCCCCGGTGTTGACCAGGTCTACATGGTATTTACCGCGTACCCCACTTGTACGGGTCAGGCACAAAGTCCCTATTAACGTGGGACCACCCACAAACCGAAGCTCATGGAGTGGCAGGTGAAAAATTGCGTCGATCCCGTCGGCATTCCCCCTCAAGGGGGGCGCCTCAGGCACTGGGCAATAAACCCAGCCCTGCCCCTTTAAATCGAGGGGGCAGGTGTTGCCTGGGGGGATGGCCCCCTGGGATCGACGCTATTAACTCGTAAAGATCCAGGGCCGAAGCCACTGGACCCCACCCTGTTGGGCAGGTTTACATACTAATAACATACAATTGTGTTTATATATACAACAAAATAGCGGATTACAGTGTGAATGGAAGGCTAATTTGCATATTGATATTAAAAATGTGATTTTAATAAATCTTAAATGAAATCCATTAACAAGAAGAAATAACTGTAATATTATTATTTACTTCCTATTTTAACCAAATAGTTAAATTAGGAAAATTTACCAATTAAAGATGGGAGTAATGGAAAATGATGGAAGAGTTAGTTTCAAAGTTGTTCTATTTTTCAATCATACCCCCTCTGTTCCAAATCTTTTTATCTGCATTCTTATTCAGTTTCATTAGCCTTTCTAATTTAAAATGATATTTCATCTTATTAAAACTTAAATACTTGCACCCGGGGGGTGCATATATTTGCTAGTAATATATATATATATATATATATATATATATATATATATATATGAATATGTTTTTGGTACAAGAGAATTTGTATAACACTAAAAGTGGAGGAATCATATGTAATTTGTGAGAATATTTTATTAATGAATAAAATATAAAATAAATGGGGGGGGGTTTACACGAAGGCCTTTTCAAAGTACCGGTTGAAAAGGCCTTCGTGTAACTCCCCCCATCTATTTTATATTTTATTCATTAATAAAATATTCTCCCAAATTACATATGATTCCTCCACTTTTAGTGTTATATATATATATATATATATATATATATATATATATATGTAGTATATTAAGAAAATTGAAAAAAAAACCACAGGTTTAAATAAGTTGAGTGGTAAGTTTATTGGCCGACGCTGCAGTGTTTCGATCTATTAATTAGATCATCTTCAGGGCATTTGTTGGTATATGGAAGGTGATAAAAAAAATTATCATAGAATAACGCGAAAAGCAAGTGATAGTTCTTGTTTATCAGTCTGTTCAAAATTTGAAGTCTGAAGAAAGGACGCTGAAAAAAGTGGACGGTTTGAAATATGACGTCAAATATTCTCTTTTACGGTGTGAATATGAGAGTGTGTGAGTGTGTGTATCGAAAAAAGCATTGTACATTTTTAGGTGTTTTGTGTGTGTGTTTGCGCGTGTGTGTATAAATCTTTTGCGATAAACGACATCGAAACAAACCTCAAGGTTGTGTGTTGTGTGTGTGTGTGTGTGTGTGTGTGTAAATCTTTTGCGTGTGTGTATAAATCTTATATATATTTATATATACGTACGTGTGTATTGTTGTGTCCATGCACAGACTTGTCATCCATCGGCATATCAATCTTGGAATAAACATCCTCTGATGGTGACCTTAGGATGAAACTCTTTGAGATAAAACAATTATAGACTATTTTTTCACAAACATTCACTATCACCATAACTTGCTTTTTGTGCAAAAATAATGAAGATCTTATTTATACCTGGGAAGATATTTAAAAATTAGGATTTGAATAGTAAGAGAAAGGAAAATCATAGGCTGCGTTCGTGATTAAAAACATAAATTAATTATATAAGACCAAAACAATCAATGGGATCTTTTTAATATCCCCTCTCTACCCAGACAATGCTAGGTTATCGGAAATTCAACAGAGAATTATCTTCCCCTGTCGCTTGGGGGAAAATCGCCAACAGGAGGTTGGCGCGAGAATCAAACCAAACCTTACTTATCAGGGAGCAGTCAACGAGGGAAGTCGCAAAAATAAGCGATCCCTAGACATTACTTATCACAGAACAGTTACCAGGGAAGAACGTGAAAATAAGCGCCTCCAGCCACCTCGACCATAACCAGCAAACTTTCTAAGGCGTTGTATCAGCATACTTTCTAAGGCTGATACAATAGCATACTAACAGAAGGCTGAAGAACAAGAAACGACCTGACGAAGCATCTTAACAACATTCCAACCAGTAACCAGAATACACCTGTTATCACCACTTCTCCAACGAACAGTATTTAACCTCACAGATAAGTCTTGTAGTAAATACCAATAAATTTGCAACAAGATCTTGTATTATTTGTCAATACATGTTTTTAAATTTCCATTGTTTGTTTTGTCTTCTTTGTTTGAACAATTTGTCTACAACTAGGAGATTTAATAGCCCCCCCCCCACTTTAAACCCCTTATATTCCTCTTAAGGTAGCTGTTTCTAGTTCTATCTTATAGTTGAATTATTGTGCAGCAATATCTGTTGTGGCTGCCTTTTTTGACAACTACCTCCGTCGGTAAAGCATCCGCCTCGGAACCACAAGATTTTGGGTTCGATACCGGTTCACGCCATCAGTAGCACGGCTTGGACCAGTGCGGTAAACCGGAGAGCTGTTGGTGGGTGTGTCCCTCCATCTCAGATGCAAAAAAACAATCTCCCTAGTCTCGAGCTAATGCAAGGGGTGGGGAGATCCCTCGCTGTTAGGATGATAGGCCACTCCGACTAATTTACATACTTAATTGGAGTCCTGATGACATTTGACCTCGCTAGATTTGTGATATAATGGAATGACCCATCTCCCCCGTACGTCAACAGTGATGATGGTTCTAGCCACTATTTAAGAACACACAGATTACTATGTGCAGAACTCACTTGAAGTACTTAGACGACGGACTCTCCCCCTAATACTCACGTGAACTTACTATATATCAGTTTGCTCAAACATTTACAAGAATGTTTGGACCATATGACCTTTAGGCACCCCTTTTGCGATCTCGATTCTTTGGGACATTTTTTTCCATTTACACCGTCAAAATCCGGTTAATTGTTAACAGACGATTTTTAGAGGTTTTTTTTTTAATTATAAAACTAACCCCTAATCCTAACCCCTAACACAACCCGTAACAAACAACCGGATTTCGACGGTGAAATGTGAAAGTGTCCTTGTGAGTCGGGATCGCGGAAGGGTGCCTAAAAGTCATATGGTCCGAATGTTTATCTACTTTAATGATATGCACTCAGTTCTGTTTGCTGTGTGGTTATTGTTTTTTTCTTGAGTTCAAAAGAAAATTAACTTTGAAATAAAAAAAAAGAAGTAGATTCAGGCTGTGACTGACCTAAATTTAAGAGTTTCATATTATTTGTTTTTTAAGATTTTTTGTTTGTTTTTTGTTTACTCCCCCCCCCATGATCTTGATCTTTACTCTTTCTTTCTTGTCTTCTTTTTTTTTCTTTCTTTCTTTTTTCTTTCTTCCTTTTTCACACACATACGCTTACACGCATGCATACACGCGCTAAATGAGCACAATCTTAAGCTCAGTAAATATTAATGATGCACATGCACAAACTGACACAATGAATAGGGATCACTTTTAGGGCCGGGTTTGCTCAGTCGGTAGAGCGTTCGGCTAGAAACCACAAGGTTCCTAGTTCGATACCGACCCTCGCCAACTCAGCGTATGAGTAGCACAGGGATCTGTGCGGTAAAGCAAGGAGCTGATGGTAGGAGTGGCGCTCCACCTCAGATGCAAAAACAATCTCCTTGGTTTAGCGCTAGTGAAAGGGTGATAGGCTCCCTCGCTGTCTGGCTGATACCGACATTAGGCCACCTCAACGACTTTACTTTACGTTAGATTAGTAAACATTAATGATATACATACATACACACACACGGAGATACACATACACACACACCGACTCACACACACACACATATGCATATATATACATACACACACCCACGCACGCTCTCACACACTGAATAAGGATCACTTTAAGCTTAGTAAATATTAATGATACACACACACACACACGTACACACACACACACACACTACGTATACACATGGGTACACATAGTACAAACATGCATATGCATATATACACACATGTACACACACACACACTGAATAAGCATAACTTCAAGCTTATAAACATTAATGGTATATACACGTACACACTCATACGTACACACACAGATACACATACGTACGCATACACGCGCGCACAAATATGCAAATATACACACATGCATACTCACACACACACACTGAACAAGTATCATTAAGCTTAGTAAGCATTAATGATATACTCTTACACACACACACACACACACACATATGCATATATACACACATTCATACTCAGACACACGCACACACACACACACAGAATAAGTATCTCTAAGCTTAGTAGATATTAATATTTACTCTTACACACACACACACATACACACACACGCGCGCGCGCACGTACGTACGCACACACACATATGTATATATACACACATGCATACTCACACACACACACTGAATAAGTATCACTAAGCTTAGTAAATATTAATGATATATACTATTACACACGCACGCACAGATATACGCAGATACACTCACACACATACACAGACACTCTCACACACACATAGATACGAATACACACATAGACACACACATACACACACACGTACGTATCACTAAGTATCACTAAAGCTTAGTAAATATTAATTATATATACTCTTACACACCCACACACAGATATACAGATATACGCAGATACACTCACACACTCTCACATACACACGCACGCACACACACACGTATCACTAAGTATAGTAAATATTAATGATACTCTTACACACGCACACACAGATATACAGATATATGCAGATACACACATACACACACTCTCACACATATATGCATACAAATACGCACATAGACTCACACACACATATATATATATACACACACACACACACACACACGTAGGTACGTATCACTAAGTATCACTAAAACTTAGTAAATATTAATTATATATACTCTTACACACCCACACACAAATACGCACATAGACTCACAGACACACACATGCACATATATAAGTCATGTCTCCTTGATGAGAAAAGATTTGGTAAAAGAATCTCTACAGAACCGGCTTTAAAATGGTAATCTCTTGGGAAATAAAGAATACTTTTCTTCGTTATTCGATAGAGACACACAATAACAACAACGACGTCGATGTAAAGAAATGTCTAGCACGTAAAAAGAAGGTGATTTTAAAAGGTTTCAATTAGGCCAAAGAATGTAAAAAAGATTTCGTTGGCTCTAATGAATTAACGAACGCGACACACCGAGATCAACCGAAAATTCATTATCACGTCTGCAGTCTAAAGATGACGAAGAAGAAAAAATCGTTTATTTTGCACAACAAATATTTATTTTTTCAACATAATCCTCCTTCTTTTTCATTGGCGAATATTATTCTTATTGATTGAATATTAATACTATGAAAATCTTGGATAACAAAATTCAGACCATATTACCTTAAGGGTTAGGGTTAGAACCCCTAACCCTAACCCTAACCCCTAACAAACAACCGGATATTGACGGTGTAAATGAAAAAAAAATGACCTAAATGACGAAATTGAAAAGGGGTGCCTTAAGATAATATGGTCCCAAAATTCAGCTAATAACTGCAATGTCGGCCTTTGTATTTATTGATATACTCTTGTATTTTATCATGTGTGGTTTTAACCGGGGTGAGAGCTCGATGTGCCTAGTGCCAGTGAGTGGACGGACAGTAAATGAAGAAAAAAAAACTTTAAATTTGCTTCATTGTTATAATTTATTTCAACTGCATTGCAGCAGCAGACATAAGCAAAAACATAGTTATTACTGAAGAAATTCCCAAGAATACAGGGGTTTAAATTTCTTTTTAAAAATTGGGGGGGGGGTTAGTTTCGAAGAGAAGGTTCCCGAGACCGACAAGAAATACCTGAAGAAGGTCGGAGGGCTCATCGGCCGAAACGTTGTGTAAATAACAATAAAGATGAGGACAACAGTCCGAATAATACAAATAATGCAAACTATTCATATTTGATAATAATCATCACAGTTGTATGGTTTCAGGTATTCCGTGTTAATAATAATACAGTGATGCTGATAGCTTTTTAATTTAATACGTCCTTTGACGCACATATTAGCTTTGAATGAACCCGGGGAAATTGGATGGGTTCCAACTAAAGTTTCTTAATAAATTGTTGGGTGTTTATTTATGATCTGGGGAAACAACTAAAGCCGTCTAACTCCTACCTTGTAAACCATCCTGTGAAATACGTTAAAAAACTATTGAAGTGTATTTAGTTAGTTTGAAAAGGTGGGCGAAGAAAAAAGAAAAACATTATGACGCATGGATATGATTTTATTGCATCCTTTTAGATTTTTTGCGCCATGGACGCAGGACGCGTACCTATCAGCATCTATGCTAATAATTTCCAAATATATCTATTTGACCCATTTTGGGGACCCTAATAGGTCCTGTAAAGAATAACTCCGAGCCACATGTGGATTAAAGCGTGTTTATTACCCCTCATATCTCCCGTGAACTGCCCGTTACAAATAGAGGCCACTTATGCGTACAAGTCGACGACATGACCACTTGAAGTCAGAGTGGACTTAGGAGTTATGGCAATTAATAGCTCCTCCATCAATCTTGAACTGGAGTCTAATATATAGTTTAGTTCAATACCCAGGATACCACTTTTTTGTGTGGGTGGTGGTCTTACTCCTCTGCGGGGATACAGTCGACGTAATCTAAGCTTCGCTGCAGAGCTGTTTAAGACTTGGAGCTTATCTTTGAAACAAATTGTCTTGATAATGTGATCTGTACAGAACCGATAGGCATTATTATAGTATGCAGTTCTACTATATTCTTTGTTTCTATGTAGTATGCAGTTTACCTCATTGTTCTATGCAGTATGCGTGTACCTTATTGTTTCTCTGTAGTATGCCGTGTACCTCATGTTTTCTATGCAGTATGCCGTGTACCTCATTGTTTCATGCAGTATACCGTGTACTTATTGTTTCTATGCAGTATACCGTGTACCTTTGTTTCTATACAGTATGCCGTACCTCATTGTTTCTATGCAGTATGCGTGTACTCATTATTTCTATGCAGTATGCGTGTACCTCATTGTTTCTAATGCAGTATGCTGTGTACCTCATTGTTTCTATGTGTATGCCGTGTACCTTATTATTTCTATGCAGTATGCCGTGTACCTCATTATTTCTATGCAGTATGCCGTGTACCTTATTGTTTCTATACAGTATGCCGTGTACCTCATTGTTTCTATGTAGTATGCGTGTACCTCATTATTTCTATGCGTATGCGTGTACCTTATTGTTTCTATACAGTATGCCGTGTACCTCATTGTTTCTATGTGTATGCCGTGTACCTCATTATTTCTATGCAGTATGCCGTGTACCTTATTGTTTCTATACAGTATGCCGTGTACCTCATTGTTTCTATGCAGTATGCCGTATGTACGTGTACCTCATTGTTTCTATGCAGTATCCGGGTACCTCATTATTTCTATGCAGTATGCCGTGTACCTATTGTTTCTATGTAGTATGCCGTGTACCTCATTGTTTTCTATGTAGTATGCTATGTAGTATCAGTGTACCTCATTATTTCTATGCAGTATGCCGTGTACCTCATTATTTCATGAAGTATGCGTTTACCTCATTATTTCTATGAAGTATGCAGTTTACCTCATTATTTCTATGAGTACATGTACCTTATTGTTTCTATATAGTATGCAGTCTCCTTATTATTTCTATGAAGTATGTCCTTAACACATTGTATCAATGCAGTATGCTGTCTACCCCATTGTTTCTCTATAGTATGCAGCATACCACATTGTTTCTATGTAGTATGTGATCTTAACACATTATTTCTATACAGTATGGAGTCTACATCATTATTTTTATGCAATATGCAGTCTGCCTCATTATTTTTATGTAATATGCAGTCTACCTCATTATTTTTATGCAATATGCAGTCTACCTCATTATTTATTATATGCAGTCTACCTCATTATTTCTATTCAATATGCAGTCTACCTCGTTGTTTCTATGTTTTCCATGCATTTACCCAATCCTCCGGCCATGAGCAGGGAGTGACACAAGGTCATGTATTAAGCGGAGAATCTAGTTTAAATTTATTTTTCCTTTTTTGAGGCTGGTTGCCTAAGGCACTTACAATGCATTTCTACACTAAAATCATTTCCAATGAATTCCTATAGTAAAAACATTTACAATGTATTCCTGTAATAAAATCATTTGCAATGCAGTTATCGCAAAATGATAAATAATACCTAATAATATCCGGTTTTCATTGTATATTCTCCCACTACAAATGATAAAATCCTGTTGTGTTTGGTTTGGAAGTAATCTTTTTCATAACAGATTGTTAGTGGCATACTTATTTATGGATGACACTATATAGATAAGTACACCAAAACAGTTTTCTTGTAAACCAAAGATATCACCCTGTTGCATACCTCTTCTTCTTTACTTCTATTTCTTGGACATCTATCTCTTTGGCCGTCTATTCTTCTGATCGTCTTTGGTATTTCTATCATCTTGACTTGGTCTGGTCTCTGGTCTAGCATCTTGGATCTGCTAAGGTCTGGACTTTCTTTTGCTATGTTCTTGCTGGCTGGTCGTCCTGGATTTCATTTCCTTGTTACCAAGACATTCATCAACCACAAGAACATATTAGTTATACAACTTTTATTTCCTTAACTACATTTCATGTAACTAAATATCTGACTAACATAGCGTGCGTGAGTTCCAGTTTAGGCAGGACCTAAATGGCCGACTCTCTGCCTGACGTTAACTGAAAACTGGGGACTCAAAAGGTCCCACGTGACTTCACATATTTGGCGGGCTTCTGTAATTTTCCATGGAAGGGCCCGGCCATGGTATGAAAAGGGTCATCCCCTCAGAATTACAGGGGATTGACAATAATCTTATGCAACCGTATAGATTATGTAACAATCCAACATGAAATGGAATTGAAAGACAGCAGTGACGTGCCAACGTCGGGATCCAGGCGGTTGGGCAAGAGTTCGGTTTCAGAAATACCGATTAAGATTTTTCAAAGCTTCACTTACCCGCTCACTTTCAAATTCAACGCATTCATAGTTCAGGAGTCTAATGGCAAATGTTAGGCCACTAAAGTTATTTCAATGTTATAGCAACACAAAGGCTTTGGGGTTAGGGCGATTTCGCATGACTAGCACTACTTGGATTTGTGTGGTAAAGTAGGAAGTTGATGGTAGGTGTAGCGTTACACCGCAGGAGCAAAAATTATCTCCCTGGTCTAGCGCAAGTGGAAAAGGGATAGACTCCCTCACTGTCCGGCTGACACCGACAATAGGCATCTCCAACGTCTTTATATCTTGATAATTTTGATTACAGAGTTTCAACTGTGTTCATTGTGTTGATTTTTTTATCTAATTTTTTATTGTCTATTTTTTCAAATGAAATTTGTGTCTATTTTTTTTTTTTTTTGTTTGAAAAACAAAATATCTGAAGATTTTGAAAAATTTAGGTATTCTTTTGAATTAACATATTTAAAAAAATATATATCTTGAAAAATTATAAAACTTGTGTCTTTATCTTATTTAATTTAAATCTTCAAATTTTTGGCTAGAGTGTTTCAACCGTGTTCATCGTGGCCATTTTTATTCAATTTTTTATTGTATCTATTTTTTCAAATGTAAACTTATCTCTATATTTCATTATAAGATTCAGGAGAAAGCTCTAACCGCATCAGCGTGGATATGGCAGTCCTATATTGTGACATCAAACCGACAAAGTCTGGTGGTATCGTGAGATACTGCTGGGGCGCTCTGGGTTAGTGGTAATGATGCTTCGGCCCCGAAACCATACCTGAACCCAGAGTCATCATCTGATGAAGGCTTTGTTGGTTGCAATGCTACTGTGTAAATAGCAGTCATTGTATGAAGATTTTTTTCTTCTTTTTCTCAAATATCTGAAAATTTTGAAAAATTAGCATTTTTTTGAATTAACATTTCTTTTTTTTTTTTTTTTCTTTTTTGAAAAAATATTCTGAAATTTTACAAGTTTGTGTCTATTTTTGTCAAATGTAATTTCTTTTTTATTGTGTTTTCTTTCTTTATTTAATTTACATCTTTCATATTTTGGTTCGAGACTTTTCAACTATGTTCATTGTGTCAATCGTGGCATGAAAGATTACTTACTAATATGCTGACTCTTTAGAAGCTAAATGTAGCTTATAAAGTCACATGTGATTTAGATCTCGCTTTCTTTTTCTGTTTTCTGAATATATACAATAGATTAACAAACAACAACTTAATCTCATTCTTTATGAATCAATGTTTTATTTGA
>CM042159.1:57742952-57780452 GCA_023376005.1 Doryteuthis pealeii | reverse complement strand
GACCTATCAAATTTCCCTTGGACTCATTCAAAGCAAATATGTGGATCTCAAGACGAACTAAATCAAAAAGCTATTAGCATCACCGTAAGAAGTATTTTCAATAACAGCTTGTATAATAAAAAAAGATGTGTTCAAGGTTGTGGGACAACTTTAAATGATTTTCTCTGAATCTTTGAAGAAGTTTCCCGACTACGACAAGAAAGTTCACGAGTCCGCAAAGAAGGGTCCCTGAGTCCGACAAGAAATACCTGAAGAAGGCCACGTGGCATGTCTACTACTACTACTACTACGCCCGCGTGATATTTTGGCGGCATCTACAGGGTGAAAATAAATTTGTGAAAAATTTTGTGCGGGTAGTCTGCATCAGTAATAGTATATTTACATGCCGAAACGTTGTACAAATAACAATTAAGATGGGGGACAATAGTCTGAATAACACAGATAATACTTTAAATGATTTATTACACATCCACGAAGTGTCGTTCATAATGCCATTTTAACCACTTTCCGACGTAAGGATTAATATTCGGGAAGGGTCATCGATGGCGCTTATCATATGTCAAGAAGATCGATCTATCGAATGATAGATTTAAAAAATCAGGAAGATCATAACCAGTGTCGTCAGAATGGTACGGACAGCCGGCTTTCTCGGGGCCTGTGTCCGGTAGCTTCGGCCATTGGACCGGGAATCCCAGGGGGCATCCCCCAGGCAATACCTACCCCCTTGATTTAAAAGGACAGGGCACGGTTTATGGCCCAGTGCCTGAGGCGCCTCCTTGATGGAGGATGCGGAGGGGATCCACTGATTGTTTGTGCCTGGCATTCCATGAGCATCGGTTTGTGGGTAGCTCCACATTAAATGGACCTTTGTGTCTGACCGGCATAAGTAGGGTGCACGGGAAATACCCAAAACAGTCATTCTTCGTATATACTTCGACTTCCCACTAAGTTAGTGTGTGACACAAGGTCTTCTTAACGTGGGAAGCCACACACAAACCGTAGCTAGTAAAAAAAAATTTTTTAAAAATTGGTGGATCCCATCGGCATTGTCTGGGGGATGGTCCCCGGGGATCTTGCAGTCAATCTGGCCGAAGCCGACTGAATTCTGCTGAAAACAATCATTCTTCCTCTTCAAGAGAAACCGCCTGGGCATTTATGCCCCTCGGCGGTCGGACCACTCCAACCAACAGAGATGACAGGAATTTTATCACGAGTCACCACTCCCGATCAGAAGGTTGCGAGGTCGATCTTTGTAGCCACTCGCTACATGCGACCTTGTGAGAGCGGGAAATCCAGACGCCATTTTTTCCCTCCAGTTTTGAATATTGCGTGAAATTGAATAAAGTCTGTAATCCATTCACTGCTCTTTCATCAAGGGTTTGTCGAGATGATGAAATTACTTCACGTGTTGACGTTGTTGCACTGGAATTCTCTACTCTGTCTCTCACTGCTTAAAAGCCACCCTTATCGGGCGGCAAATAAGTTAGCTCCTGCGGAGAGCTCTTGATTAAACCTTTAGCCCAACAATGACACTTCATGAATTTAGTGCATATTAAATTTTAATTTAGGCTTACCTTTTAAAAGTTCAACGATAATTCTTCTGCTTCCAGTTAATTTAAAGATAAGTTGATGTACATAGGTCCTTACTTTCCGTACACAACAATTATTTTTTTATTTCATAGATGACTTTTGCTGGATTTCATAGTTAATTTTTATTATTTCCAAATTTATTTCCAAGTTATAAAAATTGTTATAGTACAAAGAAAATTGTCACAAAAAATCACCGAATACAATCACAGTATTTTAAAATTGGGAATGCAAACTTTCAGTATTGCAGGTCCGGATCCGACATAGACTGTTTTTCATTGGCTCATGGGGTCGGCCTGGTTCCAAAGAATTATGATATATTGGGCATCGGCCCCTGGGAGTAAAGTAGAAAAATGTGACACACTGACATTCGCATTTATTATTAGAGATGGCATTCATAGCTCTTCGGCCTTCAACATGTAAAAAGTATAATAATTTTGGTTTAAATCTAACTCATTTTTTTCTTTCTTTTCTTCTTTTCCTCTTTTCATTATGTTCGATTGAAACAGAAAAGCGTTATCACTTCCGCGTGCTCATCCCTCTCACTTTGTTTTTCCTACTCTCTTTCTTAGTATATTTTTTCTGTGAAGTGTGTCATTTTCTTTCCTTCCTTTCTTTATATTAAAAACGGAATGATCCATTATTTAGCTGAGGTGACGACACCAATAAGAAATAAGAATTCGGCGGATAAGCAACACCACATAATCGGGATTTACACTTTTGCCTTTCATCTTGGCTCTCTTGGACGGTTTCATTTTTAACCAGTGGGTATTGCAAGATAATAAAGGTCGTACAAATAAGGAACACGAGTATTAATATATAGATTAATAATTAATTTTAACCATCAGAAGCATTTTCAGCCAACAATAGCTGCATAAACATTAAAACACGCCTCCAAAATATTCATAAACCATAACATGCAATAAAGTGCTTATATCGCAAAACGCACCAATTAAATTGTACAATACAAAACCATTGAATGCAAATCAGAAAGGATGTTTTATTAGTCATAATAATTTAGGTACAGGGCGACCAAAAAAAAAAAAAAAGAACCAAATTCTGTTTTTTTTTTAGGGGTGGGGGTCACCCTGTAAATATACTATTACTGGTGCAGACTGCCAGCACAAAAAAAAACAAAAACAACAAAAAACAGAACCCAAATTCTGTTTTTTTAAGGGAGGGGGGTCACCCTGTAGATACCACCAAAATATCATGCGATCGTAGTAGTAGACATGCCACGTGGCTCTCTCTCACACAAACACACTTGTACTTAAGATCAAGTGATGTTGAAAGCACCGGTTCCCGCTAGATCACCGAAGTTAAGCAGCGATGAGCCTGTCAATACTTGATTCGGCATGAAAAGACCTAAAAACGGTTAATATGCCATAAAACCAACCAACCAACCAACCAAACATACTTGTAACCACGGTTTAGCTCAGTCGGTAGAGCGTTCGGCGACCCTCGCCAAATCAGCATACGAGTCGCACAGGGATCTGTGCAGTAAAGTAAAGAGCTGATTGTAGGTGCGGCGTTCCATCTCAGACGCCAAAACAATCTCCTTGGTCTAGCGCTAGTGAAAAGGGGATAGACTTCCTCGCTGTCTGGCTGATACCAACTTTAGGCCACCCCGACGACTTTACTTACTTTTATACTTGATTCCATTCTTATATACCTAGTTTTGGAGCTCTGGCTTCTGAACTGGTGTGTGAGGTAAAGTTAATCACGTGGTCCCAGGAGGCCGTTCCCAAGGCAGCACTTACCCCCTCACCTAAAAGGGACAGGGTCGGGTTGGTTAAATAGAACTAAACGGACCTAAATTCCATATCGTATGTCACCCCGCCGAAGGAAAAAAAGAATCAGGGAATTAACCGAATTTAATTAAATTTTCAGTGTTGATATATTAATGAATAACAAATATAATGCACTAGTTATTTTATTTAAAAACTTTTACATTTTTTCAGGTCAGTTAACTTTGAACCACGTATCTTTGAGGCGTAACACAGATTCTCAAAGATACGTGGTTCAAAGTTAACTGACCTGAAAAAATGTAAAAGTTTTTTTAAATAAAATAACTAATGCATTATATATTTTATTCATTAATATATCAACACTGAAAATTTAATTAAATTAGGTTAATTCCCTGATTTTTTTTTATTTTCTTTCAGCGGGGTGAAATATGATGGTGGAATTTAGGTCCGTTAAGTTCGATTTAACCGTCTGGTTTATTGCCGAGCTTCGGTTTTTACATGACTTCCCCACGTCAAAAAGTCCTTTTGTTAATCAGGCCTGGTGCGAGGTCAGGAAAATAACTACTTGGATGGTATAATGTAGCGGAAAGAACGAAATTAAATTAAAATAACCAAATGAATTCCTGTGTATGGAAATTATTGGAAAGTACCTTTCACATAATTCGTGGGTAGCCTACGAATTATGTCTGTAAGTGTAGTTAGATTTTGAATTAAAATTCGTTGAAATTCAAAATCGGAGTAGGTTATATTATTGATAGGTAATGACCTTTAGTTGACCCCCCCCCCCGACTTCCGCCAAGGAAAACTTGAGAACGGAAATTAATTTTAGTTAGATTTTGGTCGTTAGTTAAAGGGACGGGACGTAACGTTCATCTGTTCCAAGATGCCAACTTCTCATGGCGCGGGTTGATAACCCTTTTGGGCTTCGGGTTTTTAATAAAGAATAAAGACGTCTTATTAGACAATTAAGTCTTGGTTAATTATTACCAATATAATTACCAACAAAGAAATGGGCAGACAACTCAGACCAGAAGAAGGAAGGAATCAGCCCAGAAGAAAATGGCCGCCAACGAAACAGAACCAGTACCCCCTCCCCACTTCTCTCTCTCTCTCTCTCTCTCTCTCTCATTATATACCCGACATAAAGGGATATATAACACTGGTTGCTTTCAAATACCACAAATACCCTTGGGAAAGGTATGGATCCAACTATTCGCCCACCAGCTATGGATAAATAGCAAGGCAGACTGTGCTCTTTAACCTTAGTAACGCAACCGGTCCAGGAGAAGGAAAACTCTGACCTGTTAAACTCCAAGAGAAAACGATATCAATATACGCATAAGAAAGGCTTAAATCCTGGACGTGATAATTGCATTTCACTTAGCGCTAATACCCTTGGGAAAGGTATGAATCCTACTCTCCCTCCAGCTATGGGTAAATAGTAGGGCAGACTGGGCTCTTTAACCTTGGAGAAGGAAAAACTCTCAATTCAAACCTGTTGAACTCCGCTTAAGAAATTGACCTTGTGTCACATCCTGCTCATGCGGAGGGGTTGGTATATATATATATACGCATAAGAAAGGCTTAGACTGCTATCGACAGATTATTGATCTGGCTTCTCTGATAAAATGAAGCAATAATTATTTCAAGCTGTAGTCGTGTCAGTGCTACTGCATAGCTGCACCACTTGAACTGTATCCAAACGCTTACAGAAAAAGCCACATGGGAACTACACAAGGATGTTGCATGGTGTCTTGAACAAATCATCGAAACAGCACTCGATAAAAAGCAGCTGTACGGCCACTTACCTCCAATCACATAAGCCATCAAAATAAGACGAAGACATGCTGGAAACTGCTGGAAAAGCAAGGACGAACTCATAAGTGACGTTTTCTTATAGATACCTAAACATGGACACACCAGTGTGGGCCGACCAGCAAACACCTGCGTCAATCAGCTCTGTGCGGATTTCGGATGCCGTACGGAATACCTAGGGGTGATGACTGATTCGGACGGTTGGCAAGAGAGAGAAAGAGAGTCATGGATATCCGTCACATGATGATAATGATGATGATGATGATGATGATGAAACTCCGCTTATAAATTGGCCTTGTGCCACATCCTGCTCGGAGAGGTTGGATAAATACATACACAAAGGACGATCTGATAATAATATCTCCAATCTATTTCCTCGGAAACTACAACCGTTTACTGCGAGCACAATAACATTGTCGGGTAGGCAAGTTTTCGGCTACATATCAGTGACCCCCCCCCCTGGTTGGTGGGTTGTCTAGTCGTGACTAAAGGTGAATGATTTTTCTTAACTGGCGAATAAGGCTTATATTAAATTCATAGAAACATTTTTGGCTTATATAGCTTATAATATCAAGGCGGACCTCCTCATCCCTTCCAATTTCGACTCTGCCTTTTTTTTTTTATTACCTTTTAATAAAACTTGGCACATGGCAATCACCTTGTTTTTTTGACAGGGTAGACTGGCTGTTAATCTTCGCCCCACCCCCAGCTTCTTACTCACTTTTATCTCTCTCCTACCGTTTCTAAAAATGCCAATGTTTCGCATTGGGTTGAACGTGACGAAAGACAGACACCGCGAGGAGGGGTCAGGGTCTTGGTTTTATGCCGAGAATGCCTCGTCATCATCTCTACTGTCACTTAAATGACTAACCCCCCCGGGGAAACACGCCTTCCTCTTCCTAAACTGTTTCTTGTCCTTCTCCACTAACACCTGAGACTCCTTGATTAAGAAAGAAAAAGGTGGTTACTGTTTGTTTTTTTAAGTTTTTTTTTTGCCGAGGAGATTAATAAATAAATAAATAAATACAAACAATTCGTAACCATCAATTATATTTGTAAGTAAAATACTTGTGTGTGAGTGTGTGTGGTGGGTGTAAGTTATAGATGACTTGGAAATAATAACGCCCCCTGTCATCGGGGCTGAGTATATGCTGACTGTAACCTCTACAGAGAAGTAGGACCCCCCCACACACACACCAAAGGGGTATTTGGGGTATGACACTAAATTGCATCTGGTGGTGAGGTTCCTATTCTTGAGATCTGGGGAGTAGGGAGTATCCCTTTTTACCATTACTTCCAGGTCCCCATGGTCAGCAGATCGGGGGAATGATGAAGAGGGTGCTGGCCCTGAGCATCTAGTTTGGGGGGGGGGGCATCCAATAGTAAAAAGTAAAAATGCCCAAGGAGACATACCAAACAGATAAATAGATTGATTGAAAATTTGGATATTCTCCTTTGATGAATCCTAACTGTGATAGACCTGTCAGTGGGGCTTTATTGTGCACCCCTGAAGAGGTGTAAGCCCCCCCCCAGTGGAGCCATCTGTTGGTCGTGGCTGGCGACCTGTGATAATTATGGACAGAATCCTGGTGGCTGAGCAGTCTATGACATGCAACCTTGGTTCTTACTTCCACTAGACAAGTGGTTGGTGAGACCCCCTTCAATCCATCTACTGGTCATGTCGAGCCCTAGCACCTATATGATTGTCCCAACTCTATTGCCCTTATGGCAAACCCCCAACTCTTTTTATTGTATATGTGCTAGAAGGCTGTCCTGTATATTAAACTGCATCTAATGGTGAAGTTCCAATTTTGGCGCTCTAGGGAGCTTAGAGTAATCATTCATCGCCATTACTCCAAGGTCCACACTGACTGGGAGTGGTAGTACCTGTTAGAGTCCCATCTATGGGTTAAATAGAAAAAATGTGTTTGATGAACATTGAGTTTTTAAAAAAAAGCTTGAATTGAAAATAAAATTTGAATACCCATTAAAAATGAATAAAACAAAATGTCTTTGGCATGAAATAACCCAATAAGGATTGACATGCCATAAAAACCAACCAACCAACCAACCTTAAGAAACATTAATCATAAAACATTGATATTTTAATGAAGTATTTTTGTTAACTATTGATTAACTATTAATTGTTAATTACATTTAATTACTTGAAAAATTATTATTATTAGGTAGGTCTATTTGAAATTGCGGTTTGGTTTGGCTTGATTTGTTTGTTTTACAACACATCAACCTCATTGGGTTATTTAGTGCCGACAAAGTTTTGAAATAAATTCATACTTAATAAAAACTCAGATTTTTTTAATAAATACATTTTTCTATTTAACCCATAGATGGGACCCTAACAGGTACTACCACTCCAGGTCAGAGTGGACCAGGGAGCAATGGTGATGAAGGGGTGCTCCACATTACCCAACCCTCCAAAACTGGAACCTCACCATCAGATAGAGTTTAACGTCATTCCCAGGACATGAAGATCCTCAGTCACCGCCTTCTAGCACATATATGATAAAAAGGGTTGGGGCTTGCCATAAGGGCAATCATATAGGTGCTAGGGCTTGACAAGACCAGCCGATTGATTGGAGGGTGACTGCCTGTCTAGCCTAAGTAAGGGTCTAAGTTGAGTGTTGCATGTCATAGACTGCTCATCCACCAGAATTCCCTCCTTAAGGATCATGGGTCACCACCCATGGACAACAGGTGGCCCATTGGTGAAGTTCTACCCTCTGCTGAATTAAAATTTTGACGGGTAGTCCCAGTGGCATAGTGGCTAACATGCTGGACTGTGACATAGTGAGTTCGAACTCCAATCGTGCTATTATGTTCACTTTCAGACAAATACCTTTGGGAAAGGTATGGACCCCCTTATACCCCCCAACTAGGGGTTAAATAGTACCACTTCTGGTCTTCTACAAGGATGGCTTTGGCATTAAATAACTCACTACAGTTGATATGCCATTAAACAAAGAGGGTCTTAGTGTTCTGGGTATGACATTAAATTACATCTAGTGGTGAAGTTCCAATTCTGGAGCTCAGGGGAATGTGGAGTACCCCTTTATCACCATTACTCCCAAGTCCATCCAGACCCGGAGTGGTAGTACCTGTTAGGGTACCATCTATGGGTTAAACAGATCAAAAGATGAGTATTAAATAGATGTTTTTTTTAAAATTTGAGTTTGGAAAAAAAAATTGAATACCTAACAAGAATGAATAAAACAAAATGTCTTCGGCATAAAATAACCCAGCTAGGGTTGAGATGACGTAAAATTCAATCAACCAATCAAAAAACCAATCCTAAATTTTTTATGTGTTTTTTTTAAGTAAATCCAGCTCTGTTTATTCTTTTTTTTCCTTTCCATTTGTTGTGTCTATTTCTCTCTATTGACTAATCAATACAAGAGTCAAAGACAGACATTATGGCGCTAAAGTTGCAGGATTAGATAATTATGGAACCAGCTTACTACCAATATTTACTTTGTGTATTTGCTATGTCATTGCATAAGTAAGCAGAGGAAATGAAAGTTTTGATATATTTGTGTAATAAGTCCTACCTGGGATTATATAAATAGCTAAGAGTAAAGTGTCTTGGGTATGACACTAAACTGCATCTAGTGGTGAGGCTCCTGTTCTGGAGCTCTGGGGAGTGTGGAGTCAATTCTTCATTACTAGAGATAATTCAAAGTTCACTCTGAGTGGAAGTACCTGTTATAGGAGGAGGGCGTTGGAAGAGGAAGAGGGGTTGGAGGAGAAGGAGAAGAGGTTGGAGGAGCTCTCAAAGTAGTTGACTAACCAGAAGAGAGCCCCTTTTGTTTGAATTCAGAGTTTTCCTTCTCCTAGACTGGTTGCCATACCAAGAAAGAAAGAAGGAAGGAAGAGAGGTAGAGCTCTCAAAGTAGTTTTGACAAATGAGAAGAGAGCCCTTTGGATTGAATTCAGAGTTTTCCTTCTCCTAGACTAGTTGTCATACCAAGAGAGAAAGAAGGAAGGAAGAGAGGGGTAGAGCTCTCAAAGTAGTTTTGACTGATGAGAAGAGAGCCCCTTTGGTTTGAATTCAGAGTTTTCCTTCTCCTAGACTGGTTGCCATACCAAGAAAGAAGAGAAGGAAGGAAGAGAGGGGGTAGAGCTTCTCAAAGTAGTTTTGACAAATGAGAAGAGAGCCCTTTGGATTGAATTCAGAGTTTTCCTTCTCCTAGACTAGTTGTCATACCAAGAAAGAAAGAAGGAAGGAAGAGAGGGTGTAGAGCTCTCAAAGTAGTTTTGACTAATGAGAAGAGAGCCCCTTTGGTTTGAATTCAGAGTTTTCCTTCTCCTAGACTGGTTGCCATACCAAGAAAGAAAGAAGGAAGGAAGAGAGGGGGTAGAGCTCTCAAAGTAGTTTTGAACAAATGAGAAGAGAGCCCCTTTGGATTGAATTCAGAGTTTTCCTTCTCCTAGACTAGTTGTCATACCAAGAGAGAAGAAGGAAGGAAGAGAGGGGGTAGAGCTCTCAAAGTAGTTTTGACTGATGAGAAGAGAGCCCCTTTGGTTTGAATTCAGAGTTTTCCTTCTCCTAGACTGGTTGCCATACAAGAAAGAAAGAAGGAAGGAAGAGAGGGGGTAGAGCTCTCAAAGTAGTTTTGACAAATGAGAAGAGAGCCCCTTTGGATTGAATTCAGAGTTTTCCTTCTCCTAGACTAGTTGTCATACCAAGAAAGAAAGAAGGAAGGAAGAGAGGGTGTAGAGCTCTCAAAGTAGTTTTGACTAATGAGAAGAGAGCCCCTTTGGTTTGAATTCAGAGTTTTCCTTCTCCTAGACTAGTTGCCAGTTTAGCTCAGTTGGTAGAGTGTTTTGGCTGGGAACATCAAGGTTCCTGGGTCGATACTGGCCCTCGCCAACTCAGCGTATGAGTAGCACAGGTATCTGTCCAGGTAAAGTGAGGAGCTGACCATAAGTGTGGTGCTCCACCTCAGATGCTATAAAAACAATATCCTTGGTCTAGTGCTAGTGAAAAGGGAATAGAACTCCCTCGTTGTATGGCTGATACTGACTCTAGGGCCTCCCCTATATATTTATATATATGTTTTAAATTAAACCCAGTTCTGTTTTTTTTTTTTTTTTTCATCTCATCTTAAAGTGTCCAAGATATGAACTAAACTATATCTGATGCTCTGACTCCGTTTCTAGAGATCTGGAGTGTGTGGTCACCTCTTCATTATCATTACTCCCAGGTACACTCTGATCTGGAATGGTAGTACTTATATATATAATAATATATTTATTTATTTACCAACCCCTCCGCATGAGCAGGATGCGACACAAGGTCAATTTCTCAGCGGAGTTCAACAGGTTTGAATTCAGAGTTTTCCTTTTCCTAGACCGGTTGCCTAACCAAAGTTAAAGAGCCCAGTCTGCGCTACTATTTATCCATAGCTGGAGGGAGAGTAGGATTTATACCTTTCCAAGGGTATTAGCGCTAAGTGAAATGCAATTGGTAGTACTTATAAGGGTCCTGTCTATCGATCAAATAAATCTGTTTGAAAATTATTTGTATAAGATAGGAATATGGTATCAGTTTAGCTCAGTCGATAGAGCACCTGCCAAGAATTTGCAAGGTTCCTGGTCTGATACCAGTCCTTGCCAACTCAGTGCAGATTGGGTAATTTGGTCTGTGCGGTAAAATGGGGAGCTGATGGACAGTCTCCCTGGTCTAATGCTAGTGAAAAGGGGATAGACTTCCTCGCTGTCAAGCTGATACCAACAATAAGCCACTGTGCCAACTTAACTAGATAGGAATAATTTGTCGGGGTGGCCTAAAGTCGATATTAGCCATACAGCTAGGGAGTCTATCCCCTTTCACTAAACGCTAGAATAAGGAGATTGTTTTTAGCATCAGGTCCTCACTTTACTGCACAGATACCTGGCTACCTCATACGTTGAGTTGGCGAGGGCCGGTATCAACTTGAAATCTTGTGGTTTCTAGACCGACACTCTACCGACTGAGCTAAATTGGCCCTATTTGATACCATATAACTGTGCACATTATTCTTATTTAGAAAAGTCACTTGAACTTATAATTGTTTACTAAGGATTGTTATTATTAGTTATTTGAAATCATATTACATATGATTACATTAGATAGGAATACTAACTATTCAACTGTGGGCAAATAAATGATTCTCATTAAATAAGAATAGTTATTTTAAACAATATAATTGTGTATAAATTATTAGTATTAAATAGGAATACTTGAAACTATACAACAGTGTGACTATTATTTGTATTAGATAGGAATACTTGATATCATGTGATAATGTACAAATTATTTGTATTAGACAGGAATACTTGATATTATACAACTGTGTGCAAATTATTTGTATTAAATAGGAATACTTGATATCATGCAATTGTGTACAAATTATTAGTATTAGACAGAAATACTTGATATTATACAACTGTGTGCAAATTATTTGGATTAAATAGGAATACTTGATATCATGCAATTGTGTACAAATTATTTGTATTAGACAGAAATACTTGATATTATACAACTGTGTGCAAATTATTTGGATTAAATAGGAATACTTGATATCATGCAATTTGTGTACAAATTATTTGTATTAGACAGAATACTTGATATTATACAACTGTGTGCAAATTATTTGGATTAATAGGAATACTTTGAATATCATGCAATTGTATACAAATTATTTGTATTAGAAGACAGGAATCTTGATATTATACACTGTGTGCAAATTATTTGTATTAAATAGGAAATACTTGATAATCATGCAATTGTATACAAATTATTTGTATAGACAGGAATACTTGATATTATTTACAACTGTGTGCAAATTATTTGGATTAGACAGAAATACTTGATATTATACAACTGTGTGTATTTGTATAGACAGGAATACTTGATATTATACAACTGTGTGCAAATTATTTGGATTAAATAGGAATACTTGATATCATGCAATTGTGTACAAATTATTTGTATTAGACAGAAATACTTGATATTATACAACTGTGTGCAAATTATTTGTATTAAATAGGAATACTTGATATCATGCAATTGTATACAAATTATTTGTATTAGACAGGAATACTTGATATTATACAACTGTGTGCAAATTATTTGTATTAAATAGGAATACTTGATATCATGCAATTGTATACAAATTATTTGTATTAGACAGGAATACTTGATATCATGCAATTGTGTACAAATTATTAGTATTAAATAGGAATACTTGAAACTATACAACAGTGTGACTATTATTTGTATTAGATAGGAATACTTGATATCATGCGATACTGCCCAAATTATTTGTATTAGACAGGAATACTTGATATTATACAATAGTGTGAACAAAAAAAGGCCATAGAGCATTAAAAGTATAATCATAATAAGAATCAAACATTTACAAATTAATCAAATTTAGGCATTAAATAACCTATAAATAGTGGATATGCCATTAAATGAATTTGCCAAACAAAACTAAAAGGACATAAATCAATTCAGTCAAACTCTTTACCAACCCCTCCTCATGAGCAGGATGTGACACAAGGTCAATTTCTTAAGTGCAGTTTAACAGGCTTGAATTCAAAATTTTCCTTCTCCTAGACTGGTTACAAAGCCAAGGTTAAAGAGCCCAATTTGCCCTGCTATTTAGCTGGAGGGAGAGTAGTTGGATGCATACCTTTCCCAAGTGTACTCTTATATATTCCATATGGAGATGCTTGGTGTAATGGTCATTGTTGGGAATGGACATAACGATCCGGGTTCAAATCCTGGATAAGACTGTTTGCATTTCACATAGCACTAATACCCTTGTGAAAGGTAGGTATTTACCCAACCCATTCGCCATGGGTAGGATGTGACATGAGGTCATAAGTATGGGGCATCCAGTGAGGATCAAACTTGTTATTCAGTAGTAATGAATCTGGGAGTCTAGATTGCTAACCATGATACCATAATGGGATATTCAACCCTTGGGAAAGGTATGCATCCAACTATTCTCCCTCCAGCTATGGGGGATTAGTAGAGCAGACCGGTTTGAATTCTGTTTTCCTTCTCTGGGACCAGTTGTCTAAGAGCCCAGTCTTTTCTTTTTTTACCTATAGCTGAAGGAGAATTGTTGGATACATACCTTCCCCAATGGTTGACACATGGTCAATTTCTAAGCAGAGTTTAACAGGTTTGAATTCAGAGTTTTCCTTCTCCTAGCTCAGTTGTCTAAGGAAGGTTAAAGACCCCAGTCTTCCCTACTATTTACCCATGGCTGGAAGAAGAATAGTTGGATACATACCTTTCCCAATGATATTAGCACTATGTGAAATGCAACCAGCTTCTTCTAGGATTTGAACTTGGATCGATGATAATAATTACACTATAGGCACCTAAATGACTACCTGTAGATGATGTTGGTTGGATTTTAAGGCATGTCAATCACTGAGGGGTTATTTTATACCGAAGATGTTTAGTTCTATTCATTCTTGTTGGGTATTCAATTTTATTTTCAAATTAAATTTTTTTATTTAACCCATAGATGGGACCCTAACAGGTTCTACCACTCCAGGTCAGAGTGGTCATGGAGTAATGGTGATGAAAGGGTACTCCATATTTCCCACAGTTTCAGAACTGGAACTCCACTGTAAGAGTTTAACATCGTACCCAGGATACTAAGACCCTCAGTCACTGCTTTCTAGCACATATATGATAAAAAAGGTTGGGGCTTGTCATAAGGGTGTAAGATTCAAAGTGATAATACTTGAAGATAAAACTCTGACAAAGGTTGATAGACAAAACATTTTATATACAGCACAGAATAAACAGGGTACATAATACATAGAGGTGTACATGAACATACATACATAAGTAATACAAAGTTACTCGTAAAAGGATAAACATAAAAGCAACAGACATGAGACTAGGAATAGTCCATGCTGTATGAATCACTTACAGTAATGTAAGGGGGGAGCAAGCCCCAACAAAGGGGGGTAGACCAGAGTCTAACCCATAGTGTCTCGTAGGTCGAGCAACAGGAAAAAGAGAGAGTGAGAAGTTCAAATCAGCCGCTTAAATACACCCGAGTCCGCTAGCGGGAACCAGTGAAACTAAACGGGCAGACAACTCTCCAGGCAAATACGAAAATAACGCCACAAGGGCAATAGGGTTGAGACAATCATATAGGTGCTTGGGCTTGACATGACCCGCTGATTAATCGGGTTGCCATTCATGGCCAACAAGTGGTTCCATCAGGGGCAGGGGTGGGGGTCTGCGTAGGTGCAGTCAGTGTATTCTAAAGCCCCACTGACAGGACTACCTGTAGATGAATGACAGAACAATCTATTTGTTTTATAATTAACAATAATATATATATATATATATATAATGTTACTCCCCAGATAATGTAGGCAATATTTGTTATATCTACTGTTACTTAAGATCGGCGGACATCAAAGGTTTCTTTCCATTCTTCTTTCTTTCTTGTTCCTGTCGTCCTTCTTGCACACCAAAGACTTATCTGTCTTTATTCGTTTGGCCTTTTACCTGAAGAAAGAAATTAATATCCAGTGACAGGTAACTTCCATCTCAAGCCTTTTTATACAATAATTGAATGGGACAGAAGTTAAAGGAAATGACACTCTTCATTGCCAATTGCATAAGAATGGTAAGAAATGGAAGTTTCACAGAAAGATTTTACAAGAGTAAGAAGAAACTCCCATGATAACAAATGGCTGAAATTGGAAAGGAAGAATTAAGAAGATAAGGAGTTTAAGGATTCATTTGGATGAGAACTTCTCAAATGTTTGGTTGGTTTTGTTTTACAGCATATCAACCTCAATGGGTCATTTAATGCCGATAAAGTTTTGAAATAAATTAATTCTTAACGGATACTCAATTTTTTAAATAAATACGTTTCTCTATTTAACCCAGAGATGGGACCCTAACAGGTATTACCACTCAGTGGTAGTACCGGGTCAGAGTGAACCATGGAGCAATGGTGATGAAGGGATGCTCCACATTCCCTAAACCAGAACTGGAACCTCACCATTAGATAGTTTAACGTCATTCCCAGGACATGAAGACCCTCAGCCAATGCCTTCTAGCACCCATATAATAAAAAAGGTTGGGGCTTGCCATGAGGGCAAAAGGGTTGGGGCAATCATATAGGTGCTAGGGCTTGATGTGACCAGTTGATTGATCGGAGGAGGCCTCTCCAACTGCCTGTCTAGCCTAAGTAAGGATCTGTGGAGTGTTGCATGTTATGAACTGCTCATCCACCAGGATTCCGTTCTTAAGCATCACAGGTCGCACCAATAGGTGGCCCCATTGGGGGGTTCTTACACCTCTGCAGAGGTGCAGTCGGTGTATTCTAAAGCCCCAGCCAATAGGGCTCTCTCAAATGTGTATGACAATGAAATACATAAACTTATTATAATGAAGATTGTGTGTCTGTCTGTCTCTACCTGAAACTATGTCACCACCACCATCACAATTCCCTTAGTTATTTATGTTATATTCTAAATGGTTATCAAATATTCATTATTTAATATTAATCAGCATCTTATTAATAATATCTCTATTAAAGTCTAGCTGAGAGAGATTTGCCTCAAAACAGCCCATATTATTAATGTACTTAAAATCCTGCAATGTGAAATTATTTCATTGAGAAATAAATGTTTACATAGTATATGGTGTAAATAATTTGCATACCGGTTTTAACAAAACTGTGTTTAACTCTTAATGTCCTATACCACCTCATTCCATCTGACCAGAAGTCAAATTCATTTTCCTAATCTGCTCCAAATGATAGACTTTGTTTAAATGTAATATTTAACATATTTAGAAGTCTTTGATTTAAGGAAAATAACATATAATTTTAGATGCAAAGGTCATTTTTAGCCATTTTTTTATATATCCTTATAGGAATACTCTGGACTTAGAAAATTCTCAACAGGATGTTAAGAGTTAATGAATAATTACTTGGTGTTATTGATTTCTAATATTATTGTTTTATTCTCAAATGTATTAAAAGCAGTCTTATGTATAATTCTATATTGAAATCAATTGGAATAAATAAAAAAAATAAGTGTAATTTTGATTGTGTTCTTATTTAATTTCATTAGACTTCCTAATTCAATATAATACCTAATTACATTAAAACCTAAACCCAGAGGTCACATAATTTTGTTAGTAAGTATAAGTGTAAATTGAAAGTGTAAAAGAGTATTATGTTTATAGGTTCCAAAAATCCACTTTGAATTGTCAAGGAGGACACATGGCATAACACATATAGTCGTTGAGTTAATACTATCCCCAATTTATAATCATCTGAAGGTTGAAGGTACAATCCTGAATACAGGTGAAAATAACATAAAATACTTCACATAGCTTAAACACTTGTACCTGGTCATGGTTAACAAAATAAGAAAACACTATCCCAGTGGATTAGTTAGTGGGTTAGATTTTTTTACCCTTGTTGGGTTATTTTATGCCTAAGAAGTTTTGTTTTATTCATTCTTAATGGGAACTCTATTTAAAAAAAAAACTTAATTAAAAAAAAACGCATTTTTGTAGACTCATGTTTTCTATTTACCCCATTGATATGACCCTACTAGGTACTCCATGCCAGGTTAAAGTGGACCTGGGAGTAATGGCAATGATGTGGTACTTCGCACATTCCAGAATTGGAACTTCACCATTAGTAAGGGCCAAAGTGGAGTGTTGCATATCATGGACTGGTCAACCACCAAGATTCCGTCCTTAAGCATCATGGGTCATCAACCACGGCCAACAGGTGATCATATTGGGAGGGGTCGTACCCCTTGCAGATGTGCAGTCGGTGTATATTCAAAAGCCCCTGCAGATAGGGCTTTATATTTTGGCAGTCCTGTGTCACTATATGGAATTAATTCTTGTTCCCACTTAAAAATGGTAATCCTTAACTTTTTCCTCGTAAAATATATTTTCTTTATTCTTTAACAAATAAAGAAAATATATTTAGTATTGTAAAATAACGGGTGCAATAAAAATAAAACATTTATTGCAAAAACAGGGACATAAAATGAGGGTTATGGTAGGAATTTACGAGGAAAAGGTTAAGGATTTCCTTAAAAATTTACCCTTGAGTACTTATTTACTAAGCTTTGCTTAGTTGCGGGACAAGACCGGCAGTATTAGGCACCCAGTGAGGCTCCAACTCACTAGTAATTTATCTGCCAGTCTAGCTTGATTGCTTGCCATTAACCTGTTACGCGACATCCGGTTTTACCTTTGAGGAGTCAGTTTAATTAATTGAGTGAGTTTCGAATTTATTTCGCAAAAGACATGGGAAAAAACTTTGCGAATAAATATTAGTCAGACTGTTCATACATTTATGGATTTTTTGAAAAGTATTTAAAAGATTTAAAAATTAGTTAAATTAGTATATTTATTTTTTAACAAAGTTTGTTTTTTTTAAAAAGAAGAAGAAAAAAAAAAAAAGAAATCGTACATGTGCAGGTCACGTGACTATCGCATTGGTCGTCATTACGAAACGTGAAATCCTTCGTTGCGATTTGCATTAAGTTATTTTTAATTAAAAAAAAAAAAAAAAGAAAGAAAAAAAAAGAGTGCAAAACTTGGATTCTTACCGGGATATACAGGATTATCGAAGAGGAATAAGCCAGGTAAATTTTTAATTGAGTGAACTGCGAAAATATGACTTTATTTCCTTTTTATTTATTTATTTTTGTTGCACAATGCAGTCCCGGTTGTTCTTAGAGCGGCGCAATTGAAGGAAAAAGAAAACGTAAAAGTACAAAAAATAATGACAAGTGTATTCCTTTTCTAATATCTGAATCGAATGTGTTTGTCTTTGAGGAAGAATTCCTGACACCAATTCTGAAATAAAAGGTAAGGTTATCCTTATTTTTCATAAATGAATTGATAATAAAGTAATGAATGTTTGTTTGGCCTTAAAGAATGGTTGGTCGTCTTCACTCTGGAATCAAACACAATTATTTATTTACGTTGAGGCGAATTTATCTCATTTGTTTCTATTAAAAATCTTTTTTATAAACTTGTATTAGAATGTCTTATTTCGAATTCTTAGCTATGACAACAATTATCAATTATTAAAATGTTGAAGTAAAAATAAATAAATAAATGAAAAGCCATTGGCGGATTTTAAAACAAAACGAAAAATACTTTTGTCTTCAGTACTGATTACAATAAAGTTTATAAATTAATTATCAAATACATAATCTTTTGTTTAGGTTGTAAACTATAAAAGAGACAATAGTCTAAATTATCGCGGTTATTTTTTTTTTTTTTTATTGCTTTCTCTTCGCATTTATTAAATATTCCACAAGTTGAGCTTCCATTTTTCTTTTTCTTTTTGTGAATGAAACCAACAAGTTAAGTTTAAATAAAAAATCCTTTAATTTAAAAACACTGAATCTTTTTTGAATTAGATATTAAAACAATACAAAAAAGATGAATAAATGTTTATTTATTTACAATAAATAGATAAGAAAAATAAAAATAATGAATAAAAATAAACAATTAATAAAATAAATAGAATAATAAAAATAAATAAATAAATAATACAATAATAAATAAATAAAATGATTGAATAATAAATAAATAAGATCAGAAAATTTGGCAGTTTTATTCGTGGCCAGTAATAAAGCCAGAGGGAAAAAGTTATAATTAATTTATGGTGACCAGTTAGGGTTAAATTTTGTAGGGAAATGTAGGGAATTCGAGTGAGACGTAAGGGATTTATTTATCAACACTTTTGGTTTAAGATTCGTTTTTCCCCGGGTTCGTTTTATAGAGAGATGATTTGCTCGCCTCGTGTGGTGTAATGGCTAACAAGCTAGATTAGCAAACTATTACTAGTGAGTTATAGTCTCACTGAGTGCCCCATTCTTCCTGCCTTGTGCCACAACTAAGCTTATTTACCCAATCCGTTCGCCACGGATATATTATGTGACACAAGGTCGCAACGACTTTAATCCTAGAAGAAATACATTTCCTTCTGTGCGCTAAGTTTGTGTTCGAATCTAAACCATGATTTCAATTTCTGATTTTCAAGGTAAAGAGTCCATTTTTCACGGTTAAATATTTGGCGCAACACAATCTTCCTTACCATTCCTCTGATTTGCAATAGTGCCATGCTTATTTAAGCTTAGCAAATTCTGAAAAATTTTACTGACTCATATTCAAAACCTGAAGATAATTAAAAGGAAATAAAATGACCATGTTCAAAACTGGCTAAACTCGGTCGGAAAATTAGGGTGACCCAGAAAAAGTAGAACCCACAAATTTTGTAATAAAACTGTTAATTTTAACTAGGGAGGGTTAGGGTTTACGGTTTGTTTAATAGGAAAATAAATAAATATTTTGGGTTCTGTTTTTTTCTGGGTCACCCTAATTTTCCGACCGATTTGCAGGTTAAGCCTCCAAAACTACCGCTCCCCCCAAAGAAGGACCCTGATGAACTATTAGCCCCGTCGGCGTGGTTTAGAATATGATGTGTATCCTCTACAGAAGGGAAAATCCCTCGCCAAGACTAAACTACATCTGATGGTGAGGCTCCAGTTTTGGAGATCTGGAGAGGTATATCTTTTGAATGACATTACCCCCAGGTCCATTTGGATCCTGAGTGGTAGACATTTACCCTACCTGTTCGTCACGGGTAGGATGGGACACAAGGTTGCAAATATCGGACATCCAGCGAGAATCGAAGTCGCTATTCAGTATTAATGGATCTGCGAGACTAGCTTGCTAACCATTAACCTGAGTGGTAACACCTGTTAGGGTCATATTTATGGGTGAAATATATCTGTTTGAAAATTATTCGTATTCGATAGGATTTGGTGCAAAAAAACTCACTCTTAATAAACTACACAATGTAAATATGGACGCGATGGCCTAACCTCTAAGCATAAAATAACTCGAAGCGAGCTGACATGCCATTAAATCTGATAAACTGAGTTCCTTCTTAGAACTTATTTAGAATATCTATGGGAAAATGAAACAGTAATATTGGAATAAATGATATAGAAATGTAGTACTTATATTCACAATCCAGATAAGAATAAGTTTGTCATTATCTTGGCTAAACTTGCAAATCGGTCGGAAAATTAGGGTGACCCAGAAAAAACAGAACCCACACATTTGTAATAAAAATTTTAACTAGGGGGGGGGGGTTTAGGGTTAGTTTAATGGGGGAAAATAAATAATTTGGGTTCTGTTTTTTCTGGGTCACCCTGTAATGTTTTAATTTTCCGAGCGATTTGCAAGTTCAGACATTGTCTTTTTGTTTATAAACTTTTATGCACTTAAAAAATAAACAACGTCCAATCTTAAAAAAGGTGGCCATATTGTTTTTTTTTTATCACGAGACAAGAGAATCATTACCTGGAAAGTGATGTTTATTTAGAGAGACAGGTAATAAAAAAATAAATTTAAATCGAATATGTGTTTATTAAACAAGACACGTGTGTTGTTTGATTAATATGTTAGTAAACTGTGAATTTAGGAGCGTAATTTTTTACCAGTCTACCGGACAGATGTTAATGGAATATGAAATGAAGTCCAAAGAATATATTAAATCTATACAATTAAAAATATATCATGTTTTTAATTTCTCAACTGGAAATAGGATTTATTTTTTTCATTTAATCTTGGACAGTTTTAATAAAAAATGAAATTCTAAGGAAAACATTGTTTTCCTTAGTTTCATTTAAAAAAAACAACAACTTATAAATGAATTAATATTAAGGTCAGGCCGATGCGCGGCGACACACTTCTGTATCTGCTTTATTGAATACACGGGTGTAGATGTGCCTGCACCAAATAACTCTAATGCTATTTATACTTAAAATGCAATTCTAATAATATTATATATTGCACACTATTGTCCATTATTACCACAAAAATGTGATTTCCTAACCTCGATGCATATAAAATACTCCTTGACGGCTTTACGTGCCTTTAAAATCAATCACACTTGTTTACTAAATTTTGTTTAGTCTGACTTCGGTTGCTTACAATACAAGCTGTTCTTAATTAAATGGTCGCTCATTTCATAACTGAACAGTAGGTACCACCAAATTTTCCCTAAAAATATTCCGAAGTTATTCTGAAACTACCACAAAAAATCTTTCCAAAATCGTTGAAAACCAATAATCGGTTATTGAATATGCACAAGAAAACAATTATGTAGAATACAGCCACCTATACATTTAAATGTATAATTGTCAAAGAGAGATAATATGTAAAAAATACAGTCCCCGTTTCTACATAAACATCACCCTTTTGCATGTAAAACGGACTTTTTTTTATTTTTTTTATTAATGGTGAGTAATTTTCCCCAGTCGGATAATTTGATCTTTGAATTAACTATTTTTCTTCGTAACAATCGTTCCTTTTTTTTTTTTTTTTTTTTTTTTTTTTTTTTTTTTTCGACATTAAAAAAAAAAAATTAAAAAAATATTTACTTTCGTTTATTCAATATCGCCAAAACTGATCACGTGACAGTTTATGGTTATCCTATTGAACAGATTCGTCTATACTTAACTCGAGTGATCTATCGGAAATCCATGTTTCAGCGTTACTTCAGTCCCCTGCCTTAAGGTTAGGTTTATATAAAACAAAAATTTTATGAACCGAAGCTCCTGGATAGCAGTTACAAAAAATGCGTGATCCCGTTGGCATTCCTCATAAAGGGGGGGCTTAGGCACTGGGCAATAAAACCAGCCCTATCCCTTTAAATCAAAGGGGTAGGTGTTGGCTGGGTGGATGGCCCCCTGAGATCACGCCGATAATGTAAATTCCCGGTCCAGTGGTCGAAGCTACCGGACACCTGCGCCGAAGGGCGGGCAGTTCTGTCATGCCAAAATTTTAACCATACCGACTGTTAGTCATTAGGCGTGTCATTGTGTCAAGCTAGTCTCGCAGATCATTTTTACCGAAAAGCAAATTCGATCCTAGCTGGATCCCCCATAAAAGAAATCCCCTCGTAAAAAAGACCTTGTGTTAATCCGGCCTGGTGGGAGGCCAGGCCAGTAAAATATATTTGTATGTATGTGTGTGTGTGTGTATATATATATATAATTACCTACTGTATGTCATTTCCTATTTTTATTTTTTTAATACCTTTATTTTTTTATTTCTTTGTAACTTGAGCTAGGATAAGTATTAACCCTTTGTCCTACCAAGGATAAACGTATCAACATAACAAAGCCACTGTTGCCTCGGATGAGGAGTTTATTTAATACCTGTGTATCCATATAGTTATTTACTAAGCTTAGTTTAAATCTGGCACATGGCCAGATTATGGAGTGCCCAGTGAGAATCGAACTCGCTAACAATGGTCTGCGAATCTAGCTTGCTAACCATTACACCACATGAAGTGCCCAATCTGTATCCATAAAAGTTGTAAGTTGGTGGAGTGGCCTACTTTCGTTATCAACCGGACAGCGAGGAGTCTATCCCCTTTTCGCTAGCGTTAGACCAAGGAATTTTTGGTCTGATGTGGAGTGCTAAACTTCCCGTTAACTCTCCACTTTACCCACTGATCAGATTGCCCAATCTGTATCCATCCCCTTTTCGTTAGTGCTAGATTTCTTTTCATCTCCGGGGGAGCGTTACACCTACTGTTAAACTCCACACAACCTCGCAGATCAGATTTCCTAAGCTGTGCTACACATGTGCTGAGTTGGCGGGGACCCGGAACCTTGTGATTCCGAGGCGGTTGCTCTACCGACTGAGCTAAACCGGCCCCTCAAATAAGAATAAAAGTAGCTTATTTTTTTTTTTGTTCTACTTAATCCTTTGAACCTGATCGGCCGGTATTTGTGCCTTAGAAATACATATGATATAAGCATTTATCCCGGATATACGGCATATATCCGGGAGGTCTGAATTTTGTCAGTATAATCCCCATTTCTATATCGCCATTGCCCTTAAAATGTAATCGGTCTTTCAACAGCTCGAAATGCTTATCTAGATAAAAGGAAGCGCTGCTTTAAAATCAGTCGCTTTTCCAGGTGCTAGGTGTCTAAAAAGGCCGTTGTGGGCAACCCCATCGTTGTGGTTAGCGAGCTAGTCTCGCAGGTCCATTACTACTGAATAGTGAGTTCGATCCTCATTGTGATGCCCCACACTGGCGACCTTGTGTCACATCCTACCCGTGGCGAATGGGTTGGGAAAATACTTACAGGCTATATAAAGCACTAGCGGGACCTGTGGATATAACACTGTATGATAATTTAATTATTACGTTTGATATATTTACTTAGAGGTTATTGCAAAATAGTTCAATATATAAGTATAGTAACCTTGATTTAAATTTGACTTTTCTTTTCTTTCTTTTCGTCATGTTCGATTGAAATAGATTAGCGTTATCGCTTCCGTGCGCTGACACCCTCTCTATCTTTCCTTTACTCTTTCTTTCTTATATTTTAGCATGTCCCTTTTCTTCCTTTTCTTTGTATTAAAAACGGAATGGTACATTATTTATCTGAGGTGATGACACTCGTAAGAAATAAGAATCCGGCGGATAAGCAACACCAGATAATCAGGATTTACATTTTTGGATTTATTCTTGGAGGATTTGGACGGTCTGATTTTTAACCAAAAGGTATTGCAAGATGATAACGGTTGGAAGATTAAGTAACAAGAGTATCAATATAAAGATTGGTAATATCTAAGTACTGAACATGCACAAAAGGCCAATGAGTTAGAATATTTTGCATTGTCGGTTATTTTTCAGCCAGGAACACAGGGTGGAGATCCCATGAGTGGGCATTCAAGGTTCTTTGGATTAAGGAAATATTGCGTTCTATCTTAATTAGGGATCACCAAAAAGATGCCCTTTTTTCATCTAAAAAAACAAAAACAAAAAAAAAAGTAAATTTAAAATTGATTAGATCGATTATTTAAGGTTAAATTTCAGTTTCAGTCGAAAAAAAAAATTACATATGTAATTAATTTTTAATACATTTTAAACATTAACTTTACCCTAAAATTTACGAAAGTAGACGGTTTGCGTAAAGTAACTTACTTAACACATTATTAAAAACTTATAAAAGTTTCTTCTTAAAAATCAATAACAAAAAACATTACACTATGTATAAAAAAAATTATGTAAAACTTGCAAATCATACTCAAAATCCCATGATATTACAGGGTGACCCAGAAAAAACAGAACCCAGGTTATTAATTTATTTTCCCATTAAACTAACCTGCCCTTGTTTTTTCTGGGTCATGGGATTTTGAGTATGATTTGCAAGTTTTACAAAAAAATACTTAAATGGTTATATTTTATTTCAATGTAATTTGTTAAAAAAACACATAAAAAAGTCAGCTTAAAAATGACTTATGCTTTTGTTTAGATGACATTCCCTCAAAATATTTTAAAACTTTGGCAACCGTGACATTATTATTATTTTTTTTATACGGTAACAATTTAATAACTGATTGATAAACAAACAAATTACCAAAAATCAGGAATTTATCTGATTTAATAAAAATGTTCAGTGCTGACTTATTAAACAATAAATTTTATTTAAAAAATTGCTGATTACTTCCAGGTTACTTGCACCTTTTGGGGACTAAAAACACTCAGGGTATTTAGTTATATATATATATATATATATATATATATATATATATATATATATATATATATATAGGTAATGTCCAAGCATCACATTTCAATTTTTCAATGCATGTTATTCAAGAGAAACATTGAAATTCTTTAAAATGAATATTGGGTACATACTTTGTTAGTATTTTTTAATATTTAATTAATAAAAATTCAAAACTATAGTAGGTCCATTTCTATTAGTAAAAATATTCATTTAATAACCTGTTTAGATTAGTCATCTATAAAAGAGCATTAATTTAAACCTCGGTTTTAAACTGACCCCCCCCTTTATTTAAGCAGAAAAAATAAGATATAAAATTATTTTTTTTTGATAAAAAAAAACTTAATTTAATTTTTCGATTCTAGTATTGATTTTCTTCCAGATCTGTTCAATTAAAAAAAAATGTAATTCCCTTCAGTCTTTTGTTTTTTATTTATACAAACATTAGTCAGCCTTAACTACCAAATATATATGTTGCTCCCTAAAGATAGGAAGGGACAAAGGTAAATGAAAAAAAAAAAAGTACAAAAAAAAAAAAAAAGACTGAGAAAAACTCAAGTGAGAACTACATTGGAATTTACTAATGATTAATCAAGGATATAAAACTCATTGAGGGAGTTCGAGGAGAACTACTAAAGTAATGAATGATTTAAAAAAACTTTTGTATGAAGAAAGACTTAGGAAGATTGACTTACCAAGTTTGGTTTATCGATGTACAAGAAGGGATATGATTGAAGTCTACAAATATACACATGGATTTTATTCAACAAACTTTGATCTACTAAACATTGCTCAAAATATCAATACCAGGGGTCGTAAATTAAAACTCTTTAAAAAATTTTGCAAAGCAAATGCAAGACAAAATTATTTAGTAAGTATTTTAGAGTGGTGAATACATGAAATAAATTACCATCATCAATAGTGAATGCCCCATCTCTGAACTCCTTTAAGGCAAGGTTGGATAATCTGTGGAAAGAGTATAAATATTCTGTGGAATTAAGATGAATGTTTATAAGGAATAGCTGACCGGTCTCAGACCTAATATACTAGCTGAAAAACATTATTATTATAGTATTACTATTTTGAAATAGACATTTTCCTGATCTACCTTTGGAAGTGTGAACTCTTTTGAAAGAGAAAACCAGATACACATGTGTGGAGAAAAAAAAATGGCGGACTACATTGGACATAAGCATCCGATTATGAGTCAGTGGAATATTTTACATCTTAGGCTGAGAGAATGGGAGGATAGCTTAGAGTTGGTAACATTTAAGATTAAGGTGCCGAGCTTCTTGTTAACTCTTATTGGCGGGAAAATGGAGGAATTATTTCACAGTTAGCGGCCCTGGAGAAAGTTAAAGAGTTTGACGAGCTAATAAAGCTGTTAGAGGGGCATTTATCACCGAAACCAAGTATAATTGGTGAGAGATTCCAATTTCACAAACCAGACCCAACAAGAGAGTGAGAATGTCAAGGAATTGTGAGTTTGGGGACAGTTTAAATGGCATGTTAAGGGGTCAGGCTCATGTGTGGATTGAGGTGGGAAAAACATTCAGAACAGAAATCTACCAGAGAAAATTAACTCTTTTAAAAGCCGTGGATTTAGTAGTAGTAGTGATGGAAACTGCAGCAAGAGATGTGCAAAAATCCCCAATTGATTTGTAAACCACAGGAAACACACAAACTTAATTAAGGGAGTCCCTGGGGTGTAATGGCTAACATGATGGACTGCAATATTATAGTAAGAGAATTTGAACTACAGTCACACTATTTTGTGTGTATGTATGTATATATGTATATATATATATATATATATATATATATATATATGGTGCCACAGAAGTTATACACCATCCTGGTTTTCAAAAATACACCTTTGTTGATTTCAAATCACTGTTATTGAGAATAATTATAATAAATGCTCAAATCGAGACATAGAAAATTAATTGCGACAATCACTATCAATGAATGTTTTTAAAATAACTAAAGGTGTTGTTTTTCAAAACCTGGTAATATATAACTTCTGGGGCACCCTCTGTGTGTGTGTGTGTGTGTGTGTGTGTGTATATATATATATATATATATATATACACACACACGCAGGAACACATGTATATGATACATGCTATTTGGGAAAAAACAATATTTCCTGTTTAAATTCAAAATATTCTCTGTTTTAATCTTGAAGAATCCGGATTAAAAACATTTACATCTAAAAACAGAATATTGACAATATTAGCAATGAAAAAGATATAGAATAAATTCAATTTAACATGTGTTTTTCATACCATTTCATATATATATATATATATATATATATATATATATATGAACTCGTTGGGCTGGCCTAAATCAGTATCAGGCTGACAGCGAGGGAGTCCATCCCCTTTTCACATTAGCACTAGTCCATGGAGATAGTTTTGGCATCTGAGGTTTAGCGCCACAATTTACCACACAGATCCCTGTGATACTTATACCTTATATATAATATATATATATATACATACGCACACACAGATTTGAGCTCTCTATTGACTGTGACATATATACCTATGTATGTATTTATCAGTTAAAAGTTTGCTTCTTACTGGTAGCTTCTGACGGCCAAAGGGTTAAGGAATTGGACTGATGAATTCCCTAAATTGCAGGCAGGAAATGATTTCCAAAGAAAGGTTTGTGAACGGTCTAATCCTCAAATGAAAATGGATGAGTCATGGAAATCATATTTAACCCTTAACAAACCCAAGGGATTATATCAGAGAATCCGATTGCATTTGGAATAACATCAAGCTCTGGCATCTGGCATCATACACGGATTGGATTAGATCCTTGGTGGTGTGTTGAAAAAACAGAATGCATAATTGACAACATAATCATCACAGGCGATGAGAATGATGAGGAACATTAACGTAATCTGAAAATAGTACTTCAACACCTTAACAAGCCTTGTTGGTGAGGTTTAGGTTGGTTGGTTGGTTAATTTTAACGGCATATCAACCGTCCTGGCGGTTGGGTTGTTATACATATTGTGTATTCATATATATACATTTAGTAATTGGTTTTAACAATGTGTTAGCATTATTGGGAATCATACTGTATGCCATTGATTTGTTTCATGTCTATATTCCATGGTATAATTTATTTCCCTCAAAAAGGAGAAAATATCCTCTATGTTAACATTTTCAAATAGATCCTTCATATTGTTTGCTTTAAGATAATGTTTTCTGATGTGAGCAAAAAATCTGCATTCCATCAATAAGTGTTTGACTGTCAGGGGTGTTTGACATGTTTCACATTGTGGTTGTTGTTCTTGTTTGAGTATATAAGATTGTGTTAGTTTTGTATGACCAATGCATAATCGGGACATAATGACGTGTTCCTTTCTAGACTTCCTTAAAGTTGGTCTGCAGCCTCCCAAAGTCGGTTTGATTAGGAAGAGTTTATTGTGGATACAGTTATTCCAGTGTTGCTGCCATTTTGTATGAAGGAATCTATTAATTTTAGGTTTCAAGTCTGTATATGGTATCTGGAACTTGTCAGGGATTAAATCTAGAGCCGATTTAGCTGCAGAGTCAGCTCTTTCATTCCCCTCACTCCTATATGACTTGGTATCCAGCATATAATAATCTCCTTAGAGTTAGACATTGAGTCTAATTTATTCAGGAGCTTAATGATGAGAGGGTCTTCCAGTTTTTTTATTTCTTAATGATAGTAGGACTGAGAGCGAGTAGAAACATCAACAAGTATTCCTATCTAATACCAATTTGCAGTTATATAGTTTCAAGTATTCCTACCTCATACTAATAATTCATGCAAAATTATATGGTTTAAACTATTTCTATTTAATAATAATAATCATTCATTTACATAGCTATGTTTCAAGTATTCCAATCTAATACCAATAATTTGAAACAAATTCTATGGTTTAAGTATCTATTTCTATTCAATAATAATTCATTTGCGAATAAAATGCAAGTGCAATTATTGGTATTAGATAGAAATACTCGATACCATACACTGTATGTAAATTGTTTTTTTTTTTATTAAGAATAGTTAGTTGAAGCTACAATTGTTTACTAATGATTATTATTAGTTATTTGAAACCATATAACTTAGTGCAAAGGAATTATTATTGAATAGAAATAGATCATTGAAAGTTTATAACTATGGGCAAACAAAATATTATTAATAAACAAAAATAGTTGAAACCATATAATTGTGTATAAATTATTAGTATTAGAGAGGAATACTTGAAATCCTACAACTGTGTAAATTCGGATTAGCTCAGTCGGTAGAGCGTTCGGCTAGAAACCACAAGGTTCCTAGTTCGATACTGGTCCTCGACAACTCAGCGTATGAGTAGCACAGGGATCTGTGCAGTAAAGTAAGGAGCTGATGGTAGGTGTAGCGCTCCACCCCAGACGCTAAAATAATCTCCTTGGTCTAGCGCAAGTGAAAAGGGGATATACTCCCTCGCTGATTGGCTGATACTGACTTTACTTACTAGATAGGAATACTTGAAATCCTACAACTGTGTGTAAATTATTAGTATTAGATAGGAATACTTGAAGCCATACACTGTATAAATTATTGGTATTAGATAGGAATACTTGAAGCCATACAGCTGTGTATAATTATTGTATTAGATAGGAATACTTGAAACCATACAACTGGTATAAATTATTGGTATTAGATAGGAATACTTGAAACCATACAACTGTGTATAAATTATTGGTATTAGATAGGAATACTTGAAACCATACAACTGTGTAAATTATTGGTATTAGATAGGAATATTTGATATCATAACTGTGCCACCAAATGATTATAGAAAAAATGCAATTAAAAAAGATGCAACAGAACATTAACAGATATTTATATTTGAGCCTGATCGCTCCATTTTGCTTGCTGTCTTAACAGTGTAAACATTGCTGCTCTACTAGCAGTATGCACCCAGGAAATGACCCGATTTCTCTGGTCGGAAGGAGTGTCAGAGGCTGAACTTTATCAGATGCTTTTAGTACAATATACGGGACAGTGCATTACCACATAGAAGTGTGTATGACTATGAGTGGATAGAGAAGTTTAAAAGTGGCCAACAAGCATGACCGCAGAAAGAGGGAGCAGGACGCTCATCAACTTCTACCACGGATGAGAAGATTCAGCAAGCTTAAGAGATGGTAATGCAAACCAGTGAGTTACCATCGATGAGGTAGCTTGTTTGCTGCAAATTAATCATTGTCCTACCTAATGAAATCATCCATGATAAGCTTGGCTTCCATAAAAATAAGAGTGAGGATAATTTTTGAATCTCCCTGGTACTTTTTACTTAGTCAATATCGAGAAAATAAACTGTTATATCATTGGTTTGATATCCAGAAAATTATTATTGAGGGATTTAGAATATATTCAGATAGATAGATATGTGAATAGATTGATATAGATTGACAGAATAGAGTGGTTTGAATAGAATATACTTAGATGGATAGATAGATAAATGAGAATAGACTGATATAGATAGGCAGAATATAGTGATTTAAACGGAATATATTTAGATAGATATGAAAAGACTGATATAGATAAGAATATACTGTTGATAGAGATAGATAGATGGACATACCAATATAGATATATACAGATAATGACATTATGATAGAATAAAAATACATTGAACGAGTGAGCTAGCTAGCTAGATGGATAGATAGATAAGAATAGATAGATCGAGTGAGCTAGCTTGCTAGATGGATAGGTAGATAGATAAGAATAGATAGATAACTTGTGTTCTTGTTAATAGACCAATGATATGAAAGTAACTATAATAATAACTAGCAGGACCTGTGGATATACCACAGTATATTTTAACTAGTGCTATTGCAATAAGGTTCTATATGTAAAAAGTATAGTAATATTAAATGACCCCCCCCCTGCCCTTACTCTTCTCTCTACACTTCCTTTCCATTGAAACTGATTAGTTTTATTGTTTCTCTGTTTGGTACTTTGTGTGTCACAATTAAATCCTCAATCTCCATACAGAAACCCATCCTTTTACCAACTCCCGGATTAGTGAAAGTATGCGTGTATAATACACACACACACACAATACACACATACTATATATTCATCTATGAACACTATATAGTGTTTATAGATGTATATAGTGTGCTTATAGTGTATATATATGCTATATATATTATATGTTGTGGGAGAGGTGTTATGTATGTATATATCTTATATGGGTGTTAGTGTGTAGTGTGTGTGTATGTGTTAGGATATATAGGGATATATATATTTTATATATATATATATATATAATATAGTATTAATATTTATATCATTATATATATATTGTGTATGTAAGAGTATAAATAAGAGTGCATGAGTGTAGAAGACAGACGAAAAAAAATAAAAACCCAAACAAACACAAAAAGAACACCTTGTGACAGCCTAAGCTAATAATTCCAAGTTGGTTTAAATGTGCCAGAAATATTCACATGTGTCCTGTGTTTGTTCTACTCCATTTAACACGTGCAGTATTGTGATTTTAGGAGAATTATAACTGAAATCCAATGTGTGTATATATATATATATATATATATATATATATATATAATATAATATATAATATAATAGATAGAAAGTAAAAACTCAAACAGACCTTCATTTGGCTATTATAAATTCATTTCAGCTGGTAACTCCATAAAAGAGCCCAGTCGTCAGATACCACCATACAATGGAGAAGAAAATATTCTAAAATTGGAGACCCCCCCCCAAAAAAAAAAAACACAACTTTAAAACCTTCTTTTTCCAGTGGACTCTTCCTCATTTAAAAACACACCACATATAATAAAAGATAATAAAACAATTCAAAGACAATAGATAAAAAATATGTAATAGAAAATTAAGATTTGGGTTTGTATTCAGTGCTCACAATTAGGAGATGTGTGTATGTTTTGAAAAATTGAATCCAATTTTTTTGTTGTATTCAAACCACCTTATCCAGGATTTTAAACGCTATGTATATATGTGTATGATGTTCATTTCAATAGATGAAGATGAATTTTGACTAAGATGGTAGTCGGATAAGCATTTTTTAAAGTTGCATTCTTTTTCCAGGAAATCAATGATAATGGGGTCCATTTATGTTCAGAAAACTGTCAGCATACTAACTTATTCTTTTGCCAGAGTATTTTCTATTTTTCTGTGTGTTTCTGTTATTGGTAATTTACCATGCAAGTTTTATGAACCTTCTAACTATAAATAGAGCAGTTCTGCACTTAAGTGAGAGTTAATATTTCAGAGGATAGCTGATTAAAACAGCCTTGCATGTACCATCTCATTGTGTGTATGTTTGTACTACTGTTATTTAACTCATTTCCTCTCTTGTGTCTTTATTCTGGCCCCTAACCAGGCCACAACAGTTTTTTCCACTTCATGGATTGTTCTTTTCGACTCAGGTCTCATAGTGCAAAACCATGTTTAGCCCATATAAGTAAAAGTAAGTAAAGTCATCGGGGCGGTCCTAATGACGGCTATCAGCCAATCAGCGAGGGAATCTATCCCCTCACTAGCGCATAGACCAAGGAGATTATCTTAGCGTTCTGAGGGTGGAGCGCCACACTTACCATCAGCTCCTTACTTTACTGCATTAGATCCCTGTGCTACTCATACACTGAGTCGGCAAGGACCGTATCAAACTAGGACCTTGTGGTTTCTAGCCGAATGCTCTACCAACTGAACAACCCGGTCATATATATATATATATATATATATATATATATATTACACACACACACACACACACACACACACACACACACTCTTCAGCATAGAACACCCTGATAGCACCAGGAACATTAACACTGCTGGAATTTCCAACTTTAGAATACTTAGACAAGTGTGAAATCCACACTAAGTTCAACAAAAAGACGGCCAGCAGAAACTTGTTTGTCCACCATAAATCGGCCCTCCTCCTTGGTGCAAAGACCGGATACATAAAGAACGAACTTACCCGTATCCAGAACAAATTACAGCAGCGAGCAGGACAAAATCAAACACACCACTCACTTAATGTCTAATGAAAGCCAATGGTTACGCTGCTTCAGTCACAAAATGCCTGAAGCAGACCAGAAGCTCCAAAATGCCACATCTCATCTAATACCTACTTCCTGAGGTTACCACTCTTCAATGAGAGAACAACCACAGTGATGCGCGAGGTGATCCAGAAGGAGGGCCTGGACATAGAATTTGCACATTACGGACCCTCACTCTGGAGACAACTATCCAAGAACCATCATAGGACACCACTAGTTGCACGCTAACAAACTGCCATATCTGTGACACAGGTATGTGCCATGAAGTAAATGTGGTATACCGCACACAATGCAACAAACCAATTATACATAGGTAGCACCACTAGATCACTACACATTAGGGTCAAGGAACATTTACATATACAAGCATCCACATTCCGCAAACACTTGGTTAAATGCAATAATACGGATAGAAGCATAACAGTCAAAATCGAGGCCAGAGAGAAAATTTGAGCAACCTAGCAAATTAAGGAAGCACTGTTGACAGCTAAATTGCATCCAGAGATCAATAGCAGAACTGAACTCAGCGCAGAGTTCATGATACAGTAGACACTCAATAGATCACAAACCCATGCACACATGATACGCATACATACACACAAGCAATAGAGAATTCATAATACAAGAAACCTACAATGCACATATGTCTATCTATCTATAGTTTTATTCATATGCATTTATCTATCTACATATATTAAGTAAACCTTTACTTCTTAGTTGTATATTAGACACATTGCAGGATTTAAAAAGCACTAATAACATGGGCTTGCTTTGAGGCAAATCTACCTCAGTTCTTCATAGAAACCTTGTTAATAAGATTTACTCTATATATAGGGCCGGGTTAGCTCAGTCGGTAGAGCGTTTGGCTAGAAACCACATGGTTCCTAGTTAGATTCCGGTCCTGGCCAACTCAGCATATGAGTAGCACAGGGATCTGTGTGGTAAAGTAAGGAGCTGATGGTAGGTGTGGCGCTCCACCTCATATGCCAAAACAATCTCCTTGGTCTAGCGCTATTGAAAAGGGATAGACTCCCTCGCTGATTGGCTGATACCGACTTTAGGCCGCCCCGACGACTTACTTTACTACTATTATTGATAATTTGACTGTGAATTAAATACTCTTTGATAAACTTAGACAGTTCCTGCCATAATTTTGGTTAGACAGCGAACCTCCATTATAATAAGATAACTTTAATTAAATAATTAATCTTATATAAAAGTATACACATTTTTATTGATATTTTTTAGATAATTTCTGTAATCAAGCTATGGTTAAAATATTTTTGTAAAATATCATAAAAGTTACGGTATCAGCCCTACTCTTTTTATCTTAACCTCTCACAGACCAAGTTAACAGAAGCTGTAATTATAATTTCTGATAAAAGTTACAGTTTCATTCTAAGCTTTTTTCTTTTTTTAAAATCCAACACACACAATACATATGGGCATGGTACACACACACATTACACATACATATATAAAAAATGCCAACACACTGCAAACAATATAAACATTAATAAAAAATAAAAAAATCAGCTGTCTGAAGAACATTCACATACAAAACAGATGAAGGTAATAAAAAAAACCCAGCTGTGCCTGGAGAACACACACACAAACACACAAACAAATTACTAAGGCCTACCTAATAATAATAATAATAATAATAAAAACTAGGCCAAACCTGGAGTTGACTTACACATGCAGAGAATTTCAAGGAAGTATACAACAGAATGGACAGAACCTAGCAGCAAGCTAACAACTCCAGACCTTCAGAAATCTTTTGACAAAGAGATATTTATCTCGAAATATTAAGAATAAATCAAAGGTAAACAAACAACATCATAGTTACCGAATTTTTCTTTACACTTGCATTATGATAGCCTTCAAAGCCTACCACCAAACCAATATAAAACACAATGCTTCAAGCAAATTATAAAACTCTTTTATATATATATATATATATATATATATATATACACACACACACACACACACACACACACACACACACACACATATATATATATGACATGTTCTACGTACATTTACACATTCTTGTGTAAATTCCACATAGTTTGCACTTCTCAGCCATCAAAAATTTGATGACAGACCTCTTTTCAAACCCAAGGCACTCTGCTTGATTTGTTGCCATTTTAAATATCCTCAAAACATATTTTTACGTGATAAAATAATTTTTGCCCTGAACTGATTCAAAACAATACAGAGTTTACATTTTATGGAAAAATATTGAAAAGAAAATTTTTAGAAATTCCCCTTATTTATTGAATGTGTGTGAATTACATAAGGATCTTGCAAGCTATTCTGAACAAATCCTGGAAGCAACACCCTACAAAACATTTGGCTGTAGGACCACTTACATTCCATCTCACAAACCATCAGAGTAAGACGGTACATGTCGGCACTGCTGGAGAAGTAGGAACGAATTCATAAGCGGTGTGCTCCTATGAACTCACCAGTGTTAGTCGACCTGCAAAAACTTAAATCAGTTCTGTGCAGACGTTGGATGCCGTCTAGAGCAGTGATTCCCAACGTGGGGCCTACGCCCTACTTAGGGGCAATTCGATAATAATAGGCGCGGGGGCAATATGAAAAATATGGTAATATCAAGATTTTTTTTTATTTTACCCTATATGGGTAAAAATTATAAATTTATGTGGTTTGGTTTGGTTTGTTTTGTTTTACGGCATATCAACCTCAGTGGGTCATTTAATGCCGATAAAGTTTTGAAATAAATCAATTCTTAATGGATAATACAATTTTTTTATAAATACATTTTTCTATTTAACCCATAGATGGGACCCTAACAGGTACTACCACTCCGGGTCAGAGTGGACCAGGGAGCAATGGTGATGAAGGGGTGCTCCACATTCCCCAAACCTCCAAAACTGGAACCTCACCATCAGATAGAGTTTAACGTCATTCCCAGGACATGTAGACCGCAGCCACCGCCTTCTAGCACCCATATGATAAAAAGGGGGGGCTTGCCATAAGGGCAATAGGGTTGGGAAAATCATATAGGTGCTAGGGAAATTTATTGTGGTAAAATTGTAATAACCTAGCTGGCACAACCCTTTAGTTTTATTTGAATGATACGTTATACTTTATTATGTTATACTTTTTAAAAACTGATATTGTCATATACTAAACAATTAACGGGTGGGGACATGAAGAAATTTGTGATAAAAAAGTGGGACATGGTACTAAAATGGTTGGGAACCACTGGTCTAGAGCAATATCTTTCAAACATTTTTTTTGGGTTTTTACTGCGACCCACAACCAGAACAACAATTTGAATTGTGACCCATTAAACGTAACGTAACGATTATGAGTTTTTATGTGAAAAACGGATGGCATAAGCAGTAAAGAAAGAATCAGGAAATGCTCGACTTACAATCGCTTCCTAAACTGTGGAGTATATATTACAATAACCAAACCTAGATTATGGTGCATTTATTTTTATTTTCTTATTTATTTTCAAGATCCATTTTATTTTTTCTTCTTATTTATTTTTGCGACCCACTGAAGGGGTGAGACCCATAGTTTGAAACCCCCTAGTAGAGAGAGTGTGAATGTGTCCGTCTGTAAGACTTTATGTTGATTTCAATTTTGAAATAAACATTCAGCAAATAGATTAAAAAAAAAAAAAAAAAAAAAAAATGAACCTTTTTGCCAGTGTCAGAGTTAATTATTTTTTCTCTAATGATAGATGTGAATGTCAGTGTCATATTTTTTCAACTCTACTTCTAGAGGCCGTAACCCAGCACATATACCTTTTGGGAATCAGGCAGGCTCCGTTAGTAAATTGAAAACACTTGGGGCCAAATCCGGACACACAATCATGAAATTTTCGATTGCCAAGTTTTAATTACCGCCAAATTTTTGGGCGATTTTTTACGTGATTTTTTTTTTGTATGATAACAAATTTTTATAACATGGAAAAAATTTGGCAATTACTAATCAAAGCGATAGGGCGGCTTTTCAGCTAGTTCTTAATGTTTGTTTGTGGAGATGTAAACATTTCACCTGGCATACGGACACCTGATGGATTGTTTGTTTGTTTGGATTTACGGCATGTCAACCCTTGTTGGGTTATTTTATGCCGAAGATGTTTTGTTTGATTCATTCTTGATTGGTATTCAAAACCTTTTGTAAACTCAATTTTTTAAAAACACATTTTTACACTTTTTTTCTTTTAACCCACAGATGTGACCCTAACAGGTACTACCACTCCGGGTCAGAGTGGACCTGGGAGTAATAGCGATGAATTAGGGTACACCACTAGATGTAGTTTGATGTTATACCCATGACGCTAAGACCCTCATCTACTGCCTTCTAGCACATATATGATAAAAGGTTTGGAGGCTTGCTATAAAGGCAATAGGGTCAGGACAATCATGTAGGTGCTAGGGCTTGACGTAACCAGACGATTGATCGGATGTGGCCTCTCCGACAGCCCGTCTAGCCTAGGTAAGGGCTAAATTGGAGTGTTGCAAGTTATGGACTGGTCAGACACCAGTATTCCGTTACTGCTCGCCAGCCACGACTAACAGGGTGGCCCTACGGGGGGGGGGTGTTACCATTCTACAGAGGTG
>CM042159.1:57725452-57737952 GCA_023376005.1 Doryteuthis pealeii | reverse complement strand
TGTTTTGGCATCTGAGGTGAGGCACTACACCTACCATCAGCTCCTCACTTTATGCACAACCATATGCCTCACCCGCTCAGGCGGGGGTCCAGTGAGCTTCGGCCACTGGACCGGTGAGATGGTAAATTATTAGCTTTTGGCAGATTTGTCACTGCGTCTGTGTAAAATTTGCTGCAAACAAGGGCATCTCCTTCCCCTGACTGGGATATGTATACAGGGTTTGGGGACCACTTTTGAATTTCCTATTCTTGTTGTTAGTTTTTTTGTGAATTAATGATGTGGTGAATTCGTTGGATGGAGCCGGATTAACTGACCCAGGGTGAATGCTGTCACTACAACAATGAGCTGATGCTAATTTATCAAGTGCCTGTCTTATCATAGTAGGAAATGGAGCTGGCGACAAAGTTCAAATTCTGGATGAGGCTGGTGGTATTTAACATAGCATAATACCCTTGGGGAAAGTATGAATCCAAATATTCATCCTCCAGCTATGTAAATAGTAGGTCAGACTAGACTTTTTAACCTTGGTATGACAACTGGTCTAAGAGAAGGAAAACTTTGAATTCAAACCTGTTATTTTCTGCTTAAAGAATTGACCTTGTGTAACATCCTGCTCCTTCAGAGTAGTTGGTAATACATACCCTCTATTCTACCATACCAAGGTTAAAGAGCCCACACTGACCTAGTATTTATACATAGCTGGTGGGAAATAGTTGGATGCAAACCTTCCCCAAAGGTATTAGTATTATGTGAAATGCAACCAGCCTTGTCCAGGATTTGAACTTGTGTTCCTATATCCATTTTCTATAATGATAACCATTGCACCACAGACACCACAATTTGTAGAGAATGTTGTAATACTTACAGAACCTGTGAATATACGATAATATGATTATTGAATTATTACAGAATTTGATATGTTTTACTTAAGAGCTATTTACAATATTTCAATCTGTAAAAGTATAATAGTCATGATTAAACTCTCTGATTCTTTTTTCTTTCTTTCCTTCTTTTCAATATGTTCGATTGAAACAGATTAGGCATTATTGCTTCTGTGCATTCACCTCCCTATCTATTTTTCCCCTACTCTCTTTCTTTTATATATTTTTCTGTATAGCTTGTCCCTTTTTCTTCCCTTTCTTTATAATAAAAATGGAATGGTCCATTATTTAGCTGAGTTGCCAACACTCACAAGAAATAAGAATTCGTCGGATAACCAACACCAGATAATCAGGATTTACGTTTTTGCATTTACTCTTGGATGATTTGGAATGGTTCATTTTTATAATAAACATGGAATGGTCCATTATTTAGCTGAGTTGCCAACACTCACAAGAAATAAGAATTCGTCGGATAACCAACACCTGATAATCAGGATTTACGTTTTTGCCTTTCATCTTGGATGATTTGGAATGGTTCATTCTTTATAATAAACATGGAATGGTCCATTATTTAGCTGAGTTGCCAACACTCACAAGAAATAAGAATTCGTCGGATAACCAACACTGATAATCAGGATTTACGTTTTTGCATTTCATCTTGGATGATTTGGAATGGTTCATTCTTTATAATAAAAATGGAATGGTCCATTATTTAGCTGAGTTGCCAACACTCACAAGAAATAAGAATTCGTCGGATAACCAACACCAGATAATCAGGATTTACGTTTTTGCATTTCATCTTGGATGATTTGGACGGTCTCATTTTTAATCAGAGGGTGTCGAACGGTTTGTACAATTCATTGAAGTCTCAATAGGTTCTGTTGTTAATTGTTGCATTATAATCAAACTACCAAGATTAACTTGGATATTTTTGCTTCAGTCACATAGTCTCTCTCTGCATTGTAAGGATATTGATTAAATTGTCAACACTAGAGACCCTACTAGAACGTTGATCAACAGAGAGGGGGGAGAGGGGGGGTACTGAATAATGATAAAAAAAGGCAATTATTGATTTATTGATTTTCTATTTGCACCCACCATCTCTTGATTCGCAGATCAAAGTATGCATTTAGTATATAACACTAGCGGTGCGTGATTTGGCATTGGTTGCTCATTAAATTTTCGAGTCGGTTGTTGAAACAACGTAGAGGTTCTCCGTCAAGAAGTCGTAATACTCATTTTCGATTCCATCAAAGAAATTTACTCGCCTGCCCGCCCGGTGTGTCTGTGTAGTAGATGTCCAAGATTTTATATCTACTATTTGGTTTTGCAGCCCTGTCGGCTGGGTCTGTAGAATACGCCGACTGCACCTCTGCAGAGGGTAATATCAATGAAATTTACTCGACCGATGTGTCTATGTAGTAAATGTCCAAGATTTTATATCTACTATTTGGTTTTGCAGCCCTGTCGGCTGGGTCTGTAGAATACGCCGACTGCACCTCTGCAGAGGGGTAATATCAATGAAATTTACTCGACCGATGTGTCTATGTAGTAAATGTCCAAGATTTTATATCTACTATTTGGTTTTGCAGCCCTGTCGGTGGGTCTGTAGAATACGCCGACTGCACCTCTGCAGAGGGTAATATCAAAGAGATTTACACACCTGGTGAGTCTGTGTAGTAGATGTCCAAGATTTTAGACCTACTATTGGTTTTGTAGGGGCTTGTGTTTTGAAATTCAGAGTTTTCCTTCTCCTGGACTGGTTGACTTAGAAAAGAGCCTAGTCTTAGCTAATATCATAGCAAGAGAAGGGAACAGATGGATTCATGCCTTGTGTGTCTGTGTAGTAAATGTCCAAGATTTTAAGCCCCCTATTTAGTTTTGCAACCCTGTTGAATGGTGCTGTTGAATACACTGACTATCTCAGCAGAGGGGTAAAATCGCCTCAATAGGGGCACCTGTTGACCGTGGATGGTGAATTGTGATGCTTAACAACAGAATCTTGGTGGTTGAGCAATCCATGACATGCAACACTCCACTTTGGCCCTTACTTGGGCTAGACTGTCAGTTAGAGGGATCCCTCCGATCAATCGGCTCAGACAAAAAAAAAAAAGAGCATAACCGAATACACTCTGTAGCAATTGACAGAACATGGTTAAGTATTATATAGATAAAATATCCACTCTAAAACCACAGCCAATCAAAATCCTGTCTGTATGTAGAGATTTGTGTAGTCTGAAGCATATTCAACTTGCAACAAAGTTGAATACTGATCAGTCTACACAAATTTTTTACAATAACCATTACACTACAGGCACCACAATTTGTAGAGAATAACAACAACAATACCTTGTGTCATAAATATAGAGAGATATTGTAGTAAGTTCTTTAACAAAAAAAATATTTATCGACATTGAGAGCCAAACTGAATGCAAGAATGGATGCTTTGAGGAACGAGACTGATGTGACTTCCCATGAGAGATACAATATTAATGTCTGGTTATCTTCCTTTGAGCTTTCCATTGAATGGATTCTTCCATGAGTGATAAGGGTCGGACAATACACGGAAAAACTGTTACATACAGGGCGGTCTGAAAGTCGTGTCACCATTACATATTGTTTTAATTTTCATTATTTTTATTTTTAATCTACTAAGATACTAGCAGGACTAATGGATATACCACAGTATGATAATTTAATTATTACAACATTTCTTTTGTTTGTTTTTACGGCATATCAACCTCAGTGGGTCATTTAATGCCGATAAAGTTTTGAAATAAATCAATTCTTAATGGATAATACAATTTTTTTATAAATACATTTTTCTATTTAACCATAGATGGGACCCTAACAGGTACTACCACTCCGGTTAGAGTGGACCAGGGAGCAATGGTGATGAAGGGGTGCTCCACATTCCCCAAACCTCCAAAACTGGAACCTCACCATCAGATAGTTTAACGTCATTCCCAGGACATGTAGACCCGCAGCCACCGCCTTCTAGCGTCCATATGATAAAAAGGGGTTGGGGCTTGCCATAAGGGCAATAGGGTTGGGAAAATCTACAACATTTGATATGTTTACTTAAGAGCTATTGCAAATTAGATCAATATGTAAAAAGGGGCTGGGTTAGCTCAGTCGGTAGAGCGTTCGGCTAGAAACCACAAGGTTCCTAGTTCGATACCGGTCCTTGCCAACTCAGCGTATGAGTAGCACAGGGATCTGTGTGGTAAAGTAAGGAGCTTGTGGTAGGTGTGGCGCTCCACCTCAGATGCCAAAACAATCTCCTTGGTCTAGCGCTATTGAAAAGGGGATAGACTCCCTTGCTGACTGGCTGATACCGACTTTAGGCCGTCCTGACAACGATAATAATCTTGATTTGTAGTGCCCAGAAAGGCCATGAATAATACCCAGAAGTGGTGCTCAGAAACATTATCAATGTATTAATGTGGTTCAAAATCAATTTGACTATTATCTCAAACAGATCTAATATATTTATAGATAAGACCCTCACAGGTACAACCACTTTGGATCAGTGAAACTAAGAGTTATGACAAGGAATGTATGGCTCCATACATCCAGAATTTGAGAACAGGAACCTATTCCTACCCAACATTGATAACTTTCAAGCAGATCTATTTGACTTATAGATGGGACAGGTATTATCACTTTGGATCAGAGTGGACCTAGGAGTAATGTAAGGAATATATGTTGATTTTTTTTATATATAAGGTGTGTGCTAGATCCCGCCATACTTATAGACTAGGCGAGATCATGTGATCTATTTCTTGGCCAATCACTGGCAGTACTCTGAGGCTGATACAATACTTAACCCACCCCACTGGTCATAATTACAACAACATTCATTGACGACGGACATAGGATTGAATCACTGGACCTTTACCAATACGCAGGATAGGACTTATACGATTACCAAAGGATTCCATAACATAGAACTTTCTTTAAGCCCTATTTCAACTGGCCAAGGATGACCCTTAAAAACTTTACACTCTACACATCTACTGGAATCCATTTCTATACAACACTAATGATTTGCCAACAGATCTATATGACATATATATATATATATATATACCAACTTCTCTGCACGAGCAGCATGCGACACAAGGTCAATTTCTTAAGCGGAGTTTAACAAGTTTGAATTCAGAGTTTTCCTTCTAGACTGGTTACCAAGCCATGGTTATAGAGCCCAGTCTGCCCTGCCTATTTACCATAGCTGGAGGGAGAATTGGATTCATACCTTTCCCAAGGGTATTATCGCTATGTGAAAAGGCAGGATTTGAACTCCGGTCGATGAGTCCATTTCCTATGACACACATGCTTTAGTGTATTAATATATAGATATTTCAAAATAGCAGAAAATACTACAGTGAGTCAAAAGTTTTGCAATATTTTGTTAATTCAGCAACTTCAGATGCTTTTACTAAGGTTGTAAAGGTAATGAACCACACTGGACTATGTTATGCCAAGCTCAGTTGATACTCACTTGAAACAGTTTCGTCCAGGAACTGACCTCGGGTCGACAAGTCTATAAAATTTATCCCCCAGATATCATAGAAACAATACAATACTCACCGTCGCAGTGGGATTCTAACTACCGTCAAGTTAGCAGACAAGAACAACATGCAAGCTGTAACTTAAATACAGTCCTTGCATGCTGCTGGCATAGTGCAGACTTATGGCTGAAGAGTGGGTACTTATCCATATCTTTACTCACCCTGAAAACCATCAGCCAATCAAAACCCAGGAAGTGAACTTGCCAGAGTTAATAGTGGAATAACCCAAAGCTGTATATAAACCACCTACCAACACTCTAGAGATAGTTTTGCATTCAACTTGTAACAGAGCTGAATACTTGACACAAAATCCAACAAAGTCCATTAGACCACACGCCTCCATCTATGGGGGGTCCCATCTATTTGACTTATAGATGGACCCAAATAGATACTACCTCTTTGAATCAGTGGAATTGGGAGTAATGTTAAGAAAGAGACACTTCAGAGCTCTAGAACAGGAGCTTCTTGATCAGGTGCACTTTACTGACATACCCAGGACACCAATTTTCTTGGGGTAGTTGGGGTCTCACTCCTCTGCAATGGATGCAGATGTAGCCATACAGTAGCATTCCCAGTTGACTTTTTTTATTTGAGGTTATTGTTATTAATTATGTTAGTTTATATAGAGCTTTGTAAATGGAGTTCAGAACTGTTTGAATTATGCAAATATCGCCAGTGGTTCAAAAGTTATGAGAATTTAAAGCCCCAAAATTGGAGGTACAAAAATGGACAGGATTTTGTTTAAAAAATATGTCAAATCACGGACCAATTCAAAACAAGAAATTTAGTAATTTCTTCACCATTTCTTTATTTTTGGAACAATTTTGATAAAACTTTGCATTCTTATGTAAAATTGCATGTTCTTTCTGAAGTCAGTCAGTCAGTCTGTCTACTGTTGGTTGAACAACAGCAACTGGCTAAGCACAACTAAAGCAGTGTCCAAGACAGTTGGTATTTATGGAAAATCAAGAATAGTCCATTCATATATTTGGTTGATTCCATTCCTTGAATTCTGATTGGCTGCTTGGTTTCTATGATGTTGTGGAGTTTCATAAATACCCTGTCATTCTGCAGTAGGATAGGTTCGTATTCAGTTACAATTACTTATTGCCGTGTCTTACCAATTCGATGGTAATTGGAACTTAGTTTGATTATTCTACAATTCTGCACTTAAATTTTATGTATTTCCATGCTGTTTTTTTTTGTGGGATGCTGTTTCCAAGGCAACGCATAGCATCCTTGTGTAGTTCCCATCTAGCCTTTTCTCTACTCCTGTACCTTTTGATCTTAAATGTAACGTTAAACCTAATGTATGTATTTTGTTCACATCACACTTCCTGACTCTTAATTTCCAATTGAAATTACCAATGAATCCCCCACCCCCGCAAAAAAACCTATTATTATTGATTTCTCTTCATTGATTACCTTTAATGGTACTATTAACTTAGTGTAAATCTTGAATGTTCAATAAGTGTTGCGTCAGGAATCAATTTTCATCTTGGGGCGAAATTGCTGACTGCAATTTTTCTTTTTTAAAAATCTTAATTTAAACACCTAAACAGGACCTGATGGTTCACATACTATCATACCATCTATCTATACATACATAAAGGGCAGTTGTGTTTATATGTATGTCCGGAGGAAACATCGAAAATAAAACAAATTAACAACAAAGTAAATATTTATACACACTAAATATCACCAAGGCTTGGTTTTTGAGCAAAAATAATAGAGATTTGATTATATTCATGAAGATAATTAAAAAATGAAATTTAAATGATAACAGCATGGATTTTTTTTTTTTCATTTAATATTTTAGATAGTAGATATTAACATTTCTTTTCAGTGTAGCTGGATCAAAGCAAGGTCTATTTTTTTTACCATTATATATATATAGGTTTTGTTGAATTGAACAGACAATTCCTGTCTGACAAGTCTTTCATTGATCCGTTCTAATCTTCGGGCCATCCTTCTGGTGTCAGGGTGGAACTGGTATACAAGTCCACCGAATGTTTCAACACTAGCGCTTTCGGCAACACACTTTGCCATCCTCAGGTGGGAAACGATAGAATAGTTTTCATATCTCATTTTTAACGAGAACGAGTAGAAGCAAGGAATTAGTGGGAGGTAATATCAATTGGTAGTGGGAGGTTTTTGAATGGTAGTAGTTTGAACAAACAGTGGTGATTTTTTTTGGGGGAGGGGGCACAGGTTGTGATAAGGGGGGGATAATGGAAGTAATGGAGGCAGAAAATTATAAGCATTTTAGGATATGTTGACTTACTTCAAAGTTTATTTTGTTTAGGGTAGGTTTTTTTTTGTTTTTATATATAAAGCTTCAATTATTTGAAGTTTGTTTGTGTTTTTCCCTATGTAGTGTGTGTGTATTTTCAGTTAGAATTTTGCGGTAGGTAGAGGGGGGGGCATGAATGTGTTTTAAGATGTTGATTAATGGAGCTGGAATCTGATAAGTGTAGGTTATCACCACTGCTTTGTTCAAGCTACTACCATTCCAAAAACCTCCCACTACCAATTGATATTACCTCCCACTAATTCCTGCTTCTACTTGTTCTCGTTAAAAACGAGACATGAAAACTATTCCATCGTTTCCCACCTGAGGATGGCAAAGTGTATTGCCGAAAGCGCTAGAGTTGAAACATTCGGTGGACTGGTATACCAGTTCCACCCTGACACCAGAAGGATGGCCGAAGATTGGAAAGGATCAATGAAAGACTTGTCAGACAGGAATTGTCTGATCAATTCAACAAAACTTGTATAAAAGAAAAATGCTAAATACACTTTTATATATATATATATATATATATATATATATAAATGGTAAGAATATAAAGCCACAAGTGTCTGTAAACTGCAAAACCTTAACAGTGCTCTATAAAAAACTGCAGAACAATATGACAATATATAAACAGTCTAGAAAATAAGTCATGGGAATAATTTATTCAAGTTTCATGTCTTAAATTGTCAGGTGAGCTAGTATATATATATATATATATATATATATATATAATATATATATAATATGAAAAAACACAGATGTTGTTTAACTGAATTTATTTCTTCAACTTTACATTGCCAAAATTCCAATATTTCGATTTTTTTTCCAAAAAATCTTTTTCAGAGCATATTGATAGGAAGACAATTGTGACCGTTTTTATGGTGTGGTTGTTTTGTGGAAAAATCACATCAGAAAACAAACACAATTGTCTTCCTATTAAAATGCTCTGAAGAAGATTTTTTGATGAAATTGAAATATTGCAATATTGCCAATGTAAAGTTGAAGAAATAAATTCAGTTAAACAACATCTGTGTTTTTTCATATCATTTCATCCATATATACCGTTGGATTCATTTCATTACTTTTTAACTAATATATATATATATATATATATATATATATATATATATATATATATATATTAGGATTCTAAAATTACAAACTCACGTGAAGGGACTGAACGCTGACATCGGAATACTCCTTTATTATAAATTTTTTACAGACGCTGCCGCTGTCAATAAACAACAGAGACAAAAGATCCGTTGAACAGGAACAACAATCATTTGATAAAGGGAATCTAATGAACCCGAAAATTTATGTTAAAAAAATGATAATAAAAAAAATAAGTGAATCCAATATTCCATAACATAGAGTTCATTCATTTATTTTTAGATGCTTAGTAATAACGCCCAACTTAAAAAAACAAAATATATATATATATATATATATATATATATATATATATAAATACACACCCATTTAACTAAATAAAATCTGCAACTAACCCCTACCTCCCAAAAAAAAGCAATAAATTCTCCCAACTAAATAAAACTCACACCACCAAAAAAATAAAACAAACAACAAATAATTCCCCCTGAAGATGACCATGGATGTGGTTGACAGTGCTTGGGAACAAAATATGGGACACCTTCTCTACTATCTGGATCTTGATATAAACCCCCCCCCCCCCGACAAGAAGGCTTGAACATAAACAATTAAAGAAATATTCCATGGTATTCAACAAAACCTGTTTAAATGTGTACGCCTATATATATATATATATATATATATATATATATAACTCACCCCCTCTCACCAAATTCACTTGTACTTGCACGTAATTTTGCTTTCAATAAAAATCATTTGACCGATGATGTCCGTATAAATCGGACGAAATGTTTCAACTCTTTAGATTTGTTTTGAGTTATTGTTTCTTGTTCACCATCCTTTTACCTACCTCATACTGTCGGATTCTACTACATCCATCCTATCTCCATATATATATATATAAAATAAAGGAAGAACTCAATACAGTAATCCCATAATAAATTTATTTCGACGAAAATTGGGGCCCATATAAATCTAAGTTGATTTAAACCGGCTCCCCAAATTTTCGCCTCATCAGATGGGTCTCAATTCACTTATGGACAAGCATATCACAAAAAAACCCCAAAGAGCTGAATATATATAAATTCAAACAAAAAACAAAAAAAATAATAAAAAAAATTATATATATCTTGAAATCACATATAGAATCATCCCTTACTACCAAGTTTTGGATAAATCTCATATATATATATATATGCTCAAAAGTTAAGGACCTGTTTTGCAAGTCAGTTGAATTTCTAGATCTGCAGAAAGAATTTTTTCTCCCTGATTTAAAATTGAATTGACTTGCAAAATACTATTGTAGATTTTTACCCACACTAAATGCATGGTTGATATTATGTTGAACAAAACAGCCAAGTCAACCAAACCAGATGATGAATACAAAATCTGCATGTTATGCAATTGTGAGTTGAAGTAAAGGAAAAATTTTAGAAAAAAACAAAAACATATTGAAAATGTATATTGGCAACATTGTAAGGAAGGTAATTCATGGTACAGTGTTACAAGATAAGAGTATGTTTCTCTTCTTGATTATTGGTATACAGCAAAAGAGCACCAAAAACAAAAACAAAAACAAAAAAAACATTGGCCTGTTTTTGGGGCTTGTACATGAAAATGATATTGATATTTGGTATTGGCACCATTCACATGAAGAACACTTTTTAAATGTGCTTAGTAACCTGTATCCTACCATACATGCAAACATTCAAGAAATTATTACACAAGCACAGAAACTGTTGTTAAAGGTTGGTTTGGTTGGTTGGTTTTTACGGCATGTCAACCCATTGAGGAGTAATTCCATGTCAAATCACCCAGAAAAAAAGTAAAATTGTCACACACCCCCCCTTCAATTTTTCTGAAATTTTGTCCTGGTTGGGACTGTTAAAGTATGTTATTATTTCAAGCTAAGGAGCTGTTGTTAGAGTTTGGTTGGTTTGGTTTTTACGGCATATGAACCCATTGGGTTAATTTTATGCCGAAGACATTTTGGTTTTATTCATCATTTTTTGTTGGGTATTCAAATTATTTTTTTAAACTGAAAAAAAAAAATTTTTTTTAAAGACATTTTTTTAATAATCAATTTTTTATTTATTTAATCTGGAGAGTGTAGTATCTGTTAGATTCCCCATCTATACCATCAGGTACTACACTCTGGATCAGGGTGGATAGTAATAGCAATGAAAGGGTACTTCACACTTCTCAGATCTCCAGAATTGAACTTCACCACTAGATATAGGTTATCATACATAAGACACTAATATCCCTCAGTCACCGACTTCTAAACATATATATGATAAAAAGGGTTGGGGTTACCATAAGAACACTAAAGTCAGTACAATCATATAGAATACTAGGGCTTGACATGACCAACCAATTGATCGGAAGGGACCTCTCCAACAGCTCATCTAGTCTAAGTAAGGGCCAAAGTGAAGGGCTGCAGGTTATAGACTGTTCAGCCACCAAGATTCCATCCTTAAACATCACTGTCCGCCACCCACAGCCAACAGGTGGTTCCATTTGGAGGGGTGTGTCTTAAGCATCTGCAGAGGAAAGTCAATGTATTCTATGCCCCCCAGCTGACAGAGCTAGCTGTTATTAGAGTTGAGATAATTTATTCTTTGAGAATTTCTGAATTCTATTCATACCTTTTTTCATTGACTTATAAATACAAAGAACCCCCTACACCCACAAAAAAATTCAGGTCTCATCTCTAGTTCCCCAATCTCTTTTCCAGACATTTAGCATTTTTATTTGCCTATAAATTTAATAAATAATTTTCAAATTAGTATAATCTTAATTTCTAAAAAGTAGATGTATAAAAATATAATAATGTTTTTATTCAAGCCATAATAAACAAATGATATATTTAAATCACATATTAAAATAAAATTTGACTTTTGTAGATCACATTAGCACATAAATTACTTACAGAAAGAAAAAAACTGATGATCTATTTCTTCCTTTTCAAGCTGATATTTCATCAATAAATAAATTTGTTTTTATTGCTTCATTTTTAATTTCTTTAATAATAAGTGATATAGTTTCTATTATCTCTTGGGGACCCCCCTCCCTAGATGTATATTCAATTTGCCTATAAATTTAATAAATTATTTTCAAATTTGTCATATTTCAATTTTTGTTCAATTAAGTTCATAAAAATATAATAATGTTTTATTCAAGCCATGATAAAAAGAAATGATATATTTAGATTCACATACTAAAATAAAATTTGACTAATGTAGATCACATTGGTATGTAGACTACTTACCAGAGAAAAAAAAAAACTGATCTATTTCTTCCTTTTCTAGCTGATGTTTGTTCTATTAAATGTAGTAAACTTGTTTGTAATTTGCTTTATTTTATTTTTTTTTTAATAATAAATAATATAATCTTTATTACAATTTTTTTGTCAATGTATATCTAATTTGTCTATAAATTTAATGATATATTTTCAAATTTGTATAATGTTAATTTTTCTTAATTAAGTGTTTAAAAATTATAATATTTTATTCAAGTTAGATAAACAAATGATGTATTTAAATCTCATACTAAAATGAAATTTGATTTTTTGTAGATCACTTTGGTATGTAGACTACTTATCAGAGAAAAAATCTGATCAATTTCTTAATCTCTCTCTGT
>CM042159.1:57715016-57725352 GCA_023376005.1 Doryteuthis pealeii | reverse complement strand
AGGAGAGATCACACATTTCAACTTAATCTATACTATCTATCTCTTTTCAAATTTTTTCTGAGCCATATGACCTATAGGCACCCCTTTTTGATCTCAATTAAGAAAGGACATGTTTTTCATTTACAACCGTCAATATCCGGTTGTTTTAAAGAGACGATTTTTAGATTTAAATTTTTTTTATAAAACTAACCCCTAACCCTTAACAAACAACCGGATATTGACGGTGTAAATGAAAAACATGTCCTTTCTTAATCGAGATAAATAAGGGTGCCTAACGGTAATATGGTCCATTTTTCTTAAATCTTTTTATGTTATCATCATTAATACATCAAGTAATTAATGAATTGTCCGAAAGAGTGTAGAGTAATTGTTCGTAACAAAAAAATTTTAAAACTCCAATACAATAAGGATTCCATTATTTTTAACCATATTTGGTTGAATGAAAAATGTTGGCCAAATACACACACACACACACACACACACACACACACATACATATATATATATATATATTATATATATATATATATATATATAGTATATATATATATAATATATGAATAGGTTTTTGGTACACGAGAATTTGTATAACACTAAAAGTGGAGGAATCATATGTAATTTGGGAGAATATTTTATTAATGAATAAATATAAATAAATGGGGTGGGGGGGTTACACGAAGGCCTTTTCAAAGTACCGGTTGAAAAGGCCTTCGTGTAACCCCCCACCCCATTTATTTTATATTTTATTCATTAATAAAATATTCTCCCAAATTACATATGATTCCTCCACTTTTAGTGTTATATATATATATATATATAATATATATATATATATGTAGTATATTAAGAAAATTGAAAAAACACAGGTTTAAATAAGTTGAGTGGTAAGTTTATTGGCCGACGCTGCAGTGTTTCGATCTATTAATTAGATCATCTTCAGGGCATTTGTTGGTATATGGAAGGTGATAAAAAATTTTTATCACAGAATAACGCGAAAAGCAAGTGATAGTCCTTGTTTATCAGTCTGTTCAAAATTTGAAGTCTGAAGAAAAGACGCTGAAAAAAGTGGACGGTTTGAAATATGATGTCAAATATTCTCTTTTACGGCGTGAGTGTGTGAGTGTGTGTATCGAAAAAAACATTGTGCATTTTTAGGTATTTTGTGTGTGTGGTTGCGTGTGTGTGTAAATCTTTTGTGATAAACGACATCGAAACAAACCTCAAGGTTGTGTGTGTGTGTGTGTGTGTAAATCTTTTGCGTGTGTGTATAAATCTTATATATATTTATATATACGTACGTGTGTATTGTTGTGTCCATGCACAGACTTGTCATCCATCGGCATATCAATCTTGGAATAAACATCCTCTGATAGTGACCTTAGGATGAAACTCTTTGAGATAAACAATTATAGACTATTTTTCACCAACATTCACTATCACCATAACTTGCTTTTTGTGCAAAAATAACGAAGATCTTATTTATACTGGGAAGATATTTAAAAATTAGGATTTGAATAGTAAGAGAAAGGAAAGTCATAGGCTGCGTTCGTGATTAAAAAACATAAATTAATTATATAAGACCAAAACAATCAATGGGATCTTTTTAATATCCCCTCTCTACCCAGACAATGCTAGGTTATCGGAAATTCAACAGAGAATTATCTTCCCCTGTCGCTTGGGGGAAAATCGCCAACAGGAGGTTGGCGCGAGAATCAAACCAAACCTTACTTATCAGGGAGCAGTCAACGAGGGAAGTCGCAAAAATAAGCGATCCCTAGACATTACTTATCACAGAACAGTTACCAGGGAAGAACGTGAAAATAAGCGCCTCCAGCCACCTCGACCATAACCAGCAAACTTTCTAAGGCGTTGTATCAGCATACTTTCTAAGGCTGATACAATAGCATACTAACAGAAGGCTGAAGAACAAGAAACGACCTGACGAAGCATCTTAACAACATTCCAACCAGTAACCAGAATACACCTGTTATCACAACTTCTCCAACGAACAGTATTTAACCTCACAGATAAGTCTTGTAGTAAATGCCAATAAAATTTGCAACAAGATCTTGTATTATTTGTCAATACATGTTTTAAATTTCCATTGTTTGTTTGTCTTCTTTGTTTGAACAATTTGTCTACAACTAGGAGATTTAATAGCCCCCCCCCCCACTTTAAACCCCCTTATATTCCTCTTAAGGTAGCTGTTTCTAGTTCTATCTTATAGTTGAATTATTGTGCAGCAATATCTGTTGTGGCTGCCTTTTTTGACAACTACCTCCGTCGGTAAAGCATCCGCCTCGGAACCACAAGATTTTGGGTTCGATACCGGTTCACGCCAACTCAGCGTATCAGTAGCACGGCTTGGACCAGTGCGGTAAACCGGAGAGCTGTTGGTAGGTGTGTCCCTCCATCTCAGATGCAAAAAAACAATCTCCCTAGTCTCGAGCTAATGCAAGGGGTGGGGAGATCCCTCGCTGTTAGGATGATAGGCCACTCCGACTAATTTACATACTTAATTGGAGTCCTGATGACATTTGACCTCGCTAGATTTGTGATATAATGGAATGAACCATCTCCCCCGTACGTCAACAGTGATGATGGTTCTAGCCACTATTTAAGAACACACAGATTACTATGTGCAGAACTCACTTGAAGTACTTAGACGACGGACTCTCCTCCTAATACTCACGTGAACTTACTATATATCAGTTTGCTCAAACATTTACAAGAATGTTTGGACCATATGACCTTTAGGCACCCCTTTTGCGATCTCGATTCTTTGGGACATTTTTTTCCATTTACACCGTCAAAATCCGGTTAATTGTTAACAGACGATTTTTAGAGGTTTTTTTTTTAATTATAAAACTAACCCCTAATCCTAACCCCCTAACACAACCCGTAACAAACAACCGGATTTCGACGGTGTAAATGTGAAAAGTGTCCTTGTGAGTCGGGATCGCGGAAGGGGTGCCTAAAAGTCATATGGTCCGAATGTTTATCTACTTTAATGATATGCACTCAGTTCTGTTTTGCTGTGTGGTTATTGTTTTTTCTTGAGTTCAAAAGAAAATTAACTTTGAATAAAAAAAAAGAAGTAGATTCAGGCTGTGACTGACCTAAATTTAAGAGTTTCATATTATTTTGTTTTTTAAGATTTTTTTGTTTGTTTTTTGTTTACTCCCCCCCCCCATGATCTTGATCTTTACTCTTTCTTTCTTGTCTTCTTTTTTTTTTTCTTCTTCCTTTTTCACACACATACGCTTACACGCATGCATACACGCGCTAAATGAGCACAATCTTAAGCTCAGTAAATATTAATGATGCACATGCACAAACTGACACAATGAATAGGGATCACTTTTAGGGCCGGGTTTGCTCAGTCGGTAGAGCGTTCGGCTAGAAACCACAAGGTTCCTAGTTCGATACCGACCCTCGCCAACTCAGCGTATGAGTAGCACAGGGATCTGTGCGGTAAAGTAAGGAGCTGATGGTAGGTGCGGCGCTCCACCTCAGATGCTAAAACAATCTCCTTGGTTTAGCGCTAGTGAAAGGGGGATAGACTCCCTCGCTGTCTGGCTGATACCGACATTAGGCCACCTCAACGACTTTACTTTACGTTAGATTAGTAAACATTAATGATATACATACATACACACACACGGAGATACACATACACACACACCGACTCACACACACACACACACATATGCATATATATACATACACACACCCACGCATGCTCTCACACACTGAATAAGGATCACTTTAAGCTTAGTAAATATTAATGATACACACACACACACACACACACACACACTACGTATACACATGGGTACACATAGTACAAACATGCATATGTATATATACACACATGTACACACACACACACACTAAATAAGCATAACTTCAAGCTTATAAACATTAATGGTATATACACGTACACACTCATACGTACACACACAGATACACATACGTACGCATACACGCGCGCACAAATATGCAAATATATACACATGCATACTCACACACACACACTGAACAAGTATCATTAAGCTTAGTAAACATTAATGATATACTCTTACAAACACACATATGCATATATACACACATACATACTCAGACACACACACACACACACACACACACACAGAATAAGTATCTCTTAGCTTAGTTGATATTAATATTTACTCTTACACATACGCGTACACACACACACACACACACACATACACGCACGCACACACACACGTACGTACGCACACACATATGTATATATACACACATGCATACTCACACACACACTGAATAAGTATCACTAAGCTTAGTAAATATTAATGATATATACTATTACACACGCACGCACAGATATACTGATATACGCAGATACACTCACACACATACACAGACGCTCTCACACACACATAGACACGAATACGCACATAGACACACACACACACACACACGTACGTATCACTAAGTATCACTAAAGCTTAGTAAATATTAATTATATATACTATTACACACCCACATACAGATATACGCAGATACACTCACACACATACACACCGAGGCCACCGAAAGAAATCTTTTCGTAGGCCTCGTACACACACACACACTCTCACATACACACGCACGCACACACACACGTATCACTAAGTATAGTAAATATTAATGATACTCTTACACACAGATATACAGATATACGCAGATACACACATACACACACACACTCTCACACATATATGCATTCAAATACGCACATAGACTCACACACACATATATACACACACACACACACACACGCGTAGGTACGTATCACTAAGTATCACTAAAGCTTAGTAAATATTAATTATATATACTCTTACACACCCACACACAGATATACAGATATACGCAGATACACACACACATACACACACACAGATATACACACGCATACACACACACGTATCACTAAGTATAGTAAATATTAATGATACTCTTACACACGCACACACAGATATACAGATATAAGCAGATACACACACACACCCCACACACACACCACACACTCTCTCTCTCTCTCTCTCTCTCTCTCTCTCTCTCTCTCCTCTCTCTCTCTCTCTCTCTCTCTCTCTCTCTCACACACATATGCATACAAATACGCACATAGACTCACAGACACACACATGCACATATATAAGTCATGTCTCCTTGATGAGAAAAGATTTGGTAAAAGAATCTCTACAGAACCGGCTTTAAAATGGTAATCTCTTGGGAAATAAAGAATACTTTTCTTCGTTATTCGATAGAGACACACAATAACAACAACGACGTCGATGTAAAGAAATGTCTAGCACGTAAAAAGAAGGTGAATTTAAAAGGTTTCAATTAGGCCAAAGAATGTAAAAAAGATTTCGTTGGCTCTAATGAATTAACGAACGCGACACACCGAGATCAACCGAAAATTCATTATCACGTCTGCAGTCTAAAGATGACGAAGAAGAAAAAATCGTTTATTTTGCACAACAAATATTTATTTTTCAACATAATCTCCTTCTTTTTCATTGGCGAATATTATTCTTATTGATTGAATATTATACTATGAAAATCTTGGATAACAAAATTCAGACCATATTACCTTAAGGGTTAGGGTTAAAACCCCTAACCCCTAACCCTAACCCCTAACAAACAACCGGATATTGACGGTGTAAATGAAAAATATGACCTAATGACATGAAATTGAAAAGGGGTGCCTTAAGATAATATGGTCCCAAAATTCAGCTAATAACTGCATGTCGGCCTTTGTATTTATTGATATACTCTTGTATTTTATCATGTGTGGTTTAACTGGGGTGAGAGCTCGATGTGCCTAGTGCCAGTGAGTGGACGGACAGTAAATGAAGAAAAAAAAACTTTAAATTTGCTTCATTGTTATAATTTATTTCAACTGCATTGCAGCAGCAGACATAAGCAAAAACATAGTTATTACTGAAGAAATTCCCAAGAATACAGGGGTTTAAATTTCTAAAAAAAGTTGGGGGGGAGGGTGTTTAGTTTCGAAGAGAAGGTTCCCGAGACCAACAAGAAATACCTGAAGAAGGCCGGAGGGCTCATCGGCCGAAACGTTGTGTAAATAACAATAAAGATGAGGACAACAGTCCGAATAATATAAATAATGCAAACTATTCATATTTGATAATAATCATCTATTTGCACACAGTTGTATGGTTTCAGGTATTCCGTGTTAATATTAATACAGTGATGCTGATAGCTTTTTAATTTAATACGTCCTTTGACGCACATATTAGCTTTGAATGAACCCGGGGAAATTGGATGGGTTCCAACTAAAGTTTCTTAATAAATTGTAGGGTTTTTATTTATGATCTGGGGAAACAACTAAAGCCGTCCAACTCCTACCTTGTAAACTATCCTGTGAAATACGTTAAAAAAACTATTGAAATGTATTTAGGTAGTTTGAAATGGTGGGGGAAGAAAAGAAAATCATTAGGACGAATGGATATGATTTTATTGCGTCCTTTTAGATTTTTTGTACGCCGGGGACGCAGGACGCGTACCTATCAGCATCTATGCTAATAATTTCCAAATATATCTATTTGACCCATTTTGTGGACCCTAACAGGTCCTGTAAAGAATAACTCCGAGCCACATGTGGATTAAAGCGTGTTTATTACCTCTCATATCTCCCGTGAACTGCCCCGTTACAAATAGAGGCCACTTATGCGTACAAGTCGACCGACATGACCACTTGAAGTCAGAGTGGACTTAGGAGTTATGGCAATTAATAGCTCCTCCACTCAATCTTGAACTGGAGTATAATATATAGTTTAGTGTCATACCCAGGACACCACTTTTTGTGCGGGTGGGAGGTCTTACTCCTCTGCGGGGGATACAGTCGACGTAATCTAAGCTTCGCTGGCAGAGCTGTTTAAGACTTGGAGCTTTATCTTTTGAAACAAATTGTCTTGATAATGTGATCTGTACAGAACCGATAGGCATTATTATAGTATGCGGTCCTACTATATTCTTTGTTTCTCTGTAGTATGCTGTGTACCTCATTATTTCTCTGTAGTATGCAGTTTACCTCATTGTTTCTATGCAGTATGCGGTGTACCTTATTGTTTCTCTGTAGTATGCAGTTTACCTCATTGTTTCTATGCAGTATGCAGTTTACCTCATTGTTTCTATGCAGTATGCCATGTATCTCATTGTTTCTATGTAGTATGCCGTGTACCTTATTGTTTCTATGCAGTATGCCGTGTACCTCATTGTTTCTATGTAGTATGCAGTTTACCTCATTATTTCTATGCAGTATGCCATGTACCTCATTGTTTCTATGTAGTATGCAATTTACCTTATTATTTCTATGCAGTATGCAATTTACCTCATTATTTCTATGCAGTATGCAATTTACCTCATTATTTCTATGTAGTATGCAGTCTACCTTATTATTTCTATGAAGTATGCAGTCTACCTTATTATTTCTATGAAGTATGTCGTCTTAACACATTGTTTCAATGCAGTATGCAGTCTATCCCATTGTTTCTCTATAGTATGCAGCATACCACATTGTTTCTATATAGTATGTGATCTTAACACATTATTTCTATGCAATATGCAGTCTACATTATTTTTATGCAATATGCAGTCTACCTCATTATTTTTATGCAATATGCAGTCTACATCATTATTTTTATGTAATATGTAGTCTACCTCATTATTTTTATGTAATATGCAGTCTACCTCATTATTTTTATGCAAATATGCAGTCTACCTCATTATTTTTTATGTAATATGCAGTCTACCTCATTATTTTTATGTAATATGCAGTCTTATCATTATTTTTATGTAATATGCAGTCTACCTCATTATTTTTATGCAATATGCAGTCTACATCATTATTTTTATGTAATATGCAGTCTACATCATTATTTTTATGTAATATGCAGTCTACCTCATTATTTTTATGCAATATGCAGTCTACCTCATTATTTTTATGTAATATGCAGTCTACCTCATTATTTTATGTAATATGCAGTCTACCTCATTATTTCTATTCAATATGGAGTCTACCTCGTTGTTTCTATGTTTTCCATGCATTTACCCAATCCTCCGGCCATGAGCAGGGAGTGACACAAGGTCATGTATTAAGCGGAGAATCTAGTTTAAGTTTATTTTTCCTTTTTTGAGGCTGGTTGCCTAAGGCACTTACAATGCATTTCTACACTAAAATCATTTCCAATGAATTCCCATAGTAAAAACATTTACAATGTATTCCTGTAATAAAATCATTTGCAATGCACTGGTATCGCAAAATGATAGATAATACCTAATAATATCCGGTTTTCATTGTATATTCTCCCACTACAAATGATAAAATCCTAGTTGTGTTTGGTTTGGAAGTAATCTTTTTCATAACAGATTGTTAGTGGTATACTTATTTATGGATGACACTATATAGATAAGTACACCAAAACAGTTTTCTTGTAAACCAAAGATATCACCCTGTTGCATACCTCTTCTTTACTTCTATTTCTTGGACATCTATCTCTTTGGCCGTCTATTCTTCTGATCGTCTTTGGTATTTCTATCATCTTGACTTGGTCTAGTCTCTGGTCTAGCGTCTTGGATCTGCTAAGGTCTGGACTTTCTGTTGCTATGTTCTTGCTGGCTGGTCGTCCTGGATTCATTTCTTAGTCTTGTTACCAAGACATTCATCAACCACAAGAACATATTAATTATACAACTTTTATTTCCATAACTATACATTTCATGTAACTAAATATATGACTAACATAGCGCGCGTGAGTTCCAGTTTAGGCAGGACCTAAAATGGCCGACTTCTCTGCCTGACGTCTGAAAACTGGGGACTCAAAAAAGTTCCAACGTGACTTCACATATTTGGCGGGCTTCTGTAATTTTCCATGGAAGGACCCGGCCATGATATGAAAAGGGTCATCCCCTCAGAATTACAGGGGATTGACAATAATCTTATGCAACCGCATAGATTATGTAACAATCCAACATGGTGGAATTGAAAGACAGCAGTGACGTGCTAACGTCGGGATCCAGGCGGTTGGGCAAGAGTTCGGCTTCAGAAATACTGATTAAGATTTTCCAAAGCTTCACTTACCCGCTCACTTTCAAATTTAACGCATTCATAGTTCAGGAGTCTAATGGCAAATGTTAGGACACTAAAGTTATTTCAATATTATAGCAACACAAAGGCTTTGTGGTTAGGGCGATTTCGCATGACTAGCACTACTTGGATTTGTGTGGTAAAATAGGAAGTTGATGGTAGGTGTAGCGTTACACCGCAGGAGCAAAAATAATCTCCCTGGTCTAGCGCAAGTGAAAAAGGAATATACTCCCTCACTGTCCGACTGATACCGACAATAGGCATCTCCAACGTCTTTATATCTTGATAATTTTGATTACAGATTTTCAACTGTGTTCATTGTGTTGATTTTTTTATTTAATTTTTTATTGTCTTTTTTCAATGAAATTTGTGTCTATTTTTTTTTTTTTTTGAAAAACAAAATATCTGAAAATTTTGAAAAATTAATGTATTCTTTTGAATATATATAGTTACATATCTATATAACATTCATATATATATATATATATATATATATATATATATATATATATATATATATATATATAATCATTATCAATACAAAACATATTTAAAAAAAATATATATCCTGAAAAATTATAAAACTTGTGTCTTTATTTAATTTAATTTAAATCTTCAAATTTTTGGTGTTTCAACCGTGTTCATCGTGTCCATTTTTATTAAATTTTTTATTGTGTCTATTTTTTCAAATGTAAACTTATCTCTATATTTCATTATAAGATTCAGGAGAAAGCTCTAACCGCATCAGCGTGGATATGGCAGTCCAATATTGTGACATCAAACCGACAAAGTCTGGTGGTATCGAGAGATACTGCTGGGGCGCTCTGGGTTAGTGGTAATGATACTTCGGCGCCGAAACCATGCCTGAACCCAGAGTCATCATCTGATGAAGGCTTTGTTGGTTGCAATGCTACTGTGTAAATAGCAGTCATTGTATGAAGATTATTTTTTTTATTTTTCTCAAATATCTGAAAATTTTGAAAAATTAACATTTTTTTTAATTAACATTTTTTTTTTTTTTTTTTTTTTTTTTAAATATTCTGAAATTTTTACAAGCTTGTGTCTATTTTTGTCAAATGTAATTTTCTTTTTTATTGTGTCTTTCTTTTATTTAATTCATATTTTGGGTTCGAGAGTTTTCAACTATGTTCATTGTGTCAATCGTGGCATGAAAGATTACTTACTAATATGCTG
>CM042159.1:57672516-57710016 GCA_023376005.1 Doryteuthis pealeii | reverse complement strand
TGTAAGTCCTTGATAGCAGAAAAAAGGTCTTTCGTAAGTATGTTCTCGTTTATCATGCAATATCGCAAATAATCTTAGGTAAGAGTAGAGATGCTGATTGGTATGCGTCCTGCGTCCCTGACGCACAAAAATCTAAAAGGACACAGTAAAATCGTATCCATGCGTCCTAGTGTGTTTCTTTTTTCTTCCCTTACCATTTCAAGCTAATTAAATACATTTCAATAGTTTCTTAGAAATGAATTACACGGGATAGGTTACAGAGTAGGAGTTAGACGGCTTTAGTTGGGACCTATCAAATTTCCCTTGGACTCCTTCAAAGCAAATATGTGCGTCTCAGGACGAACTAAATCAAAAAGCTATTAGCATCACTGTAAGAGGTATTTTCAATAACAGCTTGTATAATAAAAAAGATGTGTTCAAGGTTGTGGGACAACTTTAAATGACTTTCTCTGAATGTTTGAAGAAGGTTCCCAACTACGACAAGAAGGTTCCCGAGTCCGAAAAGAAGGTTCCCGAGTCCGAAAAGAAGGTTCCTGAGTCCGACAAGAAATACCTGAAGAAGACCGGAGGGCATATCGGCCGAAACGTTGTACAAATAACAATAAATATGGGGACAATAGTCCGAATAACGCAGATAAAATGAAATACCTGAAGAAGGCCGGGGGGCATATCGGCCGAAACGTTGTACAAATAACAATAAAGATAGGGACAATAGTCCGAATAACGCAGATAATACTTTAAATGATTTATTACACATCCACGAAGTGTCGTTCATAATGCCATTTTAACCACTTTCCGACGTAAGGATTAATATCTGGAAAGGGTCATCAATGGCGCTTATCATATGTCAAGAAGATCGATCTATCGAATGATAGATTTAAAAAATCAGGAAGATCATAACCAGTGTCGTCAGAATGGTACGGACAGCCGGCTTTCTCGGGGCCTGTGTCCGGTAGCTTCGGCCATTGGACCGGGAATCCCAGGGGGCATCCCCCAGGCAATACCTACCCCCTTGATTTAAAGGGACAGGGCACGGTTTATGGCCCAGTGCCTGAGGCACCTCCTTGATGGAGGATGCGGAGGGGATCCACTGATTGTTTGTGCCTGGCATTCCATGAGCATCGGTTTGTGGGTAGCTCCACATTAAATAGACCTTTGTGTCTGACCGGCATAAGTAGGGTGCACGGGAAATACCCAAAACAGTCATTCTTCGTATATACTTCGACTTCCCACTAAGTTAGAGTGTGACACAAGGTCTTCTTAACGTGGGAAGCCACACACAAACCGAAGCTTATACGTAGCTAGTAAAAAAAATTTTTTTTTAAATTGGTGGATCCCATCGGCATTGTCTGGGGGATGGTCCCCGGGGATCTTGCAGTCAATCTGGCCGAAGCCGACTGAATTCTGCTGAAAACAATCATTCTTCCTCTTCAAGAGAAACCGCCTCGGCATTTATGCCCCTCGGTGGTCGGACCACTCCAACCAACAGAGATGACAGGAATTTTATCACGAGTCACCACTCCCGATCAGAAGGTTGCGAGGTCGATCTTTGTAGCCACTCGCTACATGCGACCTTGTGAGAGCGGGAAATCCAGACGACATTTTTTCCCTCCAGTTTTGAATATTGCGTGAAATTGAATAAAGTCTGTAATCCATTCACTGCTCTTTCATCAAGGGTTTGTCGAGATGATGAAATTACTTCACGTGTTGACGTTGTTGCACTGGAATTCTCTACTCTGTCTCTCACTGCTTAAAAGCCACCCTTATCGGGCGGCAAATAAGTTAGCTCCTGCGGAGAGCTCTTGATTAAACCTTTAGCCCAACAATGACACTTCATGAATTTAGTGCATATTAAATTTTAATTTAGGCTTACCTTTTAAAAGTTCAACGATAATTCTTCTGCTTCCAGTTAATTTAAAGATAAGTTGATGTACATAGGTCCTTACTTTCCGTACACAACAATTATTTTTTTATTTCATAGATGACTTTTGCTGGATTTCATAGTTAATTTTTATTATTTCCAAATTTATTTCCAAGTTATAAAAATTGTTATAGTACAAAGAAAATTGTCACAAAAAATCACCGAATACAATCACAGTATTTTAAAATTGGGAATGCAAACTTTCAGTATTGCAGGTCCGGATCCGACATAGACTGTTTTTCATTGGCTCATGGGGTCGGCCTGGTTCCAAAGAATTATGATATATTGGGCATCGGCCCCTGGGAGTAAAGTAGAAAAATGTGACACACTGACATTCGCATTTATTATTAGAGATGGCATTCATAGCTCTTCGGCCTTCAACATGTAAAAAGTATAATAATTTTGGTTTAAATCTCACTCATTTTTTTCTTTCTTTTCTTCTTTTCCTCTTTTCATTATGTTCGATTGAAACAGAAAAGCGTTATCACTTCCGCGTGCTCATCCCTCTCACTTTGTTTTTCCTACTCTCTTTTTTAGTATATTTTTTCTGTGTAGTGTGTCATTTTCTTCCTTTTCTTTCTTTATATTAAAAACGGAATGGTCCATTATTTAGCTGAGGTGACGACACCCACAAGAAATAAGAATTCGGCGGATAAGCAACACCACATAATCGGGATTTACACTTTTGCCTTTCATCTTGGCTGATTTGGACGGTTTCATTTTTAACCAGTGGGTATTGCAAGATAATAAAGGTCGTACAAATAAGGAACACGAGTATTAATATATAGATTAATAATTGATTTTAACCATCAGAAGCATTTTCAGCCAACAATAGCTGCATAAACATTAAAACACGCCTCCAAAATATTCATAAACCTATAACATGCAATAAAGTGCTTATATCGCAAAACGCACCAATTAAATTGTACAATACAAAACCATTGAATGCAAATCAGAAAGGATGTTTTATTAGTCATAATAATTTAGGTACAGGGCGACCAAAAAAAAAAAAAAAGAACCAAATTCTGTTTTTTTTTTAGGGGTGGGGGTCACCCTGTAAATATACTATTACTGGTGCAGACTACCAGCACAAAAAAAAAAAAAACAACAAAAAACAGAACCCAAATTCTGTTTTTTTGTCACCCTGTAGATACCACCAAAATATCATGCGATCGTAGTAGTAGACATGCCACGTGGCTCTCTCTCACACAAACACACTTGTACTTAAGATCAAGTGATGTTGAAAGCACCGGTTCCCGCTAGATCACCGAAGTTAAGCAGCGATGAGCTGTCAATACTTGATTCGGCATGAAAAGACCTAAAAACGGTTAATATGCCATAAAACCAACCAACCAACCAACCAAACATACTTGTAACCACGGTTTAGCTCAGTCGGTAGAGCGTTCGCGACCCTCGCCAAATCAGCATACGAGTCGCACAGGGATCTGTGCAGTAAAGTAAAGAGCTGATTTAGGTCGGGCGTTCATCTCAGACGCCAAAACAATCTCCTTGGTCTAGCGCTAGTGAAAGGGGATAGACTTCCTCGCTGTCTGGCTGATACCAACTTTAGGCCACCCGACGACTTTACTTACTTTATACTTGATTCCATTCTTATATACCTAGTTTTGGAGCTCTGGCTTCTGAAACTGGTGTGTGAGGTAAAGTTAATCACGTGGTCCCAGGACCGTTCCCAAGGCAGCACTTACCCCCTCATAAAAGGGACAGGGTCGGGTTGGTTAAATAGAACTAAACGGACCTAAATTCCATATCGTATGTCAGAAGGAAAAAAAGAATCAAGAATTAACCGAATTTAATTAAATTTCAGTGTTGAATATATAATGAATAAACAAATATAATGCACTAGTTATTTTATTAAAAAACTTTTACATTTTTTCAGGTCAGTTAACTTTGAACCACGTATCTTTGAGGCGTAACACAGATTCTCAAAGATACGTGGTTCAAAGTTAACTGACCTGAAAAATGTAAAAGTTTTTTTAAATAAAAATAACTAATGCATTATATATTTTATTCATTAATATATCAACACTGAAAATTTAATTAAATAGGTTAATTCCTGATTTTTTTTTTATTTCTTTCAGCGGGTGAAATATGATGGTGGAATTTAGGTCCGTTAAGTTCGATTTAACCGTCTGGTTTATTGCCGAGCTTCGGTTTTTACATGACTTCCCCACGTCAAAAGTCCTTTTGTTAATCAGGCCTGGTGCAGGTCAGGAAAATAACTACTTGGATGGTATAATGTAGCGGAAAGAACGAAATTAAATTAAAATAACCAAATGAATTCCTGTGTATGGAAATTATTGGAAAGTACCTTTCACATAATTCGTGGGTAGCCTACGAATTATGTTGTAAGTGTAGTTAGATTTTGAATTAAAATTCGTTGAAATTCAAAATCGGAGTAGGTTATATTATTGATAGGTAATGACCTTTAGTTGACCCCCCTCCGAAGGTTGAGAACGGAAATTAATTTTAGTTAGATTTTGGTCGTTAGTTAAAGGGACGGGACGTAACGTTCATCTGTTCCAAGATGCCAACTTCTCACGGCGCGGTTGATAACCCTTTTGGGCTTCGGGTTTTTAATAAAGAATAAAGACGTCTTATTAGACAATTAAGTCTTGGTTAATTATTACCAATATAATTACCAACAAAGAAATGGGCAGACAACTCAGACCAGAAGAAGGAAGGAATCAGCCCAGAAGAAAATGGCCGCCAACGAAACAGAACCAGTACCCCCTCCCCACTCTCTCTCTCTCTCTCTCTCTCTCTCTCTCCATTATATACCCGACATAAAGGGATATATAACACTGGTTGCTTTCAAATACCACAAATACCCTTGGGAAAGGTATGGATCAACTATTCGCCACCAGCTATGGATAAATAGCAAGGCAGACTGTGCTCTTTAACCTTAGTAACGCAACCGTAACTCTGACCTGGAAAGGCTTAAATCCTGGACGTGATAATTGCATTTCACTTAGCGCTAATACCCTTGGAAATGAATCCTACTCTCCCTCCAGCTGTAAATAGTAGGGCAGACTGGGCTCTTTAACCTTGGAGAAGGAAAAACTCTCAATTCAAACCTGTTGACTCGCTTAAGAAATTGACCTTGTGTCACATCCTGCTCATGCGGAGGGGTTGGTATATATATATATACGCATAAGAAAGGCTTAGACTGCTATCGACAGATTATTGATCTGGCTTCTCTGATAAAATGAAGCAATAATTATTTCAAGCTGTAGTCGTGTCAGTGCTACTGCATAGCTGCACCACTTGAACTGTATCCAAACGCTTACAGAAAAAGCCACATGGGAACTACACAAGGATGTTGCATGGTGTCTTGAATAAATCATCGAAACAGCACTCGATAAAAAGCAGCTGTACGGCCACTTACCTCCAATCACATAAGCCATCAAAATAAGGCGAAGAAGACATGCTGGAAACTGCTGGAAAAGCAAAGACGTTTTCTTATGAATACCTACACATGGACACACCAGTGTGGGCCGACCAGCAAACACCTGCGTCAATCAGCTCTGTGCGGATTTCGGATGCCGTACGGAATACCTAGGGGTGATGACTGATTGGGACGGTTGGCAAGAGAGAGAAAGAGAGTCATGGATATCCGTCACATGATGATGATGATGATGATGATGATGAAACTCCGCTTATAAATTGGCCCTGTGCCGCATCCTGCTCGGAGAGGTTGGATAAATACATACACAAAGGACGATCTGATAATAATATCTCCAATCTATTTCCTCGGAAACTACAACCGTTTACTGCGAGCACAATAACATTGTCGGGTAGGGCAAGTTTTCGGCTACATATCAGTGAGCCCCACCCCCTGGTTGGTGGGTTGTCTAGTCGTGACTAAAGGTGAATGATTTTTCTTAACTGGCGAATAAGGCTTATATTAAATTCATAGAAACATTTTTGGCTTATATAGCTTATAATATCAAGGTCGGACCTCCTCATACCTTCCAATTTCGACTCTGCCTTTTTTTTTATTACCTTTTAATAAAATTTGGCACATGGCAATCACCTTGTTTTTTTGACAGGGTAGACTGGCTGTTAATCTTCGCCCCACCCCCAGCTTCTTACCCACTTTTATCTCTCTCTCCTACCGTTTCTAAAAATGCCAATGTTTAGCATTGGGTTGAACGTGACGAAAGACAGACACCGCGAGGAGGGGTCAGAAGTGGGTTTTATGCCGAGAATGCCTCGTCATCATCTCTACTGTCACTTAAATGACTAACCCCCCGGGGAAACACGCCTTCCTCTTCCTAAACTGTTTCTTGCCCTTCTCCACTAACACCTGAGACTCCTTGATTAAGGAAAGAAAAAGGTGGTTACTGTTTGTTTTTTTAAGTTTTTTTTTTTGCCGAGGAGATTAATAAATAAATAAATAAATACGAACAATTCGTAACCATCAATTATATTTGTAAGTAAAATACTTGTGTGTGAGTGTGTGTGGTGGGTGTAAGTTATAGATGACTTAGAAATAATACCGCCCCCTGTCAGCGGGACTGAGTATATGCTGACTGTAACCTCTACAGAGAAGTAGGACCCCCCACACACACACACACACCAAAGGGGTATTTGGGGTATGACACTAAATTGCATCTGGTGGTGAGGTTCCTATTCTTGAGATCTGGGGAGTAGGGAGTATCCCTTTTTACCATTACTTCCAGGTCCCCATGGTCAGCAGATCGGGGGAAGGACGAAGAGGGTGCTGGCCCTGAGCATCTAGTTTAGGGGGGGGGGCATCCAATAGTAAAAAGTAAAAATGCCCAAGGAGACATACCAAACAGATAAATAGATTGATTGAAAATTTGGATATTCTCCTTTGATGAATCCTAACTGATAGACCTGTCAGTGGGGCTTTATTGTGCACCCCTGAAGAGGGTAACCCCCCCCCAGTGGAGCCATCTGTTGGTCGTGGCTGGCGACCTGTGATACTTATGGACAGAATCCTGGTGGCTGAGCAGTCTATGACATGCAACCTTGGCAGGTGGTTGGTGAGACCCCCTTCAATCCATCTACTGGTCATGTCGAGCCCTAGCACCTATATGATTGTCCCAACTCTATTGCCCTTATGGCAAACCCCCAACTATTTTTATTGTATATGTGCTAGAAGGCTGTCCTGTATATTAAACTGCATCTAATGATGAAGTTCCAATTTTGGTGCTCTAGGGAGCTTAGAGTACTCCTTCATCGTCATTACTCCAAGGTCCACACTGACCGGGAGTGGTAGTACCTGTTAGAGTCCCATCTATGGGTTAAATAGAAAAAAATGTGTTTGATAAACATTGAGTTTTTAAAAAAAAGCTTGAGTTGAAAATAAAATTTGAATACCCATTAAAAATGAATAAAACAAAATGTCTTTGGCATGAAATAACCCAATAAGGATTGACATGCCATAAAATACAACCAACCAACCAACCTTAAGAAACATTAATCATAAAACATTGATATTTTAATGAAGTATTTTTGTTAACTATTGATTAACTATTAATTGTTAACTACATTTAATTACTTGAAAAATTATTATTATTATTAGGTAGGACTATTTGAAATTGTGGTTTGGTTTGGTTTGGCTTGATTTGTTTATTTTACAACACATCAACCTCATTGGGTTATTTAGTGCCGACAAAGTTTTGAAATAAATTCATACTTAATAAAAACTCAGATTTTTTTAATAAATACATTTTTCTATTTAACCCATAGATGGGACCTTAACAGGTACTACCACTCCAGGTCAGAGTGGACCAGGGAGCAATGGTGATGAAGGGGTGCTCCACATTACCCAACCTCCAAAACTGGAACCTCACCATCAGATAGAGTTTAACGTCATTCCAGGACATGAAGATCCTCAGTCACCGCCTTCTAGCACATATATGATAAAAAGGGTTGGGGCTTGCCATAAGGGCAATCATATAGGTGCTAGGGCTTGACAAGACCAGCCGATTGATTGGAGGGTGACTGCCTGTCTAGCCTAAGTAAGGGTCTAAGTTGAGTGTTGCATGTCATAGACTGCTCATCCACCAGAATTCCCTCCTTAAGGATCATGGGTCACCACCCATGGACAACAGGTGGCCCATTGGTGAAGTTCTACCCTCTGCTGAATTAAAATTTTGACGGGTAGTCCCAGTGGCATAGTGGCTAACATGCTGGACTGTGACATAGTGAGTTCGAACTCCAATCGTGCTATTATGTTCACTTTCAGACAAATACCTTTGGGAAAGGTATGGACCCCCTTATACCCCCAACTAGGGGTTAAATAGTACCACTTCTGGTCTTCTACAAGGATGGCTTTGGCATTAAATAACTCACTACAGTTGATATGCCATTAAACAAAGAGGGTCTTAGTGTTCTGGGTATGACATTAAATTACATCTAGTGGTGAAGTTCCAATTCTGGTGCTCAGGGGAATGTGGAGTACCCCTTTATCACCATTACTCCCAAGTCCATCCAGACCCGGAGTGGTAGTACCTATTAGGGTACCATCTATGGGTTAAACAGATCAAAAGATGAGTATTAAAAAGATGTTTTTAATAAAATTTGAGTTTGGAAAAAAAAATTGAATACCTAACAAGAATGAATAAAACAAAATGTCTTCGGCATAAAATAACCCAGCTAGGGTTGAGATGCCGTAAAATTCAATCAACCAATCAAAAAACCAATCCTAAATTTTTTATGTGTTTTTTTTAAGTAAATCCAGCTCTGTTTATTCTTTTTTTTCCTTTCCATTTGTTGTGTCTATTTCTCTCTATTGACTAATCAATACAAGAGTCAAAGACAGACATTATGGCGCTAAAGTTGCAGGATTAGATAATTATGGAACCAGCTTACTACCAATATTTACTTTGTGTATTTGCTATGTCATTGCATAAGTAAGCAGAGGAAATGAAAGTTTTGATATATTTGTGTAATAAGTCCTACCTGGGATTATATAAATAGCTAAGAGTAAAGTGTCTTGGGTATGACACTAAACTGCATCTAGTGGTGAGGCTCCTGTTCTGGAGCTCTGGGGAGTGTGGAGTCAATTCTTCATTACTAGAGATAATTCAAAGTTCACTCTGAGTGGAAGTACCTGTTATAGGAGGAGGGCGTTGGAAGAGGAAGAGGGGTTGGAGGAGAAGGAGAAGAGGTTGGAGGAGCTCTCAAAGTAGTTGACTAACCAGAAGAGAGCCCCTTTTGTTTGAATTCAGAGTTTTCCTTCTCCTAGACTGGTTGCCATACCAAGAAAGAAAGAAGGAAGGAAGAGGGTAGAGCTCTCAAAGTAGTTTTGACAAATGAGAAGAGAGCCCTTTGGATTGAATTCAGAGTTTTCCTTCTCCTAGACTAGTTGTCATACCAAGAGAGAAAGAAGGAAGGAAGAGAGGGGTAGAGCTCTCAAAGTAGTTTTGACTGATGAGAAGAGAGCCCCTTTGGTTTGAATTCAGAGTTTTCCTTCTCCTAGACTGGTTGCCATACCAAGAAAGAAAGAAGGAAGGAAGAGAGGGGGTAGAGCTCTCAAAGTAGTTTTGACAAATGAGAAGAGAGCCCTTTGGATTGAATTCAGAGTTTTCCTTCTCCTAGACTAGTTGTCATACCAAGAAAGAAAGAAGGAAGGAAGAGAGGGTGTAGAGCTCTCAAAGTAGTTTTGACTAATGAGAAGAGAGCCCCTTTGGTTTGAATTCAGAGTTTTCCTTCTCCTAGACTGGTTGCCATACCAAGAAAGAAAGAAGGAAGGAAGAGAGGGGGTAGAGCTCTCAAAGTAGTTTTGACAAATGAGAAGAGAGCCCCTTTGGATTGAATTCAGAGTTTTCCTTCTCCTAGACTAGTTGTCATACCAAGAGAGAAAGAAGGAAGGAAGAGAGGGGGTAGAGCTCTCAAAGTAGTTTTGACTGATGAGAAGAGAGCCCCTTTGGTTTGAATTCAGAGTTTTCCTTCTCCTAGACTGGTTGCCATACCAAGAAAGAAAGAAGGAAGGAAGAGAGGGGGTAGAGCTCTCAAAGTAGTTTTGACAAATGAGAAGAGAGCCCCTTTGGATTGAATTCAGAGTTTTCCTTCTCCTAGACTAGTTGTCATACCAAGAAAGAAAGAAGGAAGGAAGAGAGGGTGTAGAGCTCTCAAAGTAGTTTTGACTAATGAGAAGAGAGCCCCTTTGGTTTGAATTCAGAGTTTTCCTTCTCCTAGACTAGTTGCCAGTTTAGCTCAGTTGGTAGAGTGTTTGGCTGGGAACATCAAGGTTCCTGGGTCGATACTGGCCCTCGCCAACTCAGCGTATGAGTAGCACAGGTATCTGTCCAGGTAAAGTGAGGAGCTGACCATAAGTGTGGTGCTCCACCTCAGATGCTATAAAAACAATATCCTTGGTCTAGTGCTAGTGAAAAGGGAATAGACTCCCTCGTTGTATGGCTGATACTGACTCTAGGCCTCCCCTATATATTTATATATATGTTTTAAATTAAACCCAGTTCTGTTTTTTTTTTTTTTTTTCATCTCATCTTAAAGTGTCCAAGATATGACACTAAACTATATCTGATGCTCTGACTCCGTTTCTAGAGATCTGGAGTGTGTGGTCACCTCTTCATTATCATTACTCCCAGGTACACTCTGATCTGGAATGGTAGTACTTATATATATATATATATATTTATTTATTTACCAACCCCTCCGCATGAGCAGGATGCGACACAAGGTCAATTTCTCAAGCGGAGTTCAACAGGTTTGAATTCAGAGTTTTCCTTTTCCTAGACCGGTTGCCTAACCAAAGTTAAAGAGCCCAGTCTGCGCTACTATTTATCCATAGCTGGAGGGAGAGTAGGATTTATACCTTTCCCAAGGGTATTAGCGCTAAGTGAAATGCAATTGGTAGTACTTATAAGGGTCCTGTCTATCGATCAAATAAATCTGTTTGAAAATTATTTGTATAAGATAGGAATATGGTATCAGTTTAGCTCAGTCGATAGAGCACCTGCCAAGAATTTGCAAGGTTCCTGGTCTGATACCAGTCCTTGCCAACTCAGTGCAGATTGGGTAATTTGGTCTGTGCGGTAAAATGGGGAGCTGATGGACAGTCTCCCTGGTCTAATGCTAGTGAAAAGGGGATAGACTTCCTCGCTGTCAAGCTGATACCAACAATAAGCCACTGTGCCAACTTAACTAGATAGGAATAATTTGTCGGGGTGGCCTAAAGTCGATATTAGCCATACAGCTAGGGAGTCTATCCCCTTTTCACTAACGCTAGAATAAGGAGATTGTTTTTAGCATCAGGTCCTCACTTTACTGCACAGATACCTGTGCTACTCATACGTTGAGTTGGCGAGGGCCGGTATCGAACTTGAAATCTTGTGGTTTCTAGACCGACACTCTACCGACTGAGCTAAATTGGCCCTATTTGATACCATATAACTGTGCACATTATTCTTATTTAGAAAAGTCACTTGAACTTATAATTGTTTACTAAGGATTGTTATTATTAGTTATTTGAAATCATATTACATATGATTACATTAGATAGGAATACTAACTATTCAACTGTGGGCAAATAAATGATTCTCATTAAATAAGAATAGTTATTTTAAACAATATAATTGTGTATAAATTATTAGTATTAAATAGGAATACTTGAAACTATACAACAGTGTGACTATTATTTGTATTAGATAGGAATACTTGATATCATGTGATAATGTACAAATTATTTGTATTAGACAGGAATACTTGATATTATACAACTGTGTGCAAATTATTTGTATTAAATAGGAATACTTGATATCATGCAATTGTGTACAAATTATTAGTATTAGACAGAAATACTTGATATTATACAACTGTGTGCAAATTATTTGATTAAATAGGAATACTTGATATCATGCAATTGTGTACAAATTATTTGTATTAGACAAAATACTTGATATTATACAACTGTGTGCAAATTATTTGGATTAAATAGGAATACTTGATATCATGCAATTGTGTACAAATTATTTGTATTAGACAGAATACTTGATATTAACAACTGTGTGCAAATTATTGGATTAATAGGAATACTTGATATCATGCAATTGTATACAAATTTATTTGTATTAGACAGGAATACTTGATATTATACAACTGTGTGCAAATTATTTGTATTAAATAGGAATACTTGATATCATGCAATTGTATACAAATTATTTGTATTAGACAGGGAATACTTGATATTATTTACAACTGTGTGAATTATTTGATTAGACAGAAATACTTGATATTATACAACTGTGTTATTTGTATAGACAGGAATACTGTGTGCAAATTATTTGGATTAAATAGGAATACTTGATATCATGCAATTGTGTACAAATTATTTGTATTAGACAGAAATACTTGATATTATACAACTGTGTGCAAATTATTTGTATTAAATAGGAATACTTGATATCATGCAATTGTATACAAATTATTTGTATTAGACAGGAATACTTGATATTATACAACTGTGTGCAAATTATTTGTATTAAATAGGAATACTTGATATCATGCAATTGTATACAAATTATTTGTATTAGACAGGAATACTTGATATCATGCAATTGTGTACAAATTATTAGTATTAAATAGGAATACTTGAAACTATACAACAGTGTGACTATTATTTGTATTAGATAGGAATACTTGATATCATGCGATACTGCCCAAATTATTTGTATTAGACAGGAATACTTGATATTATACAATAGTGTGAACAAAAAAAGGCCATAGAGCATTAAAAGTATAATCATAATAAGAATCAAACATTTACAAATTAATCAAATTTAGGCATTAAATAACCTATAAATAGTGGATATGCCATTAAATGAATTTGCCAAACAAAACTAAAAGGACATAAATCAATTCAGTCAAACTCTTTACCAACCCCTCCTCATGAGCAGGATGTGACACAAGGTCAATTTCTTAAGTGCAGTTTAACAGGCTTGAATTCAAAATTTTCCTTCTCCTAGACTGGTTACAAAGCCAAGGTTAAAGAGCCCAATTTGCCCTGCTATTTAGCTGGAGGGAGAGTAGTTGGATGCATACCTTTCCCAAGTGTACTCTTATATATTCCATATGGAGATGCTTGGTGTAATGGTCATTGTTGGGAATGGACATAACGATCCGGGTTCAAATCCTGGATAAGACTGTTTGCATTTCACATAGCACTAATACCCTTGTGAAAGGTAGGTATTTACCCAACCCATTCGCCATGGGTAGGATGTGACATGAGGTCATAAGTATGGGGCATCCAGTGAGGATCAAACTTGTTATTCAGTAGTAATGAATCTGGGAGTCTAGATTGCTAACCATGATACCATAATGGGATATTCAACCCTTGGGAAAGGTATGCATCCAACTATTCTCCCTCCAGCTATGGGGGATTAGTAGAGCAGACCGGTTTGAATTCTGTTTTCCTTCTCTGGGACCAGTTGTCTAAGAGCCCAGTCTTTTCTTTTTTTACCTATAGCTGAAGGAGAATTGTTGGATACATACCTTCCCCAATGGTTGACACATGGTCAATTTCTAAGCAGAGTTTAACAGGTTTGAATTCAGAGTTTTCCTTCTCCTAGCTCAGTTGTCTAAGGAAGGTTAAAGACCCCAGTCTTCCCTACTATTTACCCATGGCTGGAAGAAGAATAGTTGGATACATACCTTTCCCAATGATATTAGCACTATGTGAAATGCAACCAGCTTCTTCTAGGATTTGAACTTGGATCGATGATAATAATTACACTATAGGCACCTAAATGACTACCTGTAGATGATGTTGGTTGGATTTTAAGGCATGTCAATCACTGAGGGGTTATTTTATACCGAAGATGTTTAGTTCTATTCATTCTTGTTGGGTATTCAATTTTATTTTCAAATTAAATTTTTTTATTTAACCCATAGATGGGACCCTAACAGGTTCTACCACTCCAGGTCAGAGTGGTCATGGAGTAATGGTGATGAAAGGGTACTCCATATTTCCCACAGTTTCAGAACTGGAACTCCACTGTAAGAGTTTAACATCGTACCCAGGATACTAAGACCCTCAGTCACTGCTTTCTAGCACATATATGATAAAAAAGGTTGGGGCTTGTCATAAGGGTGTAAGATTCAAAGTGATAATACTTGAAGATAAAACTCTGACAAAGGTTGATAGACAAAACATTTTATATACAGCACAGAATAAACAGGGTACATAATACATAGAGGTGTACATGAACATACATACATAAGTAATACAAAGTTACTCGTAAAAGGATAAACATAAAAGCAACAGACATGAGACTAGGAATAGTCCATGCTGTATGAATCACTTACAGTAATGTAAGGGGGGAGCAAGCCCCAACAAGAGGGGGGTAGACCAGAGTCTAACCCATAGTGTCTCGTAGGTCGAGCAACAGGAAAAAGAGAGAGTGAGAAGTTCAAATCAGCCGCTTAAATACACCCGAGTCCGCTAGCGGGAACCAGTGAAACTAAACGGGCAGACAACTCTCCAGGCAAATACGAAAATAACGCCACAAGGGCAATAGGGTTGAGACAATCATATAGGTGCTTGGGCTTGACATGACCCGCTGATTAATCGGGTTGCCATTCATGGCCAACAAGTGGTTCCATCAGGGGCAGGGGTGGGGGTCTGCGTAGGTGCAGTCAGTGTATTCTAAAGCCCCACTGACAGGACTACCTGTAGATGAATGACAGAACAATCTATTTGTTTTATAATTAACAATAATATATATATATATATATATAATGTTACTCCCCAGATAATGTAGGCAATATTTGTTATATCTACTGTTACTTAAGATCGGCGGACATCAAAGGTTTCTTTCCATTCTTCTTTCTTTCTTGTTCCTGTCGTCCTTCTTGCACACCAAAGACTTATCTGTCTTTATTCGTTTGGCCTTTTACCTGAAGAAAGAAATTAATATCCAGTGACAGGTAACTTCCATCTCAAGCCTTTTTATACAATAATTGAATGGGACAGAAGTTAAAGGAAATGACACTCTTCATTGCCAATTGCATAAGAATGGTAAGAAATGGAAGTTTCACAGAAAGATTTTACAAGAGTAAGAAGAAACTCCCATGATAACAAATGGCTGAAATTGGAAAGGAAGAATTAAGAAGATAAGGAGTTTAAGGATTCATTTGGATGAGAACTTCTCAAATGTTTGGTTGGTTTTGTTTTACAGCATATCAACCTCAATGGGTCATTTAATGCCGATAAAGTTTTGAAATAAATTAATTCTTAACGGATACTCAATTTTTTAAATAAATACGTTTCTCTATTTAACCCAGAGATGGGACCCTAACAGGTATTACCACTCAGTGGTAGTACCGGGTCAGAGTGAACCATGGAGCAATGGTGATGAAGGGATGCTCCACATTCCCTAAACCAGAACTGGAACCTCACCATTAGATAGTTTAACGTCATTCCCAGGACATGAAGACCCTCAGCCAATGCCTTCTAGCACCCATATAATAAAAAAGGTTGGGGCTTGCCATGAGGGCAAAAGGGTTGGGGCAATCATATAGGTGCTAGGGCTTGATGTGACCAGTTGATTGATCGGAGGAGGCCTCTCCAACTGCCTGTCTAGCCTAAGTAAGGATCTGTGGAGTGTTGCATGTTATGAACTGCTCATCCACCAGGATTCCGTTCTTAAGCATCACAGGTCGCACCAATAGGTGGCCCCATTGGGGGGTTCTTACACCTCTGCAGAGGTGCAGTCGGTGTATTCTAAAGCCCCAGCCAATAGGGCTCTCTCAAATGTGTATGACAATGAAATACATAAACTTATTATAATGAAGATTGTGTGTCTGTCTGTCTCTACCTGAAACTATGTCACCACCACCATCACAATTCCCTTAGTTATTTATGTTATATTCTAAATGGTTATCAAATATTCATTATTTAATATTAATCAGCATCTTATTAATAATATCTCTATTAAAGTCTAGCTGAGAGAGATTTGCCTCAAAACAGCCCATATTATTAATGTACTTAAAATCCTGCAATGTGAAATTATTTCATTGAGAAATAAATGTTTACATAGTATATGGTGTAAATAATTTGCATACCGGTTTTAACAAAACTGTGTTTAACTCTTAATGTCCTATACCACCTCATTCCATCTGACCAGAAGTCAAATTCATTTTCCTAATCTGCTCCAAATGATAGACTTTGTTTAAATGTAATATTTAACATATTTAGAAGTCTTTGATTTAAGGAAAATAACATATAATTTTAGATGCAAAGGTCATTTTTAGCCATTTTTTTATATATCCTTATAGGAATACTCTGGACTTAGAAAATTCTCAACAGGATGTTAAGAGTTAATGAATAATTACTTGGTGTTATTGATTTCTAATATTATTGTTTTATTCTCAAATGTATTAAAAGCAGTCTTATGTATAATTCTATATTGAAATCAATTGGAATAAATAAAAAAAATAAGTGTAATTTTGATTGTGTTCTTATTTAATTTCATTAGACTTCCTAATTCAATATAATACCTAATTACATTAAAACCTAAACCCAGAGGTCACATAATTTTGTTAGTAAGTATAAGTGTAAATTGAAAGTGTAAAAGAGTATTATGTTTATAGGTTCCAAAAATCCACTTTGAATTGTCAAGGAGGACACATGGCATAACACATATAGTCGTTGAGTTAATACTATCCCCAATTTATAATCATCTGAAGGTTGAAGGTACAATCCTGAATACAGGTGAAAATAACATAAAATACTTCACATAGCTTAAACACTTGTACCTGGTCATGGTTAACAAAATAAGAAAACACTATCCCAGTGGATTAGTTAGTGGGTTAGATTTACCCTTGTTGGGTTATTTTATGCCTAAGAAGTTTTGTTTTATTCATTCTTAATGGGAACTCTATTTAAAAAAAAAACTTAATTAAAAAAAAACGCATTTTTGTAGACTCATGTTTTCTATTTACCCCATTGATATGACCCTACTAGGTACTCCATGCCAGGTTAAAGTGGACCTGGGAGTAATGGCAATGATGTGGTACTTCGCACATTCCAGAATTGGAACTTCACCATTAGTAAGGGCCAAAGTGGAGTGTTGCATATCATGGACTGGTCAACCACCAAGATTCCGTCCTTAAGCATCATGGGTCATCAACCACGGCCAACAGGTGATCATATTGGGAGGGGTCGTACCCCTTGCAGATGTGCAGTCGGTGTATATTCAAAAGCCCCTGCAGATAGGGCTTTATATTTTGGCAGTCCTGTGTCACTATATGGAATTAATTCTTGTTCCCACTTAAAAATGGTAATCCTTAACTTTTTCCTCGTAAAATATATTTTCTTTATTCTTTAACAAATAAAGAAAATATATTTAGTATTGTAAAATAACGGGTGCAATAAAAATAAAACATTTATTGCAAAAACAGGGACATAAAATGAGGGTTATGGTAGGAATTTACGAGGAAAAGGTTAAGGATTTCCTTAAAAATTTACCCTTGAGTACTTATTTACTAAGCTTTGCTTAGTTGCGGGACAAGACCGGCAGTATTAGGCACCCAGTGAGGCTCCAACTCACTAGTAATTTATCTGCCAGTCTAGCTTGATTGCTTGCCATTAACCTGTTACGCGACATCCGGTTTTACCTTTGAGGAGTCAGTTTAATTAATTGAGTGAGTTTCGAATTTATTTCGCAAAAGACATGGGTAAAAAACTTTGCGAATAAATATTAGTCAGACTGTTCATACATTTATGGATTTTTTGAAAAGTATTTAAAAGATTTAAAAATTAGTTAAATTAGTATATTTAATTTTTTAACAAAGTTTTGTTTTTTTTAAAAAGAAGAAGAAAAAAAAAAAAGAAATCGTACATGTGCAGGTCACGTGACTATCGCATTGGTCGTCATTACGAAACGTGAAATCCTTCGTTGCGATTTGCATTAAGTTATTTTTAATTAAAAAAAAAAAAAAAAGAAAGAAAAAAAAAGAGTGCAAAACTTGGATTCTTACCGGGATATACAGGATTATCGAAGAGGAATAAGCCAGGTAAATTTTTAATTGAGTGAACTGCGAAAATATGACTTTATTTCCTTTTTATTTATTTATTTTTGTTGCACAATGCAGTCCCGGTTGTTCTTAGAGCGGCGCAATTGAAGGAAAAAGAAAACGTATAAATACAAAAAATAATGACAAGTGTATTCCTTTTCTAATATCTGAATCGAATGTGTTTGTCTTTGAGGAAGAATTCCTGACACCAATTCTGAAATAAAAGGTAAGGTTATCCTTATTTTTCATAAATGAATTGATAATAAAGTAATGAATGTTTGTTTGGCCTTAAAGAATGGTTGGTCGTCTTCACTCTGGAATCAAACACAATTATTTATTTACGTTGAGGCGAATTTATCTCATTTGTTTCTATTAAAAATCTTTTTTATAAACTTGTATTAGAATGTCTTATTTCGAATTCTTAGCTATGACAACAATTATCAATTATTAAAATGTTGAAGTAAAAATAAATAAATAAATGAAAAGCCATTGGCGGATTTTAAAACAAAACGAAAAATACTTTTGTCTTCAGTACTGATTACAATAAAGTTTATAAATTAATTATCAAATACATAATCTTTTGTTTAGGTTGTAAACTATAAAAGAGACAATAGTCTAAATTATCGCGGTTATTTTTTTTTTTTTTTATTGCTTTCTCTTCGCATTTATTAAATATTCCACAAGTTGAGCTTCCATTTTTCTTTTTCTTTTTGTGAATGAAACCAACAAGTTAAGTTTAAATAAAAAATCCTTTAATTTAAAAACACTGAATCTTTTTTGAATTAGATATTAAAACAATACAAAAAAGATGAATAAATGTTTATTTATTTACAATAAATAGATAAGAAAAATAAAAATAATGAATAAAAATAAACAATTAATAAAATAAATAGAATAATAAAAATAAATAAATAAATAATACAATAATAAATAAATAAAATGATTGAATAATAAATAAATAAGATCAGAAAATTTGGCAGTTTTATTCGTGGCCAGTAATAAAGCCAGAGGGAAAAAGTTATAATTAATTTATGGTGACCAGTTAGGGTTAAATTTTGTAGGGAAATGTAGGGAATTCGAGTGAGACGTAAGGGATTTATTTATCAACACTTTTGGTTTAAGATTCGTTTTTCCCCGGGTTCGTTTTATAGAGAGATGATTTGCTCGCCTCGTGTGGTGTAATGGCTAACAAGCTAGATTAGCAAACTATTACTAGTGAGTTATAGTCTCACTGAGTGCCCCATTCTTCCTGCCTTGTGCCACAACTAAGCTTATTTACCCAATCCGTTCGCCACGGATATATTATGTGACACAAGGTCGCAACGACTTTAATCCTAGAAGAAATACATTTCCTTCTGTGCGCTAAGTTTGTGTTCGAATCTAAACCATGATTTCAATTTCTGATTTTCAAGGTAAAGAGTCCATTTTTCACGGTTAAATATTTGGCGCAACACAATCTTCCTTACCATTCCTCTGATTTGCAATAGTGCCATGCTTATTTAAGCTTAGCAAATTCTGAAAAATTTTACTGACTCATATTCAAAACCTGAAGATAATTAAAAGGAAATAAAATGACCATGTTCAAAACTGGCTAAACTCGGTCGGAAAATTAGGGTGACCCAGAAAAAGTAGAACCCACAAATTTTGTAATAAAACTGTTAATTTTAACTAGGGAGGGTTAGGGTTTACGGTTTGTTTAATGGGAAAATAAATAAATATTTTGGGTTCTGTTTTTTCTGGGTCACCCTAATTTTCCGACCGATTTGCAGGTTAAGCCTCCAAAACTACCGCTCCCCCCAAAGAAGGACCCTGATGAACTATTAGCCCCGTCGGCGTGGTTTAGAATATGATGTGTATCCTCTACAGAAGGGAAAATCCCTTGCCAAGACTAAACTACATCTGATGGTGAGGCTCCAGTTTTGGAGATCTGGGGAGGTATATCTTTTGAATGACATTACCCCCAGGTCCACTTGGATCCTGAGTGGTAGACATTTACCCTACCTGTTCGTCACGGGTAGGATGGGACACAAGGTTGCAAATATCGGACATCCAGCGAGAATCGAAGTCGCTATTCAGTATTAATGGATCTGCGAGACTAGCTTGCTAACCATTAACCTGAGTGGTAACACCTGTTAGGGTCATATTTATGGGTGAAATATATCTGTTTGAAAATTATTCGTATTCGATAGGATTTGGTGCAAAAAAACTCACTCTTAATAAACTACACAATGTAAATATGGACGCGATGGCCTAACCTCTAAGCATAAAATAACTCGAAGCGAGCTGACATGCCATTAAATCTGATAAACTGAGTTCCTTCTTAGAACTTATTTAGAATATCTATGGGAAAATGAAACAGTAATATTGGAATAAATGATATAGAAATGTAGTACTTATATTCACAATCCAGATAAGAATAAGTTTGTCATTATCTTGGCTAAACTTGCAAATCGGTCGGAAAATTAGGGTGACCCAGAAAAAACAGAACCCACACATTTGTAATAAAAATTTTAACTAGGGGGGGGGGGTTTAGGGTTAGTTTAATGGGGGAAAATAAATAATTTGGGTTCTGTTTTTTCTGGGTCACCCTGTAATGTTTTAATTTTCCGAGCGATTTGCAAGTTCAGACATTGTCTTTTTGTTTATAAACTTTTATGCACTTAAAAAAAAAAAACGTCCAATCTTAAAAAAGGTGGCCATATTGTTGTTTTTTTATTCACGAGACAAGAGAATCATTACCTGGAAAGTGATGTTTATTTAGAGAGACCGGTAATAAAAAAAATTAAATCGAATATGTGTTTATTAAACAAGACACATGTGTTGTTTGATTAATATGTTAGTAAACTGTGAATTTAGGAGCGTAATTTTTTACCAGTCTACTGGACAGATGTTAATGGAATATGAAATGAAGTCCAATGAATATATTAAATCTATACAATTAAAAATATATTATGTTTTTAATTTCTCAATTGGAATTAGGATTTATTTTTTTCATTTCATCTTGGACAATTTGGACACTTTTAATAAAAAATGAAATTCTAAGGAAAACATTGTTTTCCTTAGTTTCATTTAAAAAACAACAACTTATAAATGAATTAATATTAAGGTCAGGCCGATGCGCGGCGACACACTTCTGTATCTGCTTTATTGAATACACGGGTGCAGATGTGCCTGCACCAAATAACTCTAATGCTATTTATACTTAAAATGCAATTCTAATAATATTATATATTGCACACTATTGTCCATTATTACCACAAAAATGTGATTTCCTAACCTCGATGCATATAAAATACTCCTTGACGGCTTTACGTGCCTTTAAAATCAATCACACTTGTTTACTAAATTTTGTTTAGTCTGACTTCGGTTGCTTACAATACAAGCTGTTCTTAATTAAATGGTCGCTCATTTCATAACTGAACAGTAGGTACCACCAATTTTCCCTAAAAATATTCCGAAGTTATTCTGAAACTACCACAAAAAATCTTTCCAAAATCGTTGAAAACCAATAATCGGTTATTGAATATGCACAAGAAAACAATTATGTAGAATACAGCCACCTATACATTTAAATGTATAATTGTCAAAGAGAGATAATATGTAAAAATACAGTCCCCGTTTCTACATAAACATCACCCTTTTGCATGTAAAACGGACTTTTTTTATTTTATTTTATTAATGGTGAGTAATTTTCCCCAGTCGGATAATTTGATCTTTGAATTAACTATTTCTTCGTAATAATCGTTCCTTTTTTTTTTTTTTTTTTTTTTTTTTTTTTTTTTTTTACATTAAAAAAAAAAAATTAAAAAAATATTTACTTTCGTTTATTCAATATCGCCAAAACTGATCACGTGACACGGTTATGGTTATCCATATTGGACAGATTCGTCTATACTTAACTCGAGTGATCTATCGGAAATCCACGATTTCAGCGTTCCTTGCCTGTAAGTTTAGGTATAGCCAAAATTTTATGAACCGAAGCTCATGGGATAGCAGTTACAAAAAATGCGTAGATCCCGTTGGCATTCCTCATAAAGGGGGGGGGGCTTAGGCACTGGGCAATAAAACCAGCCCTGTCCCTTTAAATCAAAGGGGTAGGTGTTGGCTGGGTGGATGGCCCCCTGAGATCACGCCGATAATGTAAATTCCCGGTCCAGTGGTCGAAGCTACCGGACACCTGCGCCGAAGGGCGGGCAGTTCTGTCATGCCAACATTTTAGCCATACCGACTGTTAGTGTAATGGCTAGCAAGCTGGTCTCTCAGATCATTTTTACCGAAAAGCAAATTCGATCCTAGCTGGATCCCCCATAAAAGAAATCCCCTCGTAAAAAAGACCTTGTTTTAATCCGGCCTGGTGGGAGGCCAGGCCAGTAAAATATATTTGTGTGTGTGTATATATATATATATATATATATATATATACCTACTGTATGTCATTTCCTATTTTTATTTTATTAATACCTTTATTTTTTATTTCTTTGTAACTTGAGCTAGGATAAGTATTAACCCTTTGTCCTACCAAGGATAAACGTATCATCATAACAAAGCCACTGTTGCCTCGGATGAGGAGTTTATTTAATATCTGTGTATCCATATAGTTATTTACTAAGCTTAGTTTAAATGTGGCACAAGGCCAGATTATGGAGTGCCCAGTGAGAATCGAACTCGCTAACAATGGTCTGCGAATCTAGCTTGCTAACCATTACACCACATGAAGTGCCCAATCTGTATCCATAAAAGTTGTAAGTTGGTGGAGTGGCCTACTTTCGTTATCAACCGGACAGCGAGGGAGTCTATCCCCTTTTCGCTAGCGTTAGACCAAGGAATTTGTTGGTCTGATGTGGAGTGCTAAACTTCCCGTTAACTCTCCACTTTACCCCACAGATCAGATTGCCCAATCTGTATCCATCCCCTTTTCGTTAGTGCTAGATTTCTTTTCATCTCCGGGGGAGCGTTACACCTACTGTTAAACTCCACACAACCTCGCAGATCAGATTTCCTAAGCTGTGCTACACATGTGCTGAGTTGGCGGGGACCCGGAACCTTGTGATTCCGAGGCGGTTGCTCTACCGACTGAGCTAAACCGGCCCTCAAATAAGAATAAAAGTAGCTTATTTATTTTTTTGTTCTACTTAATCCTTTGAACCCGATCGGCCGGTATTTGTGCCTTTAGAAATACATATGATATAAGCATGTATCCCGGATATACGGCATATATCCGGGAGGTCTGAATTTTGTCAGTATAATCCCCATTTCTATATCGCCATTGCCCTTAAAATGTAATCGGCCTTTCAACAGCTCGAAATGCTTATCTAGATAAAAGGAAGCGCTGCTTAAAAATCAGTCGCTTTTCCAGGTGCTAGGTGTCTAAAAAGGCCGTTGTGGGCGACCCTATCGTTGTGGTTAGCGAGCTAGTCTCGCAGGTCCATTACTACTGAATAGTGAGTTCGATCCTCATTGTGATGCCCCATACTGGCGACCTTGTGTCACATCCTACCCGTGGCGAATGGGTTGGGAAAATACTTACAGGCTATATAAAGCACTAGTGGGACCTGTGGATATAACACCGTATGATAATTTAATTATTACGTTTGATATATTTACTTAAAGGTTATTGCAAAATAGTTCAATATATAAAAAGTATAGTAACCTTGATTTAAATTTGACTTTTCTTTCTTTTTGTCATGTTCGATTGAAACAGATTAGCGTTATCGCTTCCGTGTGCTGACACCCTCTATATCTTTCCTTTACTCTTTCTTATATTTTTTGTGTAGCATATCCCTTTTCTTCCTTTTCTTTGTGTTAAAAACGGAATGGTTCATTATTTAGCTGAGGTGATGACACTCGTAAGAAATAAGAATCCGGCGGATAAGCAACACCAGATAATCAGGATTTGCATTTCATCTTGAACAATTTGGACGGTCTGATTTTTAATCAGAGGGTATTGCAAGATGATAACTGTTAGAAGATTAAGGAACAAGAGTATCAATATAAAGATTGGTAATATCTAAGTACTGAACATGCACAAAAGGCCAATGAGTTAGAATATTTTGCATTGTCGGTTATTTTTCAGCCAGGAACACAGGGTGGAGATTTCACGAATGGGCATTAAAGGTTCTTTGGATTAAGGAAATATTGCGTTCTAGCTTAATTAGGGATCACCAAAAAGATGCCCTTTTTTCACCTAAGAAACAAAAAAAAAAAAAAAGTAAATTAAAATTGATTTAAACGATTATTTAAGGTTAAATTTCAGTTTCAGTCGAAAAAAAAAAATTACATATGTAATTAATTTTTAATACATTTTAAACATTAACTTTATGCGTGAAGTAACTTACTTAACACGTTATTAAAAACTTATAAAAGTTTCTCCTTAAAAATCAATAACAAAAACATTACACTATGTATAAAAAAAATTATGTAAAACTTGCAAATCATACTCAAAATCCCATGATATTACAGGGTGACCCAGAAAAAACAGAACCCAGGTTATTAATTTATTTTCCCATTAATTAAACTAACCCTAACCCCTCCTAGTTGAAATTTAGTTTTATTACAAAATTTGTGGGTTCTGTTTTTTCTGGGTCATGGGATTTTGAGTATGATTTGCAAGTTTTACAAAAAATACTTAAATGGTTATATTTTATTTCAATGTAATTTTTGTTCAAAAAACACACACAAAAAAAGTCCACTTAAAAAATGACATTGTTTAGATGACATTCCCTCGAAATATTTTAAAACTTTGGCAACCGAGACATTATTATTATTATTTATTTTTTTTATACGGTAACAATTGAATAACTGATTGATAAATAAAAAAATTACCAAAAATCAGCAATTTATCCGATTTAATAAAAATGTTCAGTGCTGACTTATTAAACAATACATTTTATAAAAAAAAAAAATTGCTGATTACTTCCAGGTTACTTGCACCCCCACCTTTTGGGGACTAAAAACACTCAGGGTATTTAGTTATATATATATATATATATATATATATATATATATATATATATATATATATATAGTAATGTCCAAGCATCACATTTCAATTTTTCAATGCAAGTTATTAAAGAGAAACAAATTGAAATTCTTTAAAATAAATATTGGGTACATACTCTGTTAGTATTTTTTAATATTCAATTAATAAATAAAGTTAATTCAAAACTATAGTAGGTCCATTTCTATTCGTAAAAATATTCATTTAATAACCTGTTTAGATTTGTCGGCTATAAAAGAGCATTAATTTAAATCTCGGTTTAAACTGACCCCCCCCCTTTATTTAAGCAGAAAAAATAAGATATAAAATTATTTTTTTGATAAAAAAAAACTTAATTTAATTTTTCGATTCTAGTATTGATTTTCTTCCAGATCTGTTCAATTAAAAAAAATGTAATTCCCTTCAGTCTTTTATGTTTTTATTTATACAAACATTAGTCAGCCTTAACTACAAAATATATATGTTGCTCCCTAAAGATAGGAAGGGACAAAGGTAAATGAAAAAAAAAAAAGTACAAAAAAAAAAAAAAAGACTGAGAAAAACTCAAGTGAGAACTACATTGGAATTTACTAATGATTAATCAAGGATATAAAACTCATTGAGGGAGTTCCGAGGAGAACTACTAAAGTAATGAATGATTTAAAAAAAAACTTTTGTATGAAGAAAGACTTAGGAAGATTGACTTACCAAGTTTAGTTTATCGACGTACAAGAAGGGATATGATTGAAGTCTACAAATATACACATGGATTTTATTCAACAAACTTTGATCTACTAAACATTGCTCAAAATATCAATACCAGGGGTCGTAAATTAAAACTCTTTAAAAAAATTTGCAAAGCAAATGCAAGACAAAATTATTTAGTAAGTATTTTAGAGTGGTAAATACATGAAATAAACTACCATCACCAATAGTGAATGCCCCATCTCTGAACTCCTTTAAGGCAAGGTTAGATAATCTGTGGAAAGAGTATAAATATTCTGTGGAATTAAGATGAATGTTTATAAGGAATAGCTGACCGGTCTCAGACCTAATATACTAGCTGAAAAACATTATTATTATAGTATTACTATTTTGAAATAGACATTTTCCTGATCTACCTTTGGAAGTGTGAACTCTTTTGAAAGAGAAAACCAGATACACACGTGTGGAGAAAAAAAAATGGCGGACTACATTGGACATAAGCATCCGATTATGAGTCAGTGGAATATTTTACATCTTAGGCTGAGAGAATGGGAGGATAGCTTAGAGTTGGTAACATTTAAGATTAAGGTGCCGAGCTTCTTGTTAACTCTTATTGGCGGGAAAATGGAGGAATTATTTCACAGTTAGCGGCCCTGGAGAAAGTTAAAGAGTTTGACGAGCTAATAAAGCTGTTAGAGGGGCATTTATCACCGAAACCAAGTATAATTGGTGAGAGATTCCAATTTCACAAACCAGACCCAACAAGAGAGTGAGAATGTCAAGGAATTGTGAGTTTGGGGACAGTTTAAATGGCATGTTAAGGGGTCAGGCTCATGTGTGGATTGAGGTGGGAAAAACATTCAGAACAGAAATCTACCAGAGAAAATTAACTCTTTTAAAAGCCGTGGATTTAGTAGTAGTAGTGATGGAAACTGCAGCAAGAGATGTGCAAAAATCCCCAATTGATTTGTAAACCACAGGAAACACACAAACTTAATTAAGGGAGTCCCTGGGGCGTAATGGCTAACATGATGGACTGCAATATTATAGTAAGAGAATTTGAACTACAGTCACACTATTCTTAAACCAACACTCATGCAGAGAATTTTGTGTGTGTATATATATATATATAGGGTGCCACAGAAGTTACACACCATCCTGGTTTTCAAAAATACACCTTTGTTGATTTCAAATCACTGTTATTGAGAATAATTATAATAAATGCTCAAATCGAGAGATAGAAAATTAATTGCGACAATCACTATCAATGAATATGTTTTTAAAATAACTAAAGGTGTTGTTTTTCAAAACCTGGATAATATATGACTTCTGGGACACCCTGTATATATATATATGTGTATATATATATATATATATACATACATACACACGCGAACACATGTACATGATACAGGCTATTTGGGAAAAAACAATATTTCCTGTTTAAATTCAAAATATTCTCTGTTTTAATCTTGAAGAATCCGGATTAAAAACATTTACATCTAAAAACAGAATATTGACAATATTAGCAATGAAAAAGATATAGAATAAATTCAATTTAACATGTGTTTTTCATACCATTTCATATATATATATATATATATATATATATATATATATGAACTCGTTGGGCTGGCCTAAATCAGTATCAGGCTGACAGCGAGGGAGTCCATCCCCTTTTCACATTAGCACTAGTCCATGGAGATAGTTTTGGCATCTGAGGTTTAGCGCCACAATTTACCACACAGATCCCTGTGATACTTATACCTTATATATATATATATATATATATACATACGCACACACAGATTTGAGCTCTCTATTGACTGTGACATATATACCCATGTATGTATTTATCAGTTAAAAGTTTGCTTCTTACTGGTAGCTTCTGACGGCCAAAGGGTTAAGGAATTGGACTGATGAATTCCCTAAATTTGCAGGCAGGAAATGATTTCCAAAGAAAGGTTTGTGAACGGTCTAATCCTCAAATGAAAATGGATGAGTCATGGAAATCATATTTAACCCTTAACAAACCCAAGGGATTATATCAAGAGAATCCGATTGCATTTGGAATAACATCAAGCTCGGCATCTGGCATCATACACGGATTGGATTAGATCCTTGGTGGTGTGTTGAAAAAACAGAATGCATAATTGACAACATAATCATCACAGGCGATGAGAATGATGAGGAACATTAACGTAATCTGAAAATAGTACTTCAACACCTTAACAAGCCTTGTTGGTGAGGTTTAGGTTGGTTGGTTGGTTAATTTTAACGGCATATCAACCGTCCTGGCGGTTGGGTTGTTATACATATTGTGTATTCATATATATACATTTAGTAATTGGTTTTAACAATGTGTTAGCATTATTGGGAATCATACTGTATGCCATTGATTTGTTTCATGTCTATATTCCATGGTATAATTTATTTCCCTCAAAAAGGAGAAAATATCCTCTATGTTAACATTTTCAAATAGATCCTTCATATTGTTTGCTTTAAGATAATGTTTTCTGATGTGAGCAAAAAATCTGCATTCCATCAATAAGTGTTTGACTGTCAGGGGTGTTTGACATGTTTCACATTGTGGTTGTTGTTCTTGTTTGAGTATATAAGATTGTGTTAGTTTTGTATGACCAATGCATAATCGGGACATAATGACGTGTTCCTTTCTAGACTTCCTTAAAGTTGGTCTGCAGCCTCCCAAAGTCGGTTTGATTAGGAAGAGTTTATTGTGGATACAGTTATTCCAGTGTTGCTGCCATTTTGTATGAAGGAATCTATTAATTTTAGGTTTCAAGTCTGTATATGGTATCTGGAACTTGTCAGGGATTAAATCTAGAGCCGATTTAGCTGCAGAGTCAGCTCTTTCATTCCCCCTCACTCCTATATGACTTGGTATCCAGCATATAATAATCTCCTTAGAGTTAGACATTGAGTCTAATTTATTCAGGAGCTTAATGATGAGAGGGTCTTCCAGTTTTTTTATTTCTTAATGATAGTAGGACTGAGAGCGAGTAGAAAACATCAACAAGTATTCCTATCTAATACCAATTTGCAGTTATATAGTTTCAAGTATTCCTACCTCATACTAATAATTCATGCAAAATTATATGGTTTAAACTATTTCTATTTAATAATAATAATCATTCATTTACATAGCTATGTTTCAAGTATTCCAATCTAATACCAATAATTTGAAACAAATTCTATGGTTTTAAGTATCTATTTCTATTCAATAATAATTCATTTGCGAATAAAATGCAAGTGCAAATTATTGGTATTAGATAGAAATACTCGATACCATACACTGTATGTAAATTGTTTTTTTTTTTATTAAGAATAGTTAGTTGAAGCTACAATTGTTTACTAATGATTATTATTAGTTATTTGAAACCATATAACTTAGTGCAAAGGAATTATTATTGAATAGAAATAGATCATTGAAAGTTTATAACTATGGGCAAACAAAATATTATTAATAAACAAAAATAGTTGAAACCATATAATTGTGTATAAATTATTAGTATTAGAGAGGAATACTTGAAATCCTACAACTGTGTAAATTCGGATTAGCTCAGTCGGTAGAGCGTTCGGCTAGAAACCACAAGGTTCCTAGTTCGATACTGGTCCTCGACAACTCAGCGTATGAGTAGCACAGGGATCTGTGCAGTAAAGTAAGGAGCTGATGGTAGGTGTAGCGCTCCACCCAGACGCTAAAATAATCTCCTTGGTCTAGCGCAAGTGAAAAGGGGATATACTCCCTCGCTGATTGGCTGATACTGACTTTACTTACTAGATAGGAATACTTGAAATCCTACAACTGTGTGTAAATTATTAGTATTAGATAGGAATACTTGAAATACACTGTATAAATTATTGGTATTAGATAGGAATACTTGAAGCCATACACTGTGTATAATTATTGTATTAGATAGGAATACTTGAAACCATACAACTGGTATAAATTATTGGTATTAGATAGGAATACTTGAAACCATACAACTGTGTATAAATTATTGGTATTAGATAGGAATACTTGAAACCATACAACTGTGTAAATTATTGGTATTAGATAGGAATATTTGATATCATAACTGTGCCACCAAATGATTATAGAAAAAATGCAATTAAAAAAGATGCAACAGAACATTAACAGATATTTATATTTGAGCCTGATCGCTCCATTTTGCTTGCTGTCTTAACAGTGTAAACATTGCTGCTCTACTAGCAGTATGCACCCAGGAAATGACCCGATTTCTCTGGTCGGAAGGAGTGTCAGAGGCTGAACTTTATCAGATGCTTTTAGTACAATATAGGGACAGTGCATTACCACATAGAAGTGTGTATGACTATGAGTGGATAGAGAAGTTTAAAAGTGGCCAGACAAGCATGACGCAGAAAGAGGGAGCAGGACGCTCATCAACTTCTACCACGGATGAGAAGATTCAGCAAGCTTAAGAGATGGTAATGGCAAACCAGTGAGTTACCATCGATGAGGTAGCTTGTTTGCTGCAAATTAATCATTGTCCTACCTAATGAAATCATCCATGATAAGCTTGGCTTCCATAAAATAAGAGTGAGGATAATTTTTGAATCTCCCTGGTACTTTTTACTTAGTCAATATCGAGAAAATAAACTGTTATATCATTGGTTTGATATCCAGAAAATTATTATTGAGGGATTTAGAATATATTCAGATAGATAGATATGTGAATAGATTGATATAGATTGACAGAATAGAGTGGTTTGAATAGAATATACTTAGATGGATAGATAGATAAATGAGAATAGACTGATATAGATAGGCAGAATATAGTGATTTAAACGGAATATATTTAGATAGATATGAAAAGACTGATATAGATAAGAATATACTGTGATAGAGATAGATAGATGGACATACCAATATAGATATATACAGATAATGACATTATGATAGATAAAAATACATTGAACGAGTGAGCTAGCTAGCTAGATGGATAGTAGATAAGAATAGATAGATCGAGTGAGCTAGCTTGCTAGATGGATAGGTAGATAGATAAGAATAGATAGATAACTTGTGTTCTTGTTAATAGACCAATGATATGAAAGTAACTATAATAATAACTAGCAGGACCTGTGGATATACCACAGTATATTTTAACTAGTGCTATTGCAATAAGGTTCTATATGTAAAAAGTATAGTAATATTAAATGACCCCCCCCTGCCTTACTCTTCTCTCTACACTTCCTTTCCATTGAAACTGATTAGTTTTATTGTTTCTCTGTTTGGTACTTTGTGTGTCACAATTTAAATCCTCAATCTCCATACAGAAACCCATCCTTTTACCAACTCCCGGATTAGTGAAAGTATGCGTGTATAATACACACACACACACAATACACACATACTATATATTCATCTATGACACTATATAGTGTTTATAGATGTATATAGTGTGCTTATAGTGTATATATATATATATATATATATGTTGTGTGTGTGTGTGTATGTATATATTATATGGGTGTTATATATGTGTGTGTGAGTAGATATTAGGGATATATATATATATAGGATATTATAATATATGTGTATATATATATATATATATATATTATAATGTATATATTGTGTATGTAAGAGTATAAATAAGAGTGCATGAGTGTAGAAGACAGACGAAAAAAATAAAAACCCAAACAAACACAAAAAGAACACCTGTGACAGCCTAAGCTAATAATTCCAGTTGGTTAAATGTGCCAGAAATATTCACATGTGTCCTGTGTCATTGTCTACTCCATTTAACACGTGCAGGTATTGTGGATTTTAGGAGAATTATAACTGAAATCCAATGTGTGTATATATATATATATATATATATATATATATATATATATATATATATCTAATGATAGAGTAAAACTCAACAGACCTTCATTTGGCTATTATAAATTCATTTCAGCTGGTAACTCCATAAAAGAGCCCAGTCTCGTCAGATAGCCACCATACAATGGAGAAGAAAATATTCTAAAATGGAGACCCCCCCCCAAAAAAAAAAAACAACAACTTAAAACCTTCTTTTTCCAGTGGACTCTTCCTCATTTAAAAACACACCCACATATAATAAAAGATAATAAAACAATCAAAGACAATAATAAAAATATGTAAATAGAAAATTAAGATTTGGGTTTGTATTCAGTGTCACAATAGGATGTGTGTATGTTTTGAAAAATTGAATCCAATTTTTTGTTGTATTCAAACCACCTTATCCAGGATTTAAACGCTATGTATATATGTGTATGATGTTCATTCAATAGATGAGATGAATTTTGACTAAGGAGTTGGTAGTCGAAGCATTTTTTAAAGTTGCATCTTTTTCCAGGAAATCAATGATAATGGGTCCATTTATGTTCCAGAAAACTGTCAGCATACTAACCTATTCTTTGCCAGAGTTTCTATTTTTCTGTGTGTTTCTGTTATGGTAATTTACCATGCAAGTATGAACTCTTCTAACTATAAATAGCAGCAGGTTCTGCACTTAAGTGAGAGTTAATATTTCAGAGGATAGCTGATAAAACAGCCTTGCATGTACCATCTCATGTGTGTATGTTTGTACTACTGTTATTTAACTCATTTCCTCTCTTGTGTCTTTATTCTGGCCCCTAACCAGGCCACAACAGTTTCCACTTCATGGATTGTCTTTTCGACTCGGTCTCATAGGCAAAACCATGTTTAGCCCATATAAGTAAAAGTAAGTAAAGTCATCGGGGCGGCCTAATGACGGTATCAGCCAATCAGCGAGGGAATCTATCCCCTTTTCACTAGCGCTAGACCAAGGAGATTATCTTAGCGTCTGAGGTGGAGCGCCACACTTACCATCAGCTCCTTACTTTACTGCATAGATCCCTGTGCTACTCATACACTGAGTCGGCAAGGACCGTATCAAACTAGGAACCTTGTGGTTTCTAGCCGAATGCTCTACCAACTGAACTAACCCGGTCATATATATATATATATATATATATATATATATATACACACACACACACACACACACACACACACACACACTCTTCAGCATAGAACACCCTGATAGCACAGGAACATTAACACTGCTGGATTTCCAACTTAGAATACTAGACAAGGTGAAATCCACACTAAGTTCAACAAAAAGACGGCCAGCAGAAACTTGTTTGTCCACCATAAATCGGCCCTCCTCCTTGGTGCAAAGACCGGATACATAAAGAACGAACTTACCCGTATCCAGAACAAATACAGCAGCGAGCAGGACAAAATCAAACACACCACTCACTTAATGTCTAATGAAAGCCAATGGTTACGCTGCTTCAGTCACAAAATGCCTGAAGCAGACAGAAGCTCCAAAATGCCACATCTCATCTAATACCTACTTCCTGAGGTTACCACTCTTCAATGAGAGAACAACCACAGTGATGCGCGAGGTGATCCAGAAGGAGGGCCTGGACATAGAATTTGCACATTACGGACCCTCACTCTGGAGACAACTATCCAAGAACCATCATAGGACACCACTAGTTGCACGCTAACAAACTGCCATATCTGTGACACAGGTATGTGCCATGAAGTAAATGTGGTATACCGCACACAATGCAACAAACCAATTATACATAGGTAGCACCACTAGATCACTACACATTAGGGTCAAGGAACATTTACATATACAAGCATCCACATTCCGCAAACACTTGGTTAAATGCAATAATACGGATAGAAGCATAACAGTCAAAATCGAGGCCAGAGAGAGAAATTTGAGCAACCTAGCAAATTAAGGAAGCACTGTTGACAGCTAAATTGCATCCAGAGATCAATAGCAGAACTGAACTCAGCGCAGAGTTCATGATACAGTAGACACTCAATAGATCACAACCCATGCACACATGTATACGCATACATACACACAAGCAATAGAGAATTCATAATACAAGAAACCTACAATGCACATATGTCTATCTATCTATAGTTTTATTCATATGCATTTATCTATCTACATATATTAAGTAAACCTTTACTTCTTAGTTGTATATTAGACACATTGCAGGATTTAAAAGCACTAATAACATGGGCTGCTTTGAGGCAAATCTACCTCAGTTCTTCATAGAAACCTTGTTAATAAGATTTACTCTATATATAGGGCCGGGTTAGCTCAGTCGGTAGAGCGTTTGGCTAGAAACCACATGGTTCCTAGTTAGATTCCGGTCCTGGCCAACTCAGCATATGAGTAGCACAGGGATCTGTGTGGTAAAGTAAGGAGCTGATGGTAGGTGTGGCGCTCCACCTCATATGCCAAAACAATCTCCTTGGTCTAGCGCTATTGAAAAGGGATAGACTCCCTCGCTGATTGGCTGATACCGACTTTAGGCCGCCCCGACGACTTACTTTACTTACTATATATTGATAATTTGACTGTGAATTAAATACTCTTTGATAAACTTAGACAGTTCCTGCCATAATTTTGGTTAGACAGCGAACCTCCATTATAATAAGATAACTTTAATTAAATAATTAATCTTATATAAAAGTATACACATTTTTATTGATATTTTTTAGATAATTTCTGTAATCAAGCTATGGTTAAAATATTTTTGTAAAAAATCATAAATGTTACGGTATCAGCCCTACTCCTTTTATCTTAACCTCTCACAGACCAAGTTAACAGAAGCTGTAATTATAATTTCTGATAAAAGTTACAGTTTCATTCTAAGCTTTTTTCTTTTTTTAAAATCCAACACACACAATACATATGGGCATGGTACACACACACATTACACATACATATATAAAAAATGCCAACACACTGCAAACAATATAAACATTAATAAAAAATAAAAAAATCAGCTGTCTGAAGAACATTCACATACAAACAGATGAAGGTAATAAAAAAAACCCAGCTGTGCCTGGAGAACACACACACAAACACACAACAAATTACTAAGGCCTACCTAATAATAATAATAATAATAATAAAAACTAGGCCAAACCTGGAGTTGACTTACACATGCAGAGAATTTCAAGGAAGTATACAACAGAATGGACAGAACCTAGCAGCAAGCTAACAACTCCAGACCTTCAGAAATCTTTTGACAAAGAGATATTTATCTCGAAATATTAAGAATAAATCAAAGGTAAACAAACAACATCATAGTTACCGAATTTTTCTTTACACTTGCATTATGATAGCCTTCAAAGCCTACCACCAAACCAATATAAACACAATGCTTCAAGCAAATTATAAAACTCTTTATATATATATATATATATATATATATATATATATATATATATATGACATGTTCTACGTACATTTACACATTCTTGTGTAAATTCCACATAGTTTGCACTTCTCAGCCATCAAAAATTTGATGACAGACCTCTTTTCAAACCCGAGGCACTCTGCAAGATTTGTTGCCATTTTAAATATCCTCAAAACATATTTTTACATGATAAAATAATTTTTGCCCTGAACTGATTCAAAACAATTCAGAGTTTACATTTTATGGAAAAATATTGAAAAGAAAATTTTTAGAAATTCCCTTATTTATTGAATGTGTGTGAATTACATAAGGATCTTGCAAGCTATTCTGAACAAATCCTGGAAGCAACACCCTACAAAACATTTGGCTGTAGGACCACTTACATTCCATCTCACAAACCATCAGAGTAAGACGGTACATGTCGGGCACTGCTGGAGAAGTAGGAACGAATTCATAAGCGGTGTGCTCCTATGAACTCACCAGTGTTAGTCGACCTGCAAAAACTTAAATCAGTTCTGTGCAGACGTTGGATGCCGTCTAGAGCAGTGATTCCCAACGTGGGGCCTACGCCCTACTTAGGGGCAATTCGATAATAATAGGCGGCGGGGCAATATGAAAAATATGGTAATATCAAGATTTTTTTTTTATTTTACCCTATATGGGTAAAAATTATAAATTTATGTGGTTTGGTTTGGTTTGTTTTGTTTTACGGCATATCAACCTCAGTGGGTCATTTAATGCCGATAAAGTTTTGAAATAAATCAATTCTTAATGGATAATACAATTTTTTTATAAATACATTTTTCTATTTAACCCATAGATGGGACCCTAACAGGTACTACCACTCCGGGTCAGAGTGGACCAGGGAGCAATGGTGATGAAGGGGTGCTCCACATTCCCCAAACCTCCAAAACTGGAACCTCACCATCAGATAGAGTTTAACGTCATTCCCAGGACATGTAGACCCGCAGCCACCGCCTTCTAGCACCCATATGATAAAAAGGGGTTGGGGCTTGCCATAAGGGCAATAGGGTTGGGAAAATCATATAGGTGCTAGGGAAATTTATGTGGTAAAATTGTAATAACCTAGCTGGGCACAACCCTTTAGTTTTATTTGAATGATACGTTATACTTTATTATGTTATACTTTTTAAAAACTGATATTGTCATATACTAAACAATTAACGGGTGGGGACATGAAGAAATTTGTGATAAAAAAGTGGGACATGGTACTAAAATGGTTGGGAACCACTGGTCTAGAGCAATATCTTTCAAACATTTTTTGGGTTTTACTGCGACCCACAACCAGAACAACAATTTGAATTGTGACCCATTAAACGTAACGTAACGATTATGAGTTTTTATGTGAAAAACGGATGGCATAAGCAGTAAAGAAAGAATCAGGAAATGCTCGACTTACAATCGCTTCCTAAACTGTGGAGTATATATTACAATAACCAAACCTAGATTATGGTGCATTTATTTTTATTTTCTTATTTATTTTCAAGATCCATTTTATTTTTTCTTCTTATTTATTTTTGCGACCCACTGAAGGGGTGAGACCCATAGTTTGAAACCCCCTAGTAGAGAGAGTGTGAATGTGTCCGTCTGTAAGACTTTATGTTGATTTCAATTTTGAAATAAACATTCAGCAAATAGATTAAAAAAAAAAAAAAAAAAAAAAAATGAACCTTTTTGCCAGTGTCAGAGTTAATTATTTTTCTCTAATGATAGATGTGAATGTCAGTGTCATATTTTTTCAACTCTACTTCTAGAGGCCGTAACCCAGCACATCATACCTTTTTGGGAATCAGGCAGGCTCCGTTAGTAAATTGAAAACACTTGGGGCCAAATCCGGACACACAATCATGAAATTTTCGATTGCCAAGTTTTAATTACCGCCAAATTTTTGGGCGATTTTTACGTGATTTTTTTTTTGTATGATAACAAATTTTATAACATGGAAAAAATTTGGCAATAAGCGATAGGGCGGCTTTTCAGCTAGTTCTTAATGTTTGTTTGTGGAGATGTAAACATTTCACCTGGCATACGGACACCTGATGGATTGTTTGTTTGTTTGGATTTTACGGCATGTCAACCCTTGTTGGGTTATTTTATGCCGAAGATGTTTTGTTTGATTCATTCTTGATTGGTATTCAAAACCTTTTTGTAAACTCAATTTTTTAAAAACACATTTTTACACTTTTTTTCTATTTAACCCACAGATGTGACCCTAACAGGTACTACCACTCCGGGTCAGAGTGGACCTGGGAGTAATAGCGATGAATTAGGGTACACCACTAGATGTAGTTTGATGTTATACCCATGACGCTAAGACCCTCATCTACTGCCTTCTAGCACATATATGATAAAAAGGTTTGGAGGCTTGCTATAAAGGCAATAGGGTCAGGACAATCATGTAGGTGCTAGGGCTTGACGTAACCAGACGATTGATCGGATGTGGCCTCTCCGACAGCCCGTCTAGCCTAGGTAAGGGCTAAATTGGAGTGTTGCAAGTTATGGACTGGTCAGACACCAGTATTCCGTTACTGCTCGCCAGCCACGACTAACAGGTGGCCCTACGGGGGGG
>CM042159.1:57655016-57667516 GCA_023376005.1 Doryteuthis pealeii | reverse complement strand
GTTTTGGCATCTGAGGTGAGGCACTACACCTACCATCAGCTCCTCACTTTACTGCACAACCATATGCCTCACCCGCTCAGGCGGGGGTCCAGTGAGCTTCGGCCACTGGACCGGTGAGATGGTAAATTATTAGCTTTTGGCAGATTTGTCACTGCGTCTGTGTAAAATTTGCTGCAAACAAGGGCATCTCCTTCCCCTGACTGGGATATGTATACAGGGTTTGGGGACCACTTTTGAATTTCCTATTCTGTTGTTAGTTTTTTTGTGAATTAATGATGTGGTGAATTCGTTGGATGGAGCCGGATTAACTGACCCAGGGTGAATGCTGTCACTACAACAATGGAGCTGATGCTAATTTATCAAGGTGCCTGTCTTATCATAGTAGGAAATGGAGCTGGCGACAAAAGTTCAAATTCTGGATGAGGCTGGTGGTATTTAACATAGCACTAATACCCTTGGGGAAAGTATGAATCCAAATATTCATCCTCCAGCTATGTAAATAGTAGGTCAGACTAGACTTTTTAACCTTGGTATGACAACTGGTCTAAGAGAAGGAAAACTTTGAATTCAAACCTGTTATTTTCTGCTTAAAGAATTGACCTTGTGTAACATCCTGCTCCTTCAGAGTAGTTGGTAAATACATACCCTCTATTCTACCATACCAAGGTTAAAGAGCCCACACTGACCTAGTATTTATACATAGCTGGTGGGAAATAGTTGGATGCAAACCTTCCCCAAAGGTATTAGTATTATGTGAAATGCAACCAGCCTTGTCCAGGATTTGAACTTGTGTTCCTATATCCATTTTCTATAATGATAACCATTGCACCACAGACACCACAATTTGTAGAGAATGTTGTAATACTTACAGAACCTGTGAATATACGATAATATGATTATTGAATTATTACAGAATTTGATATGTTTACTTAAGAGCTATTACAATATTTCAATCTGTAAAAAGTATAATAGTCATGATTAAACTCTCTGATTCTTTTTTCTTTCTTTCCTTCTTTTCAATATGTTCGATTGAAACAGATTAGCATTATTGCTTCTGTGCATTCACCTCCTCTATCTATTTTTCCCCTACTCTCTTTCTTTCTTATTATATTTTTCTGTATAGCTTGTCCCTTTTTCTTCCCTTTCTTTATAATAAAAATGGAATGGTCCATTATTTAGCTGAGTTGCCAACACTCACAAGAAATAAGAATTCGTCGGATAACCAACACCAGATAATCAGGATTTACGTTTTTGCATTTACTCTTGGATGATTTGGAATGGTTCATTTTTATAATAAACATGGAATGGTCCATTATTTAGCTGAGTTGCCAACACTCACAAGAAATAAGAATTCGTCGGATAACCAACACCTGATAATCAGGATTTACGTTTTTGCCTTTCATCTTGGATGATTTGGAATGGTTCATTCTTTATAATAAACATGGAATGGTCCATTATTTAGCTGAGTTGCCAACACTCACAAGAAATAAGAATTCGTCGGATAACCAACACTGATAATCAGGATTTACGTTTTTGCATTTCATCTTGGATGATTTGGAATGGTTCATTCTTTATAATAAAAATGGAATGGTCCATTATTTAGCTGAGTTGCCAACACTCACAAGAAATAAGAATTCGTCGGATAACCAACACCAGATAATCAGGATTTACGTTTTTGCATTTCATCTTGGATGATTTGGACGGTCTCATTTTTAATCAGAGGGTGTCGAACGGTTTGTACAATTCATTGAAGTCTCAATAGGTTCTGTTGTTAATTGTTGCATTATAATCAAACTACCAAGATTAACTTGGATATTTTTGCTTCAGTCACATAGTCTCTCTCTGCATTGTAAGGATATTGATTAAATTGTCAACACTAGAGACCCTACTAGAACGTTGATCAACAGAGAGGGGGGAGAGGGGGGGTACTGAATAATGATAAAAAAAGGCAATTATTGATTTATTGATTTTCTATTTGCACCCACCATCTCTTGATTCGCAGATCAAAGTATGCATTTAGTATATAACACTAGCGGTGCGTGATTTGGCATTGGTTGCTCATTAAATTTTCGAGTCGGTTGTTGAAACAACGTAGAGGTTCTCCGTCAAGAAGTCGTAATACTCATTTTCGATTCCATCAAAGAAATTTACTCGCCTGCCCGCCCGGTGTGTCTGTGTAGTAGATGTCCAAGATTTTATATCTACTATTTGGTTTTGCAGCCCTGTCGGCTGGGTCTGTAGAATACGCCGACTGCACCTCTGCAGAGGGTAATATCAATGAAATTTACTCGACCGATGTGTCTATGTAGTAAATGTCCAAGATTTTATATCTACTATTTGGTTTTGCAGCCCTGTCGGCTGGGTCTGTAGAATACGCCGACTGCACCTCTGCAGAGGGGTAATATCAATGAAATTTACTCGACCGATGTGTCTATGTAGTAAATGTCCAAGATTTTATATCTACTATTTGGTTTTGCAGCCCTGTCGGTGGGTCTGTAGAATACGCCGACTGCACCTCTGCAGAGGGTAATATCAAAGAGATTTACACACCTGGTGAGTCTGTGTAGTAGATGTCCAAGATTTTAGACCTACTATTGGTTTTGTAGGGGCTTGTGTTTTGAAATTCAGAGTTTTCCTTCTCCTGGACTGGTTGACTTAGAAAAGAGCCTAGTCTTAGCTAATATCATAGCAAGAGAAGGGAACAGATGGATTCATGCCTTGTGTGTCTGTGTAGTAAATGTCCAAGATTTTAAGCCCCCTATTTAGTTTTGCAACCCTGTTGAATGGTGCTGTTGAATACACTGACTATCTCAGCAGAGGGGTAAAATCGCCTCAATAGGGGCACCTGTTGACCGTGGATGGTGAATTGTGATGCTTAACAACAGAATCTTGGTGGTTGAGCAATCCATGACATGCAACACTCCACTTTGGCCCTTACTTGGGCTAGACTGTCAGTTAGAGGGATCCCTCCGATCAATCGGCTCAGACAAAAAAAAAAAAGAGCATAACCGAATACACTCTGTAGCAATTGACAGAACATGGTTAAGTATTATATAGATAAAATATCCACTCTAAAACCACAGCCAATCAAAATCCTGTCTGTATGTAGAGATTTGTGTAGTCTGAAGCATATTCAACTTGCAACAAAGTTGAATACTGATCAGTCTACACAAATTTTTTACAATAACCATTACACTACAGGCACCACAATTTGTAGAGAATAACAACAACAATACCTTGTGTCATAAATATAGAGAGATATTGTAGTAAGTTCTTTAACAAAAAAAATATTTATCGACATTGAGAGCCAAACTGAATGCAAGAATGGATGCTTTGAGGAACGAGACTGATGTGACTTCCCATGAGAGATACAATATTAATGTCTGGTTATCTTCCTTTGAGCTTTCCATTGAATGGATTCTTCCATGAGTGATAAGGGTCGGACAATACACGGAAAAACTGTTACATACAGGGCGGTCTGAAAGTCGTGTCACCATTACATATTGTTTTAATTTTCATTATTTTTATTTTTAATCTACTAAGATACTAGCAGGACTAATGGATATACCACAGTATGATAATTTAATTATTACAACATTTCTTTTGTTTGTTTTTACGGCATATCAACCTCAGTGGGTCATTTAATGCCGATAAAGTTTTGAAATAAATCAATTCTTAATGGATAATACAATTTTTTTATAAATACATTTTTCTATTTAACCATAGATGGGACCCTAACAGGTACTACCACTCCGGTTAGAGTGGACCAGGGAGCAATGGTGATGAAGGGGTGCTCCACATTCCCCAAACCTCCAAAACTGGAACCTCACCATCAGATAGTTTAACGTCATTCCCAGGACATGTAGACCCGCAGCCACCGCCTTCTAGCGTCCATATGATAAAAAGGGGTTGGGGCTTGCCATAAGGGCAATAGGGTTGGGAAAATCTACAACATTTGATATGTTTACTTAAGAGCTATTGCAAATTAGATCAATATGTAAAAAGGGGCTGGGTTAGCTCAGTCGGTAGAGCGTTCGGCTAGAAACCACAAGGTTCCTAGTTCGATACCGGTCCTTGCCAACTCAGCGTATGAGTAGCACAGGGATCTGTGTGGTAAAGTAAGGAGCTTGTGGTAGGTGTGGCGCTCCACCTCAGATGCCAAAACAATCTCCTTGGTCTAGCGCTATTGAAAAGGGGATAGACTCCCTTGCTGACTGGCTGATACCGACTTTAGGCCGTCCTGACAACGATAATAATCTTGATTTGTAGTGCCCAGAAAGGCCATGAATAATACCCAGAAGTGGTGCTCAGAAACATTATCAATGTATTAATGTGGTTCAAAATCAATTTGACTATTATCTCAAACAGATCTAATATATTTATAGATAAGACCCTCACAGGTACAACCACTTTGGATCAGTGAAACTAAGAGTTATGACAAGGAATGTATGGCTCCATACATCCAGAATTTGAGAACAGGAACCTATTCCTACCCAACATTGATAACTTTCAAGCAGATCTATTTGACTTATAGATGGGACAGGTATTATCACTTTGGATCAGAGTGGACCTAGGAGTAATGTAAGGAATATATGTTGATTTTTTTTATATATAAGGTGTGTGCTAGATCCCGCCATACTTATAGACTAGGCGAGATCATGTGATCTATTTCTTGGCCAATCACTGGCAGTACTCTGAGGCTGATACAATACTTAACCCACCCCACTGGTCATAATTACAACAACATTCATTGACGACGGACATAGGATTGAATCACTGGACCTTTACCAATACGCAGGATAGGACTTATACGATTACCAAAGGATTCCATAACATAGAACTTTCTTTAAGCCCTATTTCAACTGGCCAAGGATGACCCTTAAAAACTTTACACTCTACACATCTACTGGAATCCATTTCTATACAACACTAATGATTTGCCAACAGATCTATATGACATATATATATATATATACCAACTTCTCTGCACGAGCAGCATGCGACACAAGGTCAATTTCTTAAGCGGAGTTTAACAAGTTTGAATTCAGAGTTTTCCTTCTAGACTGGTTACCAAGCCATGGTTATAGAGCCCAGTCTGCCCTGCTATTTACCCATAGCTGGAGGGAGAATTGGATTCATACCTTTCCCAAGGGTATTATCGCTATGTGAAAAGGCAGGATTTGAACTCCGGTCGATGAGTCCATTTCCTATGACACCACATGCTTTAGTGTATTAATATATAGATATTTCAAAATAGCAGAAAATACTACAGTGAGTCAAAAGTTTTGCAATATTTTGTTAATTCAGCAACTTCAGATGCTTTTACTAAGGTTGTAAAGGTAATGAACCACACTGGACTATGTTATGCCAAGCTCAGTTGATACTCACTTGAAACAGTTTCGTCCAGGAACTGACCTCGGGTCGACAAGTCTATAAAATTTATCCCCCAGATATCATAGAAACAATACAATACTCACCGTCGCAGTGGGATTCTAACTACCGTCAAGTTAGCAGACAAGAACAACATGCAAGCTGTAACTTAAATACAGTCCTTGCATGCTGCTGGCATAGTGCAGACTTATGGCTGAAGAGTGGGTACTTATCCATATCTTTACTCACCCTGAAAACCATCAGCCAATCAAAACCCAGGAAGTGAACTTGCCAGAGTTAATAGTGGAATAACCCAAAGCTGTATATAAACCACCTACCAACACTCTAGAGATAGTTTTGCATTCAACTTGTAACAGAGCTGAATACTTGACACAAAATCCAACAAAGTCCATTAGACCACACGCCTCCATCTATGGGGGTCCCATCTATTTGACTTATAGATGGGACCCAAATAGATACTACCTCTTTGAATCAGTGGAATTGGGAGTAATGTTAAGAAAGAGACACTTCAGAGCTCTAGAACAGGAGCTTCTTGATCAGGTGCACTTTACTGACATACCCAGGACACCAATTTTCTTGGGGTAGTTGGGGTCTCACTCCTCTGCAATGGATGCAGATGTAGCCATACAGTAGCATTCCCAGTTGACTTTTTTTATTTGAGGTTATTGTTATTTAATTATGTTAGTTATATAGAGCTTTGTAAATGGAGTTCAGAACTGTTTGAATTATGCAAATATCGCCAGTGGTTCAAAAGTTATGAGAATTTAAAGCCCCAAAATTGGAGGTACAAAAATGGACAGGATTTTGTTTAAAAAATATGTCAAATCACGGACCAATTCAAAACAAGAAATTTAGTAATTTCTTCACCATTTCTTTATTTTTGGAACAATTTTGATAAAACTTTGCATTCTTATGTAAAATTGCATGTTCTTTCTGAAGTCAGTCAGTCAGTCTGTCTACTGTTGGTTTGAACAACAGCAACTGGCTAAGCACAACTAAAGCAGTGTCCAAGACAGTTGGTATTTATGGAAATCAAGAATAGTCCATTCATATATTTGGTTGATTCCATTCCTTGAATTCTGATTGGCTGCTTGGTTTCTATGATGTTGTGGAGTTTCATAAATACCCTGTCATTCTGCAGTAGGATAGGTTCGTATTCAGTTACAATTACTTATTGCCGTGTCTTACCAATTCGATGGTAATTGGAACTTAGTTTGATTATTCTACAATTCTGCACTTAAATTTTATGTATTTCCATGCTGTTTTTTTTTGTGGGATGCTGTTTCCAAGGCAACGCATAGCATCCTTGTGTAGTTCCCATCTAGCCTTTTCTCTACTCCTGTACCTTTTGATCTTAAATGTAACGTTAAACCTAATGTATGTATTTTGTTCACATCACACTTCCTGACTCTTAATTTCCAATTGAAATTACCAATGAATCCCCCACCCCCGCAAAAAAACCTATTATTATTGATTTCTCTTCATTGATTACCTTTAATGGTACTATTAACTTAGTGTAAATCTTGAATGTTCAATAAGTGTTGCGTCAGGAATCAATTTTCATCTTGGGGCGAAATTGCTGACTGCAATTTTTCTTTTTTAAAAATCTTAATTTAAACACCTAAACAGGACCTGATGGTTCACATACTATCATACCATCTATCTATACATACATAAAGGGCAGTTGTGTTTATATGTATGTCCGGAGGAAACATCGAAAATAAAACAAATTAACAACAAAGTAAATATTTATACACACTAAATATCACCAAGGCTTGGTTTTTGAGCAAAAATAATAGAGATTTGATTATATTCATGAAGATAATTAAAAAATGAAATTTAAATGATAACAGCATGGATTTTTTTTTTTTCATTTAATATTTTAGATAGTAGATATTAACATTTCTTTTCAGTGTAGCTGGATCAAAGCAAGGTCTATTTTTTTTACCATTATATATATATAGGTTTTGTTGAATTGAACAGACAATTCCTGTCTGACAAGTCTTTCATTGATCCGTTCTAATCTTCGGGCCATCCTTCTGGTGTCAGGGTGGAACTGGTATACAAGTCCACCGAATGTTTCAACACTAGCGCTTTCGGCAACACACTTTGCCATCCTCAGGTGGGAAACGATAGAATAGTTTTCATATCTCATTTTTAACGAGAACGAGTAGAAGCAAGGAATTAGTGGGAGGTAATATCAATTGGTAGTGGGAGGTTTTTGAATGGTAGTAGTTTGAACAAACAGTGGTGATTTTTTTTGGGGGAGGGGGCACAGGTTGTGATAAGGGGGGGATAATGGAAGTAATGGAGGCAGAAAATTATAAGCATTTTAGGATATGTTGACTTACTTCAAAGTTTATTTTGTTTAGGGTAGGTTTTTTTTTGTTTTTATATATAAAGCTTCAATTATTTGAAGTTTGTTTGTGTTTTTCCCTATGTAGTGTGTGTGTATTTTCAGTTAGAATTTTGCGGTAGGTAGAGGGGGGGGCATGAATGTGTTTTAAGATGTTGATTAATGGAGCTGGAATCTGATAAGTGTAGGTTATCACCACTGCTTTGTTCAAGCTACTACCATTCCAAAAACCTCCCACTACCAATTGATATTACCTCCCACTAATTCCTGCTTCTACTTGTTCTCGTTAAAAACGAGACATGAAAACTATTCCATCGTTTCCCACCTGAGGATGGCAAAGTGTATTGCCGAAAGCGCTAGAGTTGAAACATTCGGTGGACTGGTATACCAGTTCCACCCTGACACCAGAAGGATGGCCGAAGATTGGAAAGGATCAATGAAAGACTTGTCAGACAGGAATTGTCTGATCAATTCAACAAAACTTGTATAAAAGAAAAATGCTAAATACACTTTTATATATATATATATATATATATATATATATAAATGGTAAGAATATAAAGCCACAAGTGTCTGTAAACTGCAAAACCTTAACAGTGCTCTATAAAAAACTGCAGAACAATATGACAATATATAAACAGTCTAGAAAATAAGTCATGGGAATAATTTATTCAAGTTTCATGTCTTAAATTGTCAGGTGAGCTAGTAAATATATATATATATATATATATATATATAATATATATATAATATGAAAAAACACAGATGTTGTTTAACTGAATTTATTTCTTCAACTTTACATTGCCAAAATTCCAATATTTCGATTTTTTTTCCAAAAAATCTTTTTCAGAGCATATTGATAGGAAGACAATTGTGACCGTTTTTATGGTGTGGTTGTTTTGTGGAAAAATCACATCAGAAAACAAACACAATTGTCTTCCTATTAAAATGCTCTGAAGAAGATTTTTTGATGAAATTGAAATATTGCAATATTGCCAATGTAAAGTTGAAGAAATAAATTCAGTTAAACAACATCTGTGTTTTTTCATATCATTTCATCCATATATACCGTTGGATTCATTTCATTACTTTTTAACTAATATATATATATATATATATATATATATATATATATATATATATATATATTAGGATTCTAAAATTACAAACTCACGTGAAGGGACTGAACGCTGACATCGGAATACTCCTTTATTATAAATTTTTTACAGACGCTGCCGCTGTCAATAACAACAGAGACAAAAGATCCGTTGAACAGGAACAACAATCATTTGATAAAGGGAATCTAATGAACCCGAAAATTTATGTTAAAAAAATGATAATAAAAAAAATAAGTGAATCCAATATTCCATAACATAGAGTTCATTCATTTATTTTTAGATGCTTAGTAATAACGCCCAACTTAAAAAAACAAAATATATATATATATATATATATATATATATATATATATAAATACACACCCATTTAACTAAATAAATCTGCAACTAACCCCCTACCTCCCAAAAAAAAGCAATAAATTCTCCCAACTAAATAAAACTCACACCACCAAAAAAATAAAACAAACAACAAATAATTCCCCCTGAAGATGACCATGGATGTGGTTGACAGTGCTTGGGAACAAAATATGGGACACCTTCTCTACTATCTGGATCTTGATATAAACCCCCCCCCCCCCGACAAGAAGGCTTGAACATAAACAATTAAAGAAATATTCCATGGTATTCAACAAAACCTGTTTAAATGTGTACGCCTATATATATATATATATATATATATATATATATAACTCACCCCCTCTCACCAAATTCACTTGTACTTGCACGTAATTTTGCTTTCAATAAAAATCATTTGACCGATGATGTCCGTATAAATCGGACGAAATGTTTCAACTCTTAGATTTGTTTTGAGTTATTGTTTCTTGTTCACCATCCTTTTACCTACCTCATACTGTCGGATTCTACTACATCCATCCTATCTCCATATATATATATATAAATAAAGGAAGAACTCAATACAGTAATCCCATAATAAATTTATTTCGACGAAAATTGGGGCCCATATAAATCTAAGTTGATTTAAACCGGCTCCCCAAATTTTCGCCTCATCAGATGGGTCTCAATTCACTTATGGACAAGCATATCACAAAAAACCCCAAAGAGCTGAATATATATAAATTCAAACAAAAACAAAAAAATAATAAAAAAAATTATATATATCTTGAAATCACATATAGAATCATCCCTTACTACCAAGTTTTGGATAAATCTCATATATATATATATATGCTCAAAAGTTAAGGACCTGTTTTGCAAGTCAGTTGAATTTCTAGATCTGGCAGAAAGAATTTTTTCTCCCTGATTTAAAATTGAATTGACTTGCAAAATACTATTGTAGATTTTTACCCACACTAAATGCATGGTTGATATATTGTTGAACAAAACAGCCAAGTCAACCAAACCAGATGAAATACAAAATCTGCATGTTATGCAATTGTGAGTTGAAGTAAAGGAAAAATTTAGAAAAAAACAAAAACATATTGAAAATGTATATTGGCAACATTGTAAGGAAGGTAATTCATGGTACAGTGTTACAAGATAAGAGTATGTTTCTCTTCTTGATTATTGGTATACAGCAAAAGAGCACCAAAAACAAAAACAAAAACAAAAAAAACATTGGCCTGTTTTTGGGGCTTGTACATGAAAATGATATTGATATTTGGTATTGGCACCATTCACATGAAGAACACTTTTTAAATGCTGCTTAGTAACCTGTATCCTACCATACATGCAAACATTCAAGAAATTATTACACAAGCACAGAAACTGTTGTTAAAGGTTGGTTGGTTGGTTGGTTTTTACGGCATGTCAACCCATTGAGGAGTAATTCCATGTCAAATCACCCAGAAAAAAGTAAAATTGTCACACACCCCCCTTCAATTTTTCTGAAATTTTGTCCTGGTGTGGACTGTTAAAGTATGTTATTATTTCAAGCTAAGGAGCTGTTGTTAGAGTTTGGTTGGTTGGTTTTTACGGCATATGAACCCATTGGGTTATTTTATGCCGAAGACATTTTGGTTTTATTCATTTTTTGTTGGGTATTCAAATTATTTTTTTAAACTTGAAAAAAAAATTTTTTTTTTAAAGACATTTTTTTAATAATCAATTTTTTATTTATTTAATCTGGAGAGTGGTAGTATCTGTTAGATTCCCATCTATACCATCAGGTACTACCACTCTGGATCAGGGTGGAGTAGTAATAGCAATGAAGGGGTACTTCACACTTCTCAGATCTCCAGAATTGGAACTTCACCACTAGATATAGGTTATCATACATAAGACACTAATATCCCTCAGTCACCGACTTCTAACATATATATGATAAAAAGGGTTGGGGGTTTACCATAAGAACACTAAAGTCAGTACAATCATATAGATACTAGGGCTTGACATGACCAACCAATTGATCGGAAGGGACCTCTCCAACAGCTCATCTAGTCTAAGTAAGGGCCAAAGTGAAGGGCTGCAGGTTATAGACTGTTCAGCCACCAAGATTCCATCCTTAAACATCACTGTCCGCCACCCACAGCCAACAGGTGGTTCCATTTGGAGGGGTGTGTCTTAAGCATCTGCAGAGGGAAAGTCAATGTATTCTATGCCCCCCAGCTGACAGAGCTAGCTGTTATTAGAGTTGAGATAAATTTATTCTTTGAGAATTTTCTGAATTCTATTCATACCTTTTTTCAATTGACTTATAAATACAAAGAACCCCCTACACCCACCCAAAAAAATTCAGGTCTCATCTCTAGTTCCCCAATCTCTTTTCCAGACATTTAGCATTTTTATTTGCCTATAAATTTAATAAATAATTTTCAAATTAGTATAATCTTAATTTCTAAAAAGTAGATGTATAAAAATATAATAATGTTTTATTCAAGCCATAATAAACAAATGATATATTTAAATCACATATTAAAATAAAATTTGACTTTTGTAGATCACATTAGCACATAAATTACTTACAAGAAAGAAAAAAACTGATGATCTATTTCTTCCTTTTCAAGCTGATATTTCATCAATAAATAAATTTGTTTTTAATTTGCTTCATTTTAATTTCTTTAATAATAAGTGATATAGTTTCTATTATCTCTTGGGGACCCCCCTCCCTAGATGTATATTCAATTTGCCTATAAATTTAATAAATTATTTTCAAATTTGTCATATTTCAATTTTTTGTTCAATTAAGTTCATAAAAATATAATAATGTTTTATTCAAGCCATGATAAAAAGAAATGATATATTTAGATCACATACTAAAATAAAATTTGACTAATGTAGATCACATTGGTATGTAGACTACTTACCAGAGAAAAAAAAAACTGATCTATTTCTTCCTTTTCTAGCTGATGTTTGTTCTATTAAATGTAGTAAACTTGTTTGTAATTTGCTTTATTTTATTTTTTTTTTAATAATAAATAATATAATCTTTATTACAATTTTTTTTGTCAATGTATATCTAATTTGTCTATAAATTTAATGAATTATTTTCAAATTTGTATAATGTTAATTTTTCTTAATTAAGTGTTTAAAAATATAATATTTTATTCAAGTTATGATAAACAAATGATGTATTTAAATCTCATACTAAAATGAAATTTGATTTTTTGTAGATCACTTTGGTATGTAGACTACTTATCAGAGAAAAAAATCTGATCAATTTCTTAATCTCTCTCTGT